>JAMPIV010010159.1:237500-837500 GCA_024509875.1 Oreohelix idahoensis
ACACACACGCACACACGCACGCACGCACACACACGCACACACACACACATATACACACATACACACATACATATCAGAATCTTTATTCTCCATAAAATACATTAATATGTACAGACATGATATAATAGATACAACATGGCAAATAGTAGAATCATTAGAATTTACATAAAGTGTTGAATACGTCTCAAGTAGTTATATGTGGGTGTTTTTACATCGAACCTTTGTGTTACACATACATAAAAATTTTTAAGCTTTCTAAAAGACATTGGCATATAATGATATGGTATACCCTGCCAAAAATGAGAATTATTGAAATTTACAAAATGTGTGAGGAATACCATTCAAGTAGAGCAATATGGTTGTTTTTACATGGAGGTTTTATCAGAATTTTGTTTGCCATAAAAAAAAACTTTGACAGCTAGTGGAGTGAGATATTAAATATAGCATCAAATACAATAGTCGTATGGTATAGCATACAGAGGAGCACAATTGAGTGTAGACTGTGTGGAAAACATCCCAGCAATTCAAAATGGGTGTTTTTTACATCGAATTTTCCATATTCTGTAAGAACCTATAATTGCACTAATACTGACATATTTACATAAAACCTTTGCTTCAAATTTCCGCAACCCTAGCGACATTAATCCACTCACACACTTTGCATGCACATGACCCAAACTACCAATTATCAGTACGATTACATGCGTACGGTAGCCTAGTTCGTTAATTTCTGCAGTCAATGGATAGTACTTATCAAATTTATGTTGGTAACATTTATCTAAATGGGCATCATATGGTATTGCTGCCTCCACTATAAAAGCTGTTTTGTTCTGTCGATTGATTACACTAGTCAACAAATTTTCAAAAGTTATTTGTACCAGAAATTAAATATACCATTTCTTATTGATTTTGACATGCTGATTTCAAATATCATAATGAAATTCACCAATTGGCTCTGGTTTTTTTTTTTTAAATGATGAATTTACATTACAGTAATACAAATAATGTATGCTTGTTTAATTCTCTGGGGTGAACAGCTAGTCTTTCTACTTTAGCATTATAAAAATTGTGGTTACATACTCAATTAATTGATATTTCAACATAAAATGATAGAAAAAATAAAAACATTATTTAAAGTTCACATATCATTGTTACGTGCAGTCTTTGATATCTTACAATATTATACATTGGTATACTTGTTATGTTTGCAAATATTTTGTAAACAAAATAGTGCTTAAGGAAAAGTCATTATTGAGTTACTTACCTTGAAAGTTGTGTCGTCTCTTCGATCGAACTCCGCGGATGAATCCATTTTACTGCGATTTATTCGTTGTTTGGGTAGTAATAGATTGTTCTTGCTTCAGAATATCTATGGCCTGAATTTATGTGTATTGTTTGTCTGAGTAGGACGAGTTTGTCTTATATCTGTATATCTTTACATATCTAAGTCGAACTATCTGTTCTGTTGTCTCTAGAGAGGTCAAAGGCTATTCGGCGGATGTGCCGCTAGCGTGTGGTGTGATCTGGCTTCGTCCTGATGGGGACTGTGTTTTTTCCTATGTCGGCTTGTCGCCGGAAAAAGTGATCTCAGTATTTGTGGGGAAAGTGATAGTCGTCTAGACCTATCGTGTATGCTTTACCCCAGTGTTTATTCGTATTGCCAAGGAATGGCAGAATCATATTTCTGATACCAAGGTAATCAAAGATACTCTTATGAACTCTCGTACGAAGCCACCATTTTCGATAGGTACGATTTGTATGTCTAAGAGAATATATTTGACTCGATGAAAACGACTTCGATTCCTAGCAGCACTATATCCTGTAGAATGCAGTCAATTGTTCATGATCAAATCTACAGAGCAATGAAATGTTTAATAAATGACTAACTTTAGGACAGATTCATTATCTGTATCCAAACGTGAGTGACAGCTCACGAGTGAAGCCATCTTGGAACCAAACATGTAGTGACTTTCAAGAAGAGAAAAGGGATGCCCGTATTATCGCTTGATTAGTCCAGAGATCACTGCTACACATGAGAACCCATTGCTAGCGGTTCCATATTATTATATAAAAAAAAACTGTGCTGAACATTATGTTAAAGAATCGTCGCTAGACGAGCTTAGGTCTAGAAGCCATCTGAAATATTATTTATAAGCTGACGTGCTCAGTCAGTGAAGTCAGATGATATATATGTATGGGCGATACTGAGTGCTTGGCTACTGACAGTCCATTATACTATTATGCTGCATGAGTGCCCATGTAACATTGCAAGACCATTTATCCACTGTACCATGATGTATTATGCCAACCTGTGATTTGTCACTATCTGTGCTGTCGAGTGTGTACGTCCAATTAAACTTTAGTAAAGGTACACAGTCGTTGGTGTCGATGACTTCCAGCCATACATGAGTGTGAGAAAAGAACATTTGTCAACACCACGAACCCTTATTGTCATTCGCACATTATACACTCAATCCATGTCTACACACCACTGCGTAGGTCAAGTTGACATTCCATACACTACAGTGGAGCAAACAACACCATAGAGATCTTATCAACTGATGATGATGATGTCTGTCTTCCAAGAAAAAGAGACGTTATCAACTGGTGGACCAGCTTTCTGGGTTTGACCTCGCAGAAGTTAAGAAGTCAACTGATTACCGATACCAGACCGTTTCCTGTGGCTGATACGACACACTTGCAGTATTGGTTTGCTCTTTGTCAACACTTCGTCACGTGACCTGTCAAGTGAATGCAGTATGTAGGTCAACGTTGTTGACATTTTTACATTAGACATTACAGAGTTTCACAGAACAGTTGGATCAATTCTTGTCAATATTAACAGGAAGACAGTATTTGTGAACTAAGAAGTCCTATTTTCATCGATGGATCTTCTTGTTTTCCATATATGAACTTTAATATTTAAGGCCAGAATGTTTAATTGAATAAAGTGGCAGTTTGTTTATTTTCATAAAAATAACTTTGCCATTACTGTAAAACTGAGCCTATTTTGCAACACATACTATCATACACATAATTTATATATATTTATGTTTACATGTTATTTGTTTGTATAGTATGTTAGTTTCTATGTCAGCGGGTTGTGTTTAAGGTTGGGCGGAGTCCTCACAACAGAATATCCCACGTCATAGAGGGTCCGTTGTGGGCGTTTTCTATAGGTGCAATTTTCTTGATTGAAAATTTGCTTGCAACAACTGTTGCTTTTGTGTTAGCTGTGAAGTCTGTAATTATTGTTATTTTTGTAATATTTCTTTGTTCTTTAGTTTTGTTTTGAGTTGTTTGTAATTTGTTGGTCTACCCTTTTCTATCTTTCAGTTCTATTCACAATTTATATTCATATACTGTGACGTCATTTGTGTTGTTATTCTTTGCAGATTCAGTGATTATTTTCATTGATTTCCCTATTTGATTTATTTTGATTTCTGCAAACGTTCTTGTATTGTCAGTCCTATTTGTACTTTATGTATTCTGTTGGTTGACATATGTTTTTATATAGGTATATTTCATAAGACACTATTGCCTGTGCACTGCACTTGGATTATGGTATAAACCAGTACCTGATTATTATTACTGTCATACAAGACCTTATTAAGGCTTGGGACCCACAGATATTGGGATAGTATACTGATTAATCAAGTCATTAAGAACTTGTGGTATTATTATTATTTCAGGTGATTAGTATTATTGTTAGACACCATGTCTACATTAGAATACTTCATTATACAAGGGAAAGCCCTTGATAAGACTGGTCAACAATTAGAACAATGGGCAGTTGCTCAATATGACAAAGCATTAGCTGCAGAAGAGAGAAGAGCTATGGCAGAAGAGAAAAGATTAGAAAGAGAAGCTGAGGCTGCTGCTGAACAAAAGAAATTGCAGATGCAGGTAGAGCAAAGGAGATTTGAAGCTGAACAAAAAAAATTAGAAAGAGAAGCTGCTGCTGAACAAAAAAGATTAGACAGTGAAGCTGAACAAAAAAGATTAGACAGGGAAGCTGAACAAAAAAGATTAGACAGTGAAGCTGAACAAAAAAGATTAGACAGGGAAGCTGAACAAAAAAGATTAGACAGAGAGGCTGAAGAAAAAAAAGCAATAAGAGAACATGAATTTGAGTTGGAGAAATTGAGATTGACAAGTATGAGTAATGTTAATCAGGCATCTAGTGGTAATGGTAAACCTTCTACTTACAAGGTTAAGGTTCCACCGTTCAATCAGTCCAGTGACGATATTACATTCTGGCTGGATAGATTTGAACGTTCTTGTCGTACACATAATGTGGATAAATCACAATACGCTAATCAATTAGCAGAAAACTTGAAAGGTGAATCTTTGACTAGATTATGCCTTGTAGGAGAAGCAGATAAGGATAATTATGATGTCATTAGGGCGGCTTTGATAAAAAAAATATCAGCTAAGTGAGGAAGGCTATCGCCTTTTATTTAAAACGATGGTGCCTGAGACGGGTGTAGAATTCTCAGAATTCACTGCAAAGGCACGTCTCACAGCTGATCGTTGGATTGAGCTTTCCAAAACAGAAAAAACGTATGAAGGACTTATGGATTTGTTGCTCAGAGATAAGATTATGTCATGTGTGAACAAACCATTCCTTGAATTTATACATGAGCGTAAACCCAAATCTCTAAAAGAAATGGAAGAATATTGTTCCCAATATGTCACTGCACACCCCGACGTGACTTTTGGCAACGCTAAGATTAAGGAGAGTATGCCAGTTGCTTCAGCAACACCATACAATCCCAATTATTCACACAGATTTCAGGGACCTCAAAACAGATTTGATAAAAAAGGTAACCATAATAGTTATCAAAACCAAGGTAACCAATCATTTCAGGGTTCTTCTTCAAAGAACTGGAGACGAGCTGATAGCTCTCGACACAGGGGTGGTCATAATTATAGGAATTTCCGTAGAGGAAGTAATTATAGAAACTATCAGGGTTATCCGTCTTGGAGTCAACAAGATCATAATTACAGAGATACTCATTATAATGAATATGATAATGGTAACCAAGGGAACTATGACTCAAACCCAAATAGGGGTTACAATAGAGGTAACAATAACTACAGAGGTGATAATAACCGAGGTAGATCTCAAAACAAAAGACATAAACCACATTTTCAGGCAAACTCTGCACAACAAGAGTCCCATGAAGCCTATAAACAGAGTAAAGATAATAATGATGCTAGTAATATGGCATGTGCCGCTTTTGATTTTGGGAGAGCATCTCAGTGCCCCCAATGCAAAACGTTATTTGAGCCAACCACAGTGTCTACTTTAAGCTGTGGCCATCCTCTTCCTGCTCTTCCGGCATCAGTCGCGCATGATGGAAGAGGTTCTCTTGTCTTACATAAGGGTTTAGTGAATAACAATCCAGTCTCTGTGCTATTTGATTCTGGATGCACCACAATTGGTGTTAGGCAGTCACTCGTAGATCCTTCCCGTGCCACTGGACAAGTAGTCAAATGTGTAACATTTGGCGGCACATTAGAGAAATACTCTACTGCTATCATTAGGATTGCTACTCCTTTCTTTACAGGAGATGTACACGCATGTCTTCTCCCGAATCCGATCGCTGACCTCATCATCGGTCGCATTCATGGAGTCAGAGAATGCACTCCGCAACAAATTTCCGCGTGGGAAAGGCAAAACATGCAGCTTGCTAACGCTGTAGTCACTAGAGCTCAGGCTCTTAATATGCCTCAAACTTCATCTACTGAAGATAATGAAGTGCATAACCAAGATAATCCCTTGGTAATTTCTCGTGACTCGTTTATAAAACAGCAAGAAGATGATTCCTCTCTGAAGAAATTCTTCATTCTTGCAACTAAAGGTGATCCGAATAAAGACACAAGTCGTAAATCGTGGATTACAAAGAAGAATGGCGTACTTGTACGTATGGTTCAAGACTCCATTACGTCAAGTCATTCTCAAATCCTGGTTCCCAAGAATTTGAGAGTTAAAATTTTGCAGCACGCTCACGACTCTCAGTGTGCTGGACACATGGGTTTTTCCCGTACTAAGTCAAGAGTCCTTGCGGCTTTCTTTTGGCCATTGGTAAACAAGGACATACGGATTTATTGTCGATCTTGTAAAGTATGTCAGGAAGTTAAATCCAAAGGTCCACGGCATGCTGCACCCATTCAGGTGGCGGACATTCCTATTCGGCCGTTCCAAAAAATGGCCATAGACATTATTGGTCCATTTAAGATCAAGTCTGCCAGAGGACATCAGTTTATCTTGACGTGTGTTGATATGTGCACACGTTGGCCAGAGGCTATTCCTCTGAAGAGCATTACTACTGCTGATATTGCAGATGCTCTTTGGCTTATATTTTCTCGTCTGGGGTTCCCCGGAGAGATATTGTCAGACCATGGCACCCAACTAATATCAGATACCATGTCTCAAGTAATGTCTACTCTGCAGATAGATAGATCTTTAAGTAGTATCTACCATCCAATGTCTAATGGTATGGTCGAACGCCTTAATAGAACACTTAAAAACTTACTGGGGAAGATAACTGAGGATCATCCTCAAGACTGGGACAGAGTTTTACCTGCGGCCCTCTTCGCTTACAGAGAGGTACCCAATGAACATACGGGATTTTCTCCCTTTGAACTCGTCTTTGGCGCGCGTCCGCGTGGCCCTATGTCGTTGCTTCACGATCTCATAACATCTGACAATATTGACGATGACACAAAGTCATCCTACGAATATGTCATCGCGTTGAGACAAAAAATTATCGAAGCATGCAAATTAGCAACTTCTTCTTCTGAATTTGCGAAACAGAAGGCAAGGCAATTTGCCAATAAGAAGAGATGCTTACGACAACTTTGTCCTGGTGACAAAGCATTTGTATTACTACCTTGTAGGGAAAACAGATTACTTATTTCTTGGAAAGGTCCGTACGATATAATATCGAAAATTTCCGATGTCGACTATATTGTCGATATTGATGGGAAGCATAAAACCTTCCACATCAATATGCTTACTGAATTCCATGAACGTCCGGATTATTTGCAACCCATTTTCCAAGCAACGGACAATTCTCCAGTACAACATGGTCATTACTCATCACTGTCCGTGATACAGGATGAGGAAACAAGTTTTTCAGATGTAAATCTCCCCCTTCCAATGATCCCACTTCATTCTAGTGAATCATGGAAGAACGTTACTGTCTCTCCTGATTTGTCTCTAGGAGAACAGCGACAAGTTTCAACTATGTTGCAAACATTTCAGGATGTACTCACTGACATCCCTGGACAAACGAATGTCATTCAACATGACATTGTTCTAACTGACCATACTCCTATTAGGGTTAGACCTTATCCTATACCTATACATTTTCAAGCACAGGTCGAGAAAGAGTTGGATGAGATGATAGATTTGAAAATAATCGAACCATCCACCTCTGCATATTCTTCGCCGATGGTTATTGTGCGTAAAAAAGACAATAACATACGTCTTTGCGTTGACTATCGAAAATTGAATCAAGTAACGAAGTTCGATGCCGAACCTATGCCTTTACTGGAAGAGCTACTTACTCGACTCTCCAAATCTCATTTTTTCACTAAACTTGATTTGTCTAAAGGATATTGGCAAGTTCCTTTATCTGAACGCGCCCAACCTCTCACGGCTTTTTCAACACCTAGAGGTTTGTTCCAATGGAATTTTATGCCTTTCGGTCTTATGAACGCACCAGCTACATTCGTACGCATGATGCGCCGAATCCTATCTTATCGGTCAGATGTCATTGCATATCTAGACGACATCTGTCTTTTCAGCGATACTTGGGAAGATCACTATTCAGGGTTAGATGAATTGCTGTCTACCTTGCGCGAGCACAACCTAACAGCAAAACCCTCTAAAGCCTATATTGGTTTTAGCGAAATTTCTTTCCTAGGCCACCGAGTTGGTCATGGTTTCCTAAAGACAGAGGACCATAATACTAGTAAGATACTTAACATCTCGATCCCTAAGACTAAAAAACAGGTGAGAAGTCTGTTAGGTCTTATTCAATTTTATGGCAGATTTGTTCAGAATCTATCCTCTATCATGGCACCTCTTTCAACACTTCTAAAGAAAGGTTCGCCTAATATGGTCCACTGGTCTCAGGAATGCCAATGCTCTCTGGATAAGATTAAAACATTGTTTTCAACACCACCTATTTTAGTGCTACCTACTAAAGATAAGACATTCGTTCTTCGTAGTGACGCTTCATCCACTGGGATTGGAGCGGCACTAATGCAAGAGTACTCTGGAACTCTGCATCCCGTAATGTATATTTCCAGAAAACTTAATGCGGCAGAAAGGAATTATTCGGTTTTAGACCGTGAGCTATTAGCTATGGTTTGGTCGATTCTCAAACTACAGAGATTCCTTCTGGGCGCACATTTCATAGTAGAAACCGACCAAAAAGCTTTTACTGCTATACAGAGTAAGAATTTGAAGAGCTCGAGGTCTACTCGATATGCAATTGCTCTTCAACCTTTTCATTTCTCTGTGCGAGCTATTCGTGGATCAGATAATGTGATGGCAGACATTCTGTCAAGATGCCCACATGATTCCACATAACTATTAGGGCTTAGACTTCTTGATATGTCTAGTTCTATAGTAGTTCTTTTTCTATATCATGATAGATACACATTTGTAATTTAATAATATAATGATTGTATCACTACATAGCGGTTCATTGATGTTTATTCACCGCTGTGCTTTGATGATTTTTTCTTCATAAATCATAAATTTAAGATATCTAATACGAAATGATGATATGAATTTTTTAGGCATTGTGTAATTGCCAGAATTGTATTATACTTTGATGACACCTTCCTGGAAAAATATACTTGTAGAGAAATAATTTCTCTCAGTTTATGAGACACATTCTCACCAGTCGCTCCATAAGTCGACTTAGCCTCATATTAGGCGTTATATGTATTCCTGATATTTTCATCTGCGCATTATTCATGCGTTGTGAGCCTATTGTACGTTGCTCCTAGATGTATTTCAAAAAAAAAAAAAAATGTTCCATTTTTTTTTCCCGGGAGGTGTGGTAAGACTGTTACGTGCAGTCTTTGATATCTTACAATATTATACATTGGTATACTTGTTATGTTCGCAAATATTTTGTAAACAAAATAGTGCTTAAGGAAAAGTCATTATTGAGTTACTTCCCTTGAAAGTTGTGTCGTCTCTTCGATCGAACTCCGCGGATGAATCCATTTTACTGCGATTTATTCGTTGTTTGGGTAGTAATAGATTGTTCTTGCTTCAGAATATCTATGGCCTGAATTTATGTGTATTGTTTGTCTGAGTAGGACGAGTTTGTCTTATATCTGTATATCTTTACATATCTAAGTCGAACTATATGTTCTGTTGTCTCTAGAGAGGTCAAAGGCTATTCGGCGGATGTGCCGCTAGAGTGTGGTGTGATTTGGCTTCGTCCTGATGGGGACTGTGTTTTTTTCCTATGTCGGCTTGTCGCCGGAAAAAGTGATCTCAGTATTTGTGGGGAAAGTGATAGTCGTCTAGACCTATCGTGTATGCTTTACCCCAGTGTTTATTCGTATTGCCAAGGAATGGCAGAATCATATTTCTGATACCAAGGTAATCAAAGATACTCTTATGAACTCTCGTACGAAGCCACCATTTTCGATAGGTACGATTTGTATGTCTAAGAGAATATATTTGACTCGATGAAAACGACTTTGATTCCTAGCAGCACTATATCCTGTAGAATGCAGTCAATTGTTCATGATCAAATCTACAGAGCAATGAAATGTTTAATAAATGACTAACTTTAGGACAGATTCATTATCTGTATCCAAACGTGAGTGACAGCTCACGAGTGAAGCCATCTTGGAACCAAACATGTAGTGACTTTCAAGAAGAGAAAAGGGATGCCCGTATTATCGCTTGATTAGTCCAGAGATCACTGCTACACATGAGAACCCATTGCTAGCGGTTCCATATTATTATATATAAAAAAAAACTGTGCTGAACATTATGTTAAAGAATCGTCGCTAGACGAGCTTAGGTCTAGAAGCCATCTGAAATATTATTTATAAGCTGACGTGCTCAGTCAGTGAAGTCAGATGATATATATGTATGGGCGATACTGAGTGCTTGGCTACTGACAGTCCATTATACTATTATGCTGCATGAGTGCCCATGTAACATTGCAAGACCATTTATCCACTGTACCATGATGTATTATGCCAACCTGTGATTTGTCACTATCTGTGCTGTCGAGTGTGTACGTCCAATTAAACTTTAGTAAAGGTACACAGTCGTTGGTGTCGATGACTTCCAGCCATACATGAGTGTGAGAAAAGAACATTTGTCAACACCACGAACCCTTATTGTCATTCGCACATTATACACTTATACTTCAGAAGGAGATTTTCTACAATTTCATTGTAATTATCAGATCTGTTGTTTCCAAGAAAATTGTCCACCACTGACTTAAATGCTAGCCATGCTGCTTTTTCCTTGCCATGCAACACGCAAAGAAACTCGTCATCATGAAGAAGTTTTCGAATTTGCGGACCAAAAAAATACTCCCTCTCTTATTTTAGCTTCACTCAGTCTTGGAAATTTTCTGATGAGGTATTCTCCATTGCCTTGACAAAGGTTTTCATGAGACCCAGCTTAATGTGCAAGGGTGGCAACAAAATCTTGCTGATGTCGACAAGTGCTGGGTTCTTAACATTCTTACTGCCAGGCTGCAGTGACTGCCTGATTGGCCAATGTCTTCTGATGTAATGGTCACTTCGTGCACAGCTATCCCACTCACAGAGAAAGCAACAGTACTTGGTGTATCCACCCTGTAGTCCAAGCAAAAGAGCGACCACTTTTAAGTCACCGCAAAGTGACCAATGATGATGATCGTAGTTTATACACTTCAAAAGCTGCTTAATGTTTTCATAAGTTTCTTTCATATGAACTGCGTGACCAACTGGAATTGACGGTAACACATTACCATTATTCAACAAAACAGCTTTAAGACTCGTCTTGGATGAATCAATGAAAAGCCTCCACTCTTCCGGTATGTAATTGATTTTGAGGGCTGCAATTAAACCAGAAATGTTGTGGCACGCAGAAAGGTCACCCTATTTGAAAAAGAATGTAATAAGCGGCTTCTGGCGGTTCCTATACACAGAAATTGTAACATCTTCTGCCAGGAGATTCCACTGTTGCAATCTGGAACCCAAAAGCTCCGCCTTGTTCTTCGGTAAATTCAGATCTCTTACAAGATCATTCAGTTCACCTTGGGTTATTAAGTGTGGTTTAGTGGATGTAGTTTGCTCACAATCTGGGTCGCTTGAGGTTGATGGTTCAGGACCACCAATGTCCTCTTCTTCATCAGTGGAAGCAGCTGAAAATGATTCTGGCACTTTGGGAACGGGTAGGTCATCGCCATGTGGTACCGGACGTATTGCAGAGGGGATGTTTGGATATTCCAGAGTCCATTTTTTCTTCTTTGATATGCCTTTCCCAATTGGAGGGACCATGCAAAAGTAACAGTTGTTGAGATGATCAGTGGGCTCTCTCCAAATCATTGGGACTGCAAAAGGCATAGCTTGCCTTTTGCCAGTCAATCACAGTTTAAGATGTGCTGTACATGTATTGCAGCATATGTGTGGCGCCCAGCTCTTATCTTGATCTCCTATTCTGCAGCCAAAATACAAACTGTACGCCTTCTTAATCACTTTAGTTATATTTCGTTTTTGTGATAGAAATGTCACCTCACCACATATATAACATAAATTATTAGCACTGTTCACACATGTCCTAGGCATTTCTAACTATGATACTTTTGATAAGGACAAATGCACTAACTAATGGCAAAATTTTATCAGAGATAAGATATTTATACACAAAGGTGATGTAATCATAGGTAGGATTGCATCATCAACTTCTAATTATATTTTTATTGGTCATTAGAAAAAATTACGCAATCGCCCACAACAGTTGCATCATATATATAAATTGACCGTAATTAAATAAACTAGTAGCATATATCTTGAAAACTAGAGCCAATCAACATTTTTTAATGTCATTTTCGTTTTCAGCACACCAAAATTAGTTAAGATCAGCTATTTTCATTTCTGGTACATTTTGGTTGTTGACTAGTGTTATTGTTAAATCAGGTTTTACGGCATGAGTCTTAAATGAGGCGTTGCTGCTGCCGAAAAGTGATGGTTTAACTATTATCTCTTTGTTTATTGTTATGTCACTTTTATTATTGTATGCAGATTTCAGTTTCTCATAAAATGCATACATACATACATACATACATACATACATACATACATACATACATACATACATACATACATACATACATACATACATACATACATACATACATACATACATACATACATACATACATACATACATACATACATACATACATACATACATACATACATACATACATACATACATACATACATACATACATACATACATACATACCATACATACATACATACATACATACATACATACATACATACATACATACATACATACATACATACATACATACATACATACATACATACATACATACATACATACATACATACATACATACATACATACATACATACATACATACATACATACATACATACATACATACATACATACATACATACATACATACATACATACATACATACATACATACATACATACATACATACATACATACATACATACATACATACATACATACATACATACATACATACATACATACATACATACATACATACATACATACATACATACATACATACATACATACATACATACATACATACATACATACATACATACATACATACATACATACATACATACATACATACATACATACATACATACAATACATACATACATACATACATACATACATACATACATACATACATACATACATACATACATACATACATACATACATACATACATACATACATACATACATACATACATACATACATACATACATACATACATACATACATACATACATACATACATACATACATACATACATACATACATACATACATACATACATACATACATACATACATACATACATACATACATACATACATACATACATACATACATACATACATACATACATACATACATACATACATACATACATACATACATACATACATACATACATTACATACATACATACATACATACATACATACATACATACATACATACATACATACATACATACATACATACATACATACATACATACATACATACATACATACATACATACATACATACATACATACATACATACATACATACATACATACATACATACAATACATACATACATACATACATACATACATACATACATACATACATACATACATACATACATACATACATACATACATACATACATACATACATACATACATACATACATACATACATACATACATACATACATACATACATACATACATACATACATACATACATACATACATACATACATACATACATACATACATACATACATACATACATACATACATACATACATACATACATACATACATACATACATACATACATACATACATACATACATACATACATACATACATACATACATACATACATACATACATACATACATACATACATACATACATACATACATACATACATACATACATACATACATACATACATACATACATACATACATACATACATACATACATACATACATACATACATACATACATACATACATACATACATACATACATACATACATACATACATACATACATACATACATACATACATACATACATACATACATACAGTACATACATACATACATACATACATACATACATACATACATACATACATACATACATACATACATACATACATACATACATACATACATACATACATACATACATACATACATACATACATACATACATACATACATACATACATACATACATACATACATACATACATACATACATACATACATACATACATACATACATACATACATACATACATACATACATACATACATACATACATACATACATACATACATACATACATACATACATACATACATACATACATACATACATACATACATACATACATACATACATACATACATACATACATACATACATACATACATACATACATACATACATACATACATACATACATACATACATACACATACATACATACATACATACATACATACATACATACATACATACATACATACATACATACATACATACATACATACATACATACATACATACATACATACATACATACATACATACATACATACATACATACATACATACATACATACATACATACATACATACATACATACATACATACATACATACATACATACATACATACATACATACATACATACATACATACATACATACATACATACATACATACATACATACATACATACATACATATACATACATACATACATACATACATACATACATACATACATACATACATACATACATACATACATACATACATACATACATACATACATACATACATATCAGAATCTTTATTCTCCATAAAATACATTAATATGTACAGACATGATATAATAGATACAACATGGCAAATAGGAGAATCATTAGAATTTACATAAAGTGTTGAAGACGTCTCAAGTAGTTATATGTGGGTGTTTTTTACATCGAACCTTCGTTTTACACATACATAAAAAAATTTTAAGCTTTCTAAAAGACATTGGCATATAATGATATGGTATACCCTGCCAAAAATGAGAATTATTGAAATCTACAAAATGTGTGAGGAATACCATTCAAGTAGAGCAATATGGTTGTTTTTACATGGAGGTTTTATCAGAATTTTGTTTGCCATAAAAAAAAAAAACTTTGACCGCTAGTGGAGTGAGATATTAAATATAGCATCAAATACAATAGTCGTATAGTATAGTATACAGAGGAGCACAATTGAGTTTAGACTGTGTGGAAAACATCCCAGCAATTCAAAATGGGTGTTTTTTACATCGAAGTTTCCATATTCTGTAAGAACCTATAATTGCACTAATACTGACATATTTACATAAAACCTTTGCTTCAAATTTCCGCAACCCTAGCGACATTAATCCACTCACACACTTTGCATGCACATGACCCAAACTACCAATTACACTAGTCAACAACCAAAATGTACCAGAAATGAAAATAGCTGATCTTAACTAATTTTGGTGTGCTGAAAACGAAAATGACATTAAAAAATGTTGATTGGCTCTAGTTTTCAAGATATATGCTACTAGTTTATTTAATTACGGTAAATTTATATATATGATGCAACTGTTGTGGGCGATTGCATAATTTTTTCTAATGACCAATAAAAATGTTACTAGAAGTTGATGATGCAATCCTACCTATGATTACATCACCTTTGTGTATAAATACCTTATCTCTGATAAAATTTTGCCATTAGTTAGTGCATTTGTCCTTATCAAAAGTATCGTAGTTAGAAATGCCAGAAGGCGTACAGTTTGTATTTTGGCTGCAGAATAGGAGATCAAGATAAGAGCTGGGTGCCACACATATGCTGCAATACATGTGCAGCACATCTTAAACTGTGGTTGACTGGCAAAAGGCAAGCTATGCCTTTTGCAGTCCCAATGATTTGGAGAGAGCCCACTGATCATCTCAACAACTGTTACTTTTGCATGGTCCCTCCAATTGGGAAAGGCATATCAAAGAAGAAAAAATGGACTCTGGAATATCCAAACATCCCCTCTGCAATACTTCCGGTACCACATGGCGATGACCTACCAGTTCCCAAAGTGCCAGAATCCTGTTCAGCTGCTTCCACTGATGAAGAGGACATTGGTGGTCCTGAACCATCAACCTCAAGTGACACAGATTTTTAGCAAACTACATCCACTAACCCAAGGTGAACTGAATGATCTTGTAAGAGATCTGAATTTACCGAAGAACAAGGCGGAGCTTTTGGGTTCCAGATTGCAACAGAAGATGTTACAATTTCTGTGTATAGGAACCGCCAGAAGCCGCTTATTACATTCTTTTTCAAAGAGGGTGACCTTTCTGCGTGCCACAACATTTCTGGTTTAATGGCAGCCCTCAACATCAATTACATACCGGAAGAGTGGAGGCTTTTCATTGATTCATCCAAGACAAGTCTTAAAGCTGTTTTGTTGAATAATGGTAATGTGTTACCGTCAATTCCAGTTGGTCACGCAGTTCATATGAAAGAAACTTATGAAAACATTAAGCAGCTTTTGAAGTGTATAAACTACGATCATCATCATTGGTCACTTTGCGGTGACTTAAAAGTGGTCGCTCTTTTGCTTGGACTACAGGGTGGATACAGCAAGTACTGTTGCTTTCTCTGTGAGTGGGATAGCCGTGCACGAAGTGACCATTACATCAGAAGACATTGGCCAACCAGGCAGTCATTGCAGCCTGCAGTAAGAACGTTGAGAACCCAGCAGTTGTCGACACCAGCAAGATTTTTTTGCCACCCTTGCACATTAAGCTGGGTCTCATGAAAAACTTTGTCAAGGCAATGGAGAAAACAGATGAGGCTTTCAAATACCTCATCAGAAAATTTCCAAGACTGAGTGAAGCTAAAATAAGAGAGGGAGTATTTGTTGGTCCGCAAATTCGAAAACGTCTTCATGATGACGAGTTTCTTTACGTGTTGCATGGCAAGGAAAAAGCAGCATGGCTAGCATTTAAGTCAGTGGTGGACAATTTTCTTGGAAACAACAGATCTGATAATTACAATGAAATTGTAGAAAATCTCCTTCTGAAGTATAAGAGTCTTGGCTGCAACATGTCTTTGAAAATTCATTTTCTGGATTCTCATCTGGATTTCTTTACGTCAAACTGTGGAGCGGTCAGTGATGAGCATGGTGAACGATTTCACCAGGACATTGCTGCTATGGAGACAAGGTATCAAGGCAATTGGAGCCCTTCAATGCTTGTTGATTACTGTTGGACTGTGACAAGAGACACCTCATCGATTGACTACAAGAAGCAAGCAAAGAGAGTTCGAACAGCGACTGAATAATGACGGAATGGGTTCAAATGTGCCTTTTTAAAGCATGATATGTGAACTTTAAATAATGTTTTTATTTTTTCTATCATTTTATGTTAAAATATCAATTAATTGAGTATGTAACCACAATTTGTATAATGCTAAAGTAGAAAGACTAGCTGTTTAGCCCAGAGAAGTAAACAAGCATACATTATTTGTATTACTGTAATGTAAATTCATCATTTAAAAAAAAACCAGAGCCAATTGGTGAATTTCATTATGATATTTGAAATCAGCATGTCAAAATCAATAAGAAATGGTATATTTAATTTCTGGTACAAAAAACTTTTGAAAATTTGTTGACTAGTGTTATCAGTACGATTACATGCGTACGATAGCCTAGTTCGTTAATTTCTGCAGTCAATGGATAGTACTTATCAAATTTATGTTGGTAACATTTATCTAAATGGGCATCATATGGTATTGCTGCCTCCACTATAAAAGCTGTTTTGTTCTGTCGACTGATTATTGTTAAATCAGGTTTTACGGCATGAGTCTTAAATGAGGCGTTGCTGCTGCCGAAAAGTGATGGTTTAACTATTATCTCTTTGTTTATTGTTATGTCACCTTTATTATTGTATGCAGATTTCAGCTTCTCATAAATAATGTCTACAGCTCTATTGTGCCTTTGTTGGTATAATGTTTGAAATTTGGTACATCCATTCAATAAATGTGACACTGTTTCGTATGGGTGGTTACATATTTTGCACATTTTCGTGTATGTCTGTGGATAGTATAGATGTAAAAGACTTTCGCATTCCAGCAACTGTAACCTCGATCTCACAGCAAATGAAAGTATTTTATCACTTAATTTAAAATTAGATAGAAAAATAGATGACAATGAGTGGTTTACACATTTCATTTCGCGCACTATTCTCCCTTGTGACGATTTACTTTTTAGTTCACTTACATACATACATACATACATACATACATACATACATACATACATACATACATACATACATTACATACATTACATACATTACATACATTACATACATACATAACATTACATACATACATAACATTACATACATACATAACATTACATACATACATAACATTACATACACAACATTACATACATAACATTACATACATAACATTACATACATACATACATACATACATACATACATACATACATACATACATACATACATACATACATACATACATAACATTACATAACATTACATACATAACATTACATACATAACATTACATACATACATACATAACATTACATACATAACATTACATTACATAACATTACATAACATAACACTACATAACATAACATTACATAACATTACACTACATTACATTATATACGTTACATTACATACATTACATTACACACATTACATTACACACAGTACATTACATAATTACATTACATTACATTACATACATTACATACATTACACACATACACACATACACACATACACACGCACGCACGCACGCACGCACACACACACACACACACACACACTCTGTCAAGTGGCACCCTGCGTAGCAGATGCGTTAGTTTTATTCCCTCTATGTCTATAATAACATTAGCCAATCAGTTTAAACTACGGCGATTTGACTCTTTTTTGAAAATCCCAAACATTTATGTACGTTTATCAATAAGTTCGTCCGTCTGATTCTATTATTACTGTTTAGACTATGTGTCGCTTTAGGCTGGCAAAACTTCAAAGTTATACCTCTCCCCTCCTCCTAGTAGTGTCTGTCAAAATGAGGCAAGCCAATTTGACTTGTTTCCAACCCACGTGACTAGAAAAATTTTACTTTTAAATTGAGCTGGGATATCAGTATGTCCGTCTATCTGTTGTCAATTTTTATTTTATGCGATAACTCAGTCACTTTTGAAGCGATTAAAAAAATGAAAAGTGATTATTAATCAGGCTAATGTCCTTCATCATGCCAGTATATTTTCATCTACGTCTTTATTTAAGTTTTTATCTTTGTACTTTTCTCTTTATTTATTCTGAACAAAAAACTTTTATTCTAAGTCCAGATACGTTTTTATAGGAAATAGTATAGTATTGAATAAACAACATTATCGTTTTTAATTCCATTCTGTCTTTTCCTTTTTATTCATCCTTCTATAGAATGCAATACATTATCTACGTTTTCTGGCTTTCGTTTGCCCCTTTTCTCTCCCCTGCACTCATGTGTTCGTTAGTTTCAATTTGAAAATACCCAAGTGGGTTTTGACTTTTTCCATGCTAACCCCCCTCTTCTCTCTCTATCTCCCGTCTTTTTTTTAACGAAACACGTGTTGGCCGACTGCCAAAACGGTTTTATGTTATAATTAAAAATTAGTATGGAGTAACGAAAAAGCCTTTGGTAATAGGGATTGGTACCATCGCGTGGCGTTAATAGATTCAAATCGCAAGCCGCTCGCTGGCGTTTTTTGAAAATGTGACGTTCTAACGACAACTGTCGCATGTTGTAACTAATAATAGATTCTTAGAATACGTTAGTTAAAAAAAAATTCAAGTAGTGTCCAATATTTTGCATTAGATTTTATCGTCCTTGACAATTTTCAAATTTTATAGTAGCGGGTTATAAACGGTAACTTTACGTCACTAGAATTGGACTTTTGAGAAATATGAGCAGAGTAGGGCAATGGTGGCGGGATGTGTAGAGAATCTATTCTGGCGTATTGGAACACAATTCAAATACAGTATTATCATTATAATTTGAGCTGGAGGGTTAAAACGGTGCATTTTACCACAACGACCCCCAAGAACACGTGTATAAAGGCCTCTGAAAGAGCCTTTATTCCTCTGAGTAAACAGTTTGTGACCCAAGATTGGCGTAAGTTATGCATTTTACAAACTATATTTTTCATTACTAACATGTGAACTAATATGTATATATTGCCATGTGAATATTAATATGTGAAAATTGCTAGTGGATGTCCAAGTCATTTGAGGCTGGCAACCTCAGCGTATAGAATGATGATTTCATGAACCACCACTGCAAGGGCTGGTGACTGCTTTATGCTAGTTTCTTAAAGAGAACTACAAAGTATAGGTAGTCACTAGTTCCATATGGAATATGGAGGGAAAGATGAAAGAATTGATGTACATTCTTATTATAATATTTACAATTACAAACCAGTGTAAATGTGTAAGTAAACCTATTAAAAATAATTAATGTTTCAAGCTTTTCAATGAGTGTAGATGTATGTAAATGAAAACATATCCAATCTTTATGGTGAACATTTTCATTCGAATGTAAAGCAAGTATAAAACTATTCATTTTAATTTAAAGAAAGTGGTCTTTCGAGGGATTAAGCTTAATTCTCATCGAGGGTAAAATCTGAGGTAGATGGGATGGTGGAATAGGAAGATGGGGACACATAACTATTTTCGGGAAACTCAATACTCAGAGGGCATTCGTTTCTATTCTTTTACCATACTAGTTCGTGGTACCAGCTGAGGGTACTAATCTCTAGAACAAAGTGAGGGTAGAAGTGGCCTGACGTCGAGCTAGACACCATCATCAGAGGGTCTTAGAAACGGGGAAACAGCTTTGCAGTTACTCCATAATCTTACTTGGAACGTGCTGCGCCTTTAATCTTGACCAGAGACGGGCTATTCCAGTGACCTATCTGCACAGAACCCCAAAAATACCTAGCGGGAGCAGAAACTACCATTTGCAGCTAAGTCAAACCTAAAAGCTGCCAAGTGACATCTTACATAAAACACCATACCATCACACGATGATGAGTATTTTCTGTTAATGATTATTCAATTTTCTTAAACTGTTAAAACTTGGTTGATTATTAAATCTGTTATTTGTAAATATCCAAATTTAACGCCGATTTAATCATTTTGAATGTACTGCATATTTGTCTCAGTCAATTTACTAAATACACTCTAAACAGATCTAAACCTGTATAATAAGAATTCCACTGAGTAAGTCAGGGTGGGGAGCTGAAATTAATAATTGCTTAATTCTTCATAAAAGGTGGCGGATCAGTTAGGCCTATAAGTTAACAATTGCCCTGCCCAATGCAGCATTGTTCTTGACTTCTGAAATTTCTTATGATTACTACCTTGAGATATTAGCATCATTATCCTTCTATCTACAACTCTGCCAAGAGTAATCTTGACTGTGTACAACGATGTGTTGACTGTTAGGAGGACGATGCGTTGACTGTGAGAACAACGATGTGTTGACTGTGAGGACAACGATGTGTTGACTGTGAGAAGGACGGTGCATTGACTGTCAGGAGGACGGTGCGTTGACTGTGAGAACAACGATGTGTTGACTGTTAGGAGGACGGTGCGTTGACTGTGAGAACAATGATGTGTTGACTGTGAGAACAACGATGTGTTGACTGTGAGGACAACGATGTGTTGACTGTGAGGACAACGACGTGTTGACTGTGAGGAGAACGGTGCGTTGATTGTGAGAACAACGATGTGTTGACTGTGAGGACAACGATGTGTTGACTGTAAGGACAAGGATGTGTTAACTGTAAGGACAAGGATGTGTTGACTGTGAGGACAGTGATGTGTTGACTGTGAGGACAATGATGTGTTGACTGTGACGACAACAATGTGTTGACTGTGAGGACAAGGATGTGTTGACTGTGAGGACAACGATGTGTTGACTGTGAGGACAACGATGTGTTGACTGTGACGACAAGGATGTATTGACTGTGAAGACAACGATGTGTTAAATGGGATAAATAAAATGTTCTATATGCAAGGACAGAAGTATGTGTGTGGATGAAAGAATGAAGGTAGCTATATGAATGAAGCGGCGAAAGTGTATGTGTATATGTGATGTCAGGATAAAGATGTATGTGCGGCTGTAAGGATAAGACTGTGTGTTTGTGTGTGGACCGACTGACAGTGTGGTGTGCGTGAATGTTAAGATTGAGGTGTGAGTGTGTCTCATTCTTGTCCGTATTGACGTCAGAGTATCTTGTTGCATATCTACCTGTCACACTAGCGTATGACACACATGTGATCCACAGATCCCTACGTTAAAGTGGAGATGTATGTTAACGGTATCAGAGAAGGCAAGAACAAGTGCAAGGTTAGACAGAACACTCAGGACCCTGTCTGGCATCACCAGGTCATCTTCGAGGTCAACAGAGAAAACCCCAAACTCTTAAGTCACGTCTTCGTTTTCCATGTACTTCACAAGGACATGATGACTGGCGTCCATAAAATAGGACAGGTCAGTTGTTGCTGTTACTCTTTGGTTTGTGAGTCTTTGGTTGGCAGAGTGGGTAGAGCGCCTGCTTCTTGCGGCACAGTTACTTGTTCTGTGTTCGAGACTGGGAATCGCTATGCGACATTCTACCCAGCTGTAAATAGGTACTGTCTCTGCTCTTGACGGCAACAGGCAGCTAGGTATGGAACTGCTCATACCACATGATAAAGCTAGACATTGTATAGTGACACATGATAAAGCTAGACATTGTATAGTGACACATGATAAAGCTAGACATTGTATAGTGACACATGATAAAGCTAGACATTGTATAGTGACACATGATAAAGCTAGACATTGTATAGTGACACATCATAAAGCTAGACATTGTATAGTGACACATGATAAAGCTAGACATTGTATAGTGACACATGATAAAGCTAGACATTGTATAGTGACACATGATAAAACTAGACATTGTATAGTGACACATGATAAAGCTAGACATTGTATAGTGACACATGATAAAGCTAGATATTGTATAGTGACACAAGATAAAGCTAGACATTGTATAGTGACACATGATAAAGCTAGACATTGTATAGTGACACATGATAAAGCTAGACATTGTATAGTGACACATCATAAAGCTAGACATGGTATAGTGACACATCATAAAGCTAGACATTGTATAGTGACACATGATAAAGCTAGACATTGTATAGTGACACATCATAAAGCTAGACATTGTATAATGACACATGATAAAGCTAGACATTGTATAGTGACACATGATAAAGCTAGATATTGTATAGTCACACATGATAAAGCTAGACATTGTATAGTGACACATGATAAAGCTAGACATTGTATAGTGACACATCATAAAGCTAGACATTGTATAGTGACACATCATAAAGCTAGACATTGTATAGTGACACATCATAAAGCTAGACATTGTATAGTGACACATGATAAAGCTAGACATTGTATAGTGACACATGATAAAGCTAGACATTGTATAGTGACACATCATAAAGCTAGACATTGTATAGTGACACATGATAAAGCTAGACATTGTATAGTGACACATGATAAAGCTAGACATTGTATAGTGACACATGATAAAGCTAGACATTGTATAGTGACACATGATAAAGCTAGACATTGTATAGTGACACATGATAAAGCTAGAAATTGTATAGTGACACATGATAAAGCTAGACATTATATAGTGACACATGATAAAGCTAGACATTGTATAGTGACACATGATAAAGCTAGACATTGTATAGTCAAGTTATTATCTAATACTTTACTACCCTACGGCAGTATCTACAATGTAACCAGCCTTTACTTGTTTTTTGTTTTGTATTTATCTAAAACGTATTTCAGTTTTTGTTTTGTATTTATCTAAAACATATTTCAGTTTTTGTTTTGTATTTATATAAAACATATTTCAGTTTTTGTTTTGTATTTATCTAAAACATATTTCAGTTTTTGTTTTGTATTTATCTAAAACATATTTCAGTTTTTGTTTTGTTTTTATCTAAAACAAATTTCAGTTTTTGTTGTGTATTTATCTAAAACATATTTCAGTTTTTGTTTTGTATTTATCTAAAACATATTTCAGTTTTTGTTTTGTATTTATCTTAAACATATTTCAGTTTTTGTTTTGTATTTATCTAAAACATATTTTAGTTTCTGTTTTTTTATTTATCTAAAACATATTTCAGTTTTTGTTTTGTTTCGATTTTTGTCTTTTCTCACACTCATCTTTAGTAGTCTGTCTGGCATACTAGAGCTGTTGTGGTTTGGAATGCTTAACCTAAATCTGCTCCACAGTCTGTGTAGTCAGTATCTGGTCTGTTCTATTTTACTGTGTCAATGTCTGTGTAGCCATTATCGTTATCAGTTCTATTTTACTGTGTAGCCAATGGCTTACCAGTTCTCTTGCACAGTGTCAAAGTCTGAGAAGCCAGCGTAGTTCTATGTCTGATTTGTATTTTATTTTACTGTATCAAAGTGTGTGTCGCCACTAGTATGCCCTACTTCGCGTGAGTCAAAGTGTGTGTAACCACTGGTATGCCCGACTTAGCTTGACTGAATGTGCTTGTAGCCACTAGTATGTTCTTCGTGTGTGTGAAAGTGCGTGTAGCCACTAGTATGTCTTTCTTCGTGTGTTTTAAGTCTGTGTAGCCACTGGTATGTCCTTCTTCATGTGTGTCAAAGTGTGTATAGCCACTAGTGTGTCCTTCTTCGTGTGTGTCATAGTGTGTGTAGCCACTAGTATGTCCTTCGTCGTGTGTGTCATAGTGTGTGTAGCCACTAGTATGTCCTTCTTCGTATGTGTCAAAGTGTGTGTAGCTACTAGTATCTCCTTCTTCGTAAGTGTCAAAGTGTGTGCAGCCACTAGTATGTCCTTCTTCGTATGTGTCAAAGTGTGTGTAGCCACTAGTATGTCCTTCTTCGTATGTGTCAAAGTGTGTGTAGCCACTAGTATGTCCTTCTTCGTATGTGTCAAAGTGTGTGTAGCCACTAGTATGTCCTTCTTCGTATGTGTCAAAGTGTGTGTAGCCACTAGTATGTCCTTCGTCGTGTGTCAAAGTGTGTGTAGCCACTAGTATGTCCTTCTTCGTATGTGTCAAAGTGTGTGTAGCCACTAGTATGTCCTTCTTCGTATGTGTCAAAGTGTGTGTAGCCACTAGTATGTCCTTCTTCGTATGTGTCAAAGTGTGTGTAGCCACTAGTATGTCCTTCGTCGTGTGTGTCAAAGTGTGTGTAGCCACTAGTATGTCCTTCTTCGTATGTGTCAAAGTGTGTGTAGCCACTAGTATGTCCTTCGTCGTGTGTGTCAAAGTGTGTATAGCCACTAGTATGTCCTTCTTCGTATGTGTCAAAGTGTGTGTAGCTGCTGGTATGTCCTTCTTCGTGTGTGTCAAAGTGTGTAGCTGCTGGTATGTCCTTCTTCGAGTCTATGACTCCAAAGTTGTCTTTGTTCTGTTTTCGCTGTGTCATAATTTTCAGTCAGTCCCTTCTATAAACATCATATATGTGGCCAATGTTTTCTATATTTTGTATTTCTATATTCTATATTTCTATATTTTGTTTCGCCATGTTAGTCTGGTGTGTCTTTTCTAAACTATTGTGTGCGTGTGCATGTGTGTGGCGCTAGTGTCCTGTCTAAGTTTTCTATGCCAAACCGGTGACGAACGTAAAAGACGATCAAGAACAAAACTTGACCAGAAACACAAACACACACACACGCACACCGAAAGTCAGCTTTTGCTGTTGGCATTCATCACTTGTACTTGACAACACGCCATCTTGGATGTACACTGTGATACATTCACATTACGAAATAATGGACTGGATGGAGCGACAGAAAAGGTTCTGTTCGCAATAGTGAGAATCAAATTTTCTTGCAAAATCGAGTTTACCTGAATTCTATCACTAAACCAAACAAAGAGATTACGGTGGCCCAGTTTCAAACCCTGATGCTTTTTAAACCTAGGGTCTATGGCTAATCATTGAGAAGACATCTTGTCACGATAAATGGCATTTATCGATCCGATTTTGAAATGAAAGGAAATTTCCATTAAGACGTCTATGGCGACCTTCCTGTAACTTCGTGGAGCAGAGAAAAGCTGGAAATGAAGGTTGTTAAGCTAAGATTTACTAGTGCCTTTAGTTTCTATGGCAACACAAGTCGTCAGTAGCT
This sequence comes from Oreohelix idahoensis, assembly GCA_024509875.1. Taxonomy (NCBI): domain Eukaryota; kingdom Metazoa; phylum Mollusca; class Gastropoda; order Stylommatophora; family Oreohelicidae; genus Oreohelix; species Oreohelix idahoensis. The sequence goes on from JAMPIV010010159.1 coordinate 263,666, forward strand.
GTGTGAAACTATAGTTCTACAAGGTTATTTCATGATCTGTCACCAACATGACCTTTTCTTTGATTTTTCGATGTCTTTCGGAAATTCCAACCATTCTCCCCTCTCCCGCCCTAACCACCTTGTCTCTCACTCTTAACCTATATTTCTATTCTCTCTCTCTCTCTCTCTCTCTCTCTCTCTCTCTCTCTCTGTATTCACTCTATCACTCTCTCTCTATTGTCTCTCTCTATTTTCTCTCTAATCTCTCTCTGTTCACTATATTTATTCTCTCTCTAGCCACTCTCTGTCTATTCTCCCTCCCTGACACACTCTCTACTCTCTCTATTCTCTCTCTGACACTCTCTCTATTCTTCCTCCCTGACCCACACTCTCTCTCTCTCTCGTTATTTTCTCTGTGTCTTTTATTTTCAGGAAAATCAAATATTTTTATTGTCAACAGATGACTCTGACACTGACTCTGACATTGACACTGGAACTCTTGTTCCTCTTTACTCTTTACGGAACATGCAGCCTCCGCGTGCTGAAATCCTGCATCAAAGCCTTCAAATGTCCCCGCCCCCCCCCCCCCCCCCCCCCCTCCCTGCAGTATGGGTTATGAAGCAGTTTATTTTGCATGATGAGGTTTCAGATTTAAGCATGGTATTAGTCGCCACTTACGACACACATGAAGAAGCAGTTGTTATGTCTATTGAAAGTAAAATAATTTTAGTAAATAATTTTTTAATTGAAAACAAATACAACTGGAAAACAATTGTTAACCCCAATTAAATGTGTACAATACGCTTGTTGGTAACTTTTCCTGAGAATTGCGGTGTCTATAAATGGCTTTTTTGGGTTTTCTGGTAAAAAATGTTGAAAACCACTGTTCTGTTGCCAGCACTACACAGGAACAAAGCCGCATAGATCATTATCTATCACCTTTTGTTATTATTGTTATTGTTATACAGAATTGACATCATTGCACTCCGGGCAAACCCATAGGTGCTCAGTCTCCATCAGTATATGTTGAATGTGAATGCTAACTGTTCCTGTAGCTCACTGGTTGTAAACACGACGGATGCATCCTCTCCATACGTCCATCTCTACTAGCTTTACGTTTGATGCCAAATTCCAACAGTCTTAACTTTGATGATTCATCTTCTTCTTCTTCTTCTTTCGTTCGCTTGAACTATATTGTCTATATCTGCAATGTTGTTTCTTGTATAAACTTCACTGTCTTTTGTAGTTCATACAGAGGTCCATATAGTTTTGCTTCCAGTGTTGTTTCTCTGGGCCAGTGAGTTTTCCTCAATATATCATATTCGGGGCAATCTTGAAGTACGTGCTCCGCTGTCTGGGGTGCCTGTCCACATGTACACATGGCTGAATTGCCAATCTTGAATTTTGTATACATGTGGCTGCGGAGGCGGTTGTGTCCTGTTCTGAGGCGCAGAATGACTATTTGTTCTGATCTGTTCATAGCTTGGTAGTCATCCTGCGTTGGTGTTGGTGGCTTTCTGATAGATTTGATCATCCTTTTCTTCTGATGGTACGTAACTGGTACATTCGGTTGCTCGTCTGCAGCACCTTCTTTAGCCAGTCCGTCTGCTCTCTCGTTTCCTGGTATTCCACAATGAGACGGTATCCACTGCATGGCGACCCTGCGCTGGTTGCACAGTTCAGAAAGTAGGGCTTGTATACCTGGCAATTTTCTGGACTGAAGTGCTTGGAGTGCTGATCTTGCATCTGTCAGGAATACTACAGGCTGTGGACCGAGATTGGTGTTCAGTAGTTTCTCAGTTGCCACCTTGATTGCCTGGACTTCTGCATCATAGTTGTTACAGAATTTCCCCGTTGGTACTCTGACTGTATCCCTAGTGTTGTTTGGGTATTCTATGTACACTCCTGCTCCTCCATTCTTTACTGCATTCTGTGCTGACCCATCCGTGTATACTCGGACCCAGAGGTCCTGTGGGTATTCATCATCCAGGAAACTGAGAGTGACTGTCCTACGTTGCACGCTGTTCTGTTCATCCCTGTCGAATATTCCTTTCAATTTTGTGTGGATGTGTACTGGTAGTCCATGCTCCTCTCTCCAAGGGGTTTGTTCTGGTACAGACTTTAGGGGGCTGTTAACTTCAGTCAGGTCTGAGGTTTGTCTACGAAATCGTTTGGCCTGGTGGATAAAGCTGCTTCTTTTCAGTCGCCCCATTGCTAGGTTTTGGAATCTGTCCTTCATTGGATGGCTCGGCATACAGAGGAACTTTTCTGCCTGTGTTAGCACTTTCGTGTCTCTGCGTTCTCTCAGTGCTTGTATCCTCCCCATTTTCTCCATCTCCACTATAGGCGTTGATTTCATTGCCCCCGTGATGACCCTAAGCGCCTGGTTTTGCACCTTATCTAGCTCTTGTAATGTGGTGTTTGATGCTGGACACCACGCAGCTGACCCATATTCCAGGTGTGGTCGTATGCTCTGCTGGTAAACTTTACTAAGTATTTTCCCGCTGGCTCCCCATGTGGTTCCACTTAGTTTTCTCAGGATGGCTTACTTCCTCCTGGCCTTTGTTGCTGCCTTGTTGATGTGCTGCTTCCATGTCAGCCTATCATCGAATGTAACTCCGAGATAGGTGGGTTGTTTATCTTCTCTCAGGAGCTCTTCGTTTATCTTGATGACACCAGCTTTTTGTTTGGGAGAGAGGGTGAAGAGCGTAGTGCTGCACTTGTCTGTGTTGATGCTGACACACCATCTATTTGCCCGTGAGGTTAAGGCATCTATAGCTCTTTGTAGCAGTTTGGTGGCCACTGTTGCATGCTCATCTGTGCACCATATTACCAGGTCATCAGCGTACATTGCCACTTTCATTCCATGTGGTAGTTCAGCAACCAGGTCGTTGATGTAGACTAGGAAAAGTGTGGGGGACAGAACCCCTCCCTGAGGGACGCCATGACGCAGTAGCATTTTCTTACTCTTGAGGCCATCTAGTTGTACTCGGGCTCTTCTGTTATGCAAGTATGCTTTCACTCATTTATACATCTTACCATTCACTCTACCATTTCTCAGTTTCTTCAGAAGCCCTTCTTTCCAAACCTTGTCAAATGCTTTCCTTAGATCTATCCATGCTGCTAGTACCAGTTTCTTATCTTGGAACGCATCCTCAATCTCTTGGGAAAGGTAAGTTGCCTGATCTTCGGTGGAATAACACTGCCTAAAGCCTGCCTGCTGTGGTACAAGAAGGTTTTCACTTTCAAGGTACCACTGTAGCCTGAGGTTGATGATACGTTCCATTGTTTTGCAGAGGCAGCTTGTAAGGCTGATTGGTCTGTAGCTGGAGGCAGTGGAACTGTCTTTTCCTGGTTTTAGGAGTGGTATCATGATTGCTTCCCTCCAGGTCTGTGGAACTCTGCCTGAGTTCCAACAGATATTGAAGATCTGCAGCAGCTTTGTTTTTGCTGCGGTTCCCAAGTTCTTAATCATTTCATTGGACATTCCATCAACTCCTGGCGACTTTCTCATTTTCAATTTGGATATTGCAAGCTCCAGTTCTCTGATTGTAATTGGTGCCTCCATAACTTCAGGTATGGTTCCATCTCGTCCTGCGTGTTGTTGTTTCTCACGAGTCTCCTGTTGCTTCTCTGGGATAACTTCGATGTTGTTGTCTTTAGCAAAGGAGTCTGCAAAGTGATCAGCTGCCTGTTTTCCCATGAGGATGTTTCCATCTTTGTACAGAGCAATCCTTGAGTTTCTCCCTGTACCTTCATCGTTAAGTTGTTTTACCAGCTTCCACAGTTTCCTCGTATCTCTTTCGAAGTTCAAGGACTCTGTTTTCTCCTTCCAGCTTCTTCGCCTGGCCTGCAACTTGGCCCTTTGAAATTTGGCCTTAGCTTGCTTGTAGTTATTGTGGTGTTCTTGGCATGGACTGGTCTCTGCCTGCTTTCGAGATGTTTCCACGTCGTTGTGCAGCTGCTCTAGTTCACTATTCCAATATGGTTTGTAGTGCTTACGAGCCCCTCTAGGTATTGTTTCACGAGCAGCCTGTAATATGCATCTGATGAATTCATCGACTAGCTTTTTGATGTCTTTGTCTACAGTCAGATCTATAGCCAGTATACTAGTACGGTGCTGGTACATTGTCCAGTCTGCCTTCTTGTAGTTCCACCTAGAGAGAGTGCTGCTGTCCTTGACAAGTTCATTTTCCACAATTAGGAAGACTGGCCGGTGGTCGCTGCCTCCAAGTTGTTTCCCTACAACGCGTGTGGTGTTCCACTCCAGGCCGGGTGAGTGGAATGCCAGGTCTGGAGTAGAGGTGGTGTGCCATGATCTCGAGTAGAAGGTTGGTGGGTCGATTGGCTGGTTAATCAGGATAAGCCCATTTTCATCCTGCCAGTTTTCAAGCTCCTCACCTCTCCTGTCCATGTGATCATAGCCCCAGCTCTGTGAGTGGCTGTTGAAGTCTCCGCATACAATCAGTCTTTCTTTTGCTGGGATTGTATCTAGTTGAGCAGGTGGAATTCTGAACTTTCTGTCCTGAGATGAAGCATCTGGTATTCCGCCCCCTCCATATATGTTTCAAGCTGACATGCACTGATGTTATTCCTCACGAGTGTCAGTATTCCACCCTTTCGCCTGTCTATTCGGTCAGATCGGTAGCACTGGTAGCCTCTGATTTTGAAGGCTATGTCCTTGTTGAGGTGGGTTTCTTGCAAGCAACATACATTTACTTGCTCTTCATTCAGGATATTTTCGAGCTCTAATTTTTTGCTGTAGCCGTCTTTTTTACTATTGACGCCTTCAGCATTCCAGTGCATTATTTTAAATGGTCTTTTCATTGCTTGGCCAGTAGCTCTATTCTCATGCCTCCTGGCTCCACGGGGCAATTGAGAAGGACCCCCAGTAGAAGGGGTTGGGCCCTTCCGAGGCAGAGGGCCCGGCACTGCACCTGCCTGGGTGTCTGTCACAGGGCGAGTGCCATAACGTTTTGCAGATATAGACATACTTCCATAGCGCATGTGCATGGCATCCTGATTGCTGTGGTGCGCCTCTTGGCTGGTTGCCTCCGTCTTCAGCACCTTGACTTGCTAGGGCAGACTGTGGTCTTGCTCGAGTGTAGGAAGGCCTGGCCAGTCTTGGTTTTTCAGCCGCTGATGGCTGTACTTGAGCCCCATCTCCACGTCAAGGAGCTGGCCTCGATGGGGAATGATTCATCTATTGTAGTGTCATTCTCTAACAGGCGATCATTAATTGTTCTCAGTATATCTCTCCCTTATCCATATCTAGTGTCCCCACTATGAGTGCACTTGATGCTAGTCTGTCAGCTCTTTCATTACCACATACCCCAGCATGACCAGAACAGTATATCCACACCAGCACTTGTAGACTGGAAGCTTCTATGAATGTTTTCCATTCACGCCGCAACCAACCCCTTTGAACCTTCCGAAGCATGGACTGAGAGTCGGACACAATGATAGCCTTTATTAATGAAGTTTCAGTTATCCAGCTTAAGGCTGCAGTAACAGCCTCGACCTCCATTCTCATGCTGGAAGTTGTTATCTTGTAAGCCCCGCTACGTTCGGCGACGATTCTGCCCTTTTCCCGAGCAGAGAAGCCCCAACCGAATTTCTCACCACGGCTTACCGACCCATCTGTATACACAATGGCATCACCATCCCCGGAATAATTATGTATCAGTTGATTAATTTCCAGTTCTGCCACTCCACTACCCCAACATCCACACTCTCTCCCAAGACCGACGATGACCCGCTGGCAGCCATCCCAGCTCCTGTCTGACACACACCACTCTTCCCCCTTGAATATATTGTCAACTGTGGCCACCTGTTTGATAGCCGTCTCTGCCCGTGCCATCCATGACATCCCTCCCTCTATTCCCGCTCCTTTAATGTCAGCCACGTTACCGTGCAGAGGGTGCCGCTTGTCTGTGGCTATTCGCATATAGGCTTTTGCTTGGGCCACCGCATATCTGGATCCAATCGACAGCACTCCAAGCACGTATCCCATTGCCACAATGGGGGCAGCTCGCGCACAGCCCAAGACCACGCGCGTCCCTCCATTCCGAACGCGCTCCAGTCGCCCACATTGTGCCACTGACAGCGTGAGCACTCCCAGTCCACACTCAACGACCGACATGACCCGCTGTTGACAAAAAAGTAACAGTAATCTCCGCTCCAGACGCGCCGCAGCCATTATTCACAGGGCCACTAGATCTCTCCTGCATATCTGTGTGATGTGCTCAACATGGTACCCACACGAGAGCCCGCGACCAAATGTAACTCCAAGGTCTCAGCCCTTCCAGCTCTTCAATTTTCTGTCCATCGAGAGCAACACCTGGGAGGCCTGTCTTCACAACGGAGCCGCCCGAGGAGCCCCCACATCACGCAGGCACCCGTTGGGATTGACCTTGGAGCCAGCCTCCTCGCACCACCTTGACACATCACGCAGGCCCCGTTGGGATTGACCTTGGAGCTAGCCTCCTCGCACCACCTAGACACCTCCCGCAGTGTCCCATGTACGCTATCAAACACCTCACGTCGGCCAGAGCCAGCTCTGCAAATGAGCATATCATCAGCAAATGTCCGTGCGCGTCCCATCCCATGTTGGCCGAACGGTGGCCACCTTGGCTGTATAGATACCAAACAGCACCGGTGACAGTGGAGAACCCCGGGGCAGTCCCAGGCAAACGAGCATATGACCCGACGTCCACGTTCCCAACCGAAACGCCACCGACCTCTCAGCCAAGGCAGCCGCCATCCACCTTTTATTTGCCAGCACTTCTTTAGCCTGTATCTGAAACCGTTGCGACATCTTTCTTATTCTCTCTGAGACTAGGGCGTGCAAACCAGAGCTTCCGATAGTCAATATTACAGATGTAAGTTGTACAACTCCAACCTAGATAAAATTTGTCAAAACTTTATTGACGACAGCTAACTGACCTAGGTTTAACACAACCAGTATGCTCACAATATTACTAACAGAAATGACTAGTCCAAGTTTGTTTATGATTGCCAATTAACGTGTGTCAGCTGGTGCCAATTAACGTGTGTCAGTTGGTGGAGAATAAAGTTGTAACAGGCACTTCCAGTGTTTTACGAATCCCTGGAGTACTCACATTTGTGTTGTCAATAAACCTACGTGATCTAGTTTTTGTTGTCAGTGTCTCAGACCTCAGTTTCTTGCTCCAGCATAACCAGACAAGTGCCTTCTTGTACCAGTATATGGCAGGTCATTTTTTCTCCTCTCTGTTTAAAGTCAATAAAACGTAAAGTTGACTGTCTGTGACAGTTTTATCAATATTGCTGTCTGTGACAGTTTTATCAAAGTTGACTGTCTGTGACAGTTTTATCAATGTTGACTGTCTGTGACAGTTTTATCAATGTTGACTGTCTGTGACAGTTTTATCAAAGTTGACTGTCTGTGACAGTTTTATCAATGTTGACTGTATGTGACAGTTTTATCAAAGTTGACTGTCTGTGACAGTTTTATCAAAGTTGACTGTCTGTGACAGTTTTATCAAAGTTGACTGTCTTTGACAGTTTTATCAAAGTTGACTGACTGTGACAGTTTTATCAAAGTTGACTGTCTGTGACAGTTTTATCAAAGTTGACTGTCTGTGACAGTTTTATCAAAGTTGACTGTCTGTGACAGTTTTATCAAAGTTGACTGTCTGTGACAGTTTTATCAAAGTTGACTGTCTGTGACAGTTTTATCAAAGTTGACTGTCTGTGACAGTTTTATCAAAGTTGACTGTCTGTGACAGTTTTATCAATGTTGCTGTCTGTGACAGTTTTATCAAAGTTGACTGTCTGTGACAGTTTTATCAAAGTTGACTGTCTGTGACAGTTTTATCAAAGTTGACTGTCTGTGACAGTTTTATCAAAGTTGACTGTCTATGACAGTTTTATCAAAGTTGACTGTCTGTGACAGTTTTATCAAAGTTGACTGTCTCTGACAGTTTTATCAAAGTTGACTATCTTAATTTTGTACTAGTGCTGTACTGAGAGGACTTCCAGATGTTGTTTAGACTATAAAATTCTGTTCTTGCTTTGTTCATTCTGTTGTTGGTGTCTTTGCTTGCTCCGCCATTTTATCAAAGTTGACTGTCTGTGACAGTTTTATCAAAGTTGCTGTCTGTGACAGTTTTATCAAAGTTGACTGTCTGTGACAGTTTTATCAAAGTTGACTGTCTGTGACAGTTTTATCAAAGTTGACTGTCTGTGACAGTTTTATCAATGTTACTGTCTGTGACAGTTTTATCAAAGTTGCTGTCTGTGACAGTTTTATCAAAGTTGACTGTCTGTGACAGTTTTATCAATGTTGCTGTCTGTGACAGTTTTATCAAAGTTGACTGTCTGTGACAGTTTTATCAAAGTTGACTGTCTGTGACAGTTTTATCAAAGTTGACTGTCTGTGACAGTTTTATCAAAGTTGACTGTCGGTGACAGTTTTATCAAAGTTGCTGTCTGTGACTGTTTTATCAATGTTGCTGTCTGTGACGGTTTTATCAATGTTGCTGTCTGTGACGGTTTTATCAAAGTTGCTGTCTGTGACGGTTTTATCAATGTTGCTGTCTGTGACGGTTTTATCAAAGTTGCTGTCTGTGACGGTTTTATCAATGTTGCTGTCTGTGACGGTTTTATATATGTTTCTGTCTGTGACGGTTTTATCAATGTTGCTGTCTGTGACAGTTTTATCAAAGTTGCTGTCTGTGACGGTTTTATCAATGTTGCTGTCTGTGACAGTTTTATCAATGTTGCTGTCTGTGACAGTTTTATCAATGTTGCTGTCTGTGACGGTCTTATCAATATTGCTGTCTGTGACAGTTTTATCAATTTTGCTGTCTGTGACGGTTTTATCAATGTTGCTGTCTGTGACAGTTTGATCAAAGTTGACTGTCTTTGACAGTTTTATCAAAGTTGACTGACTGTGACAGTTTTATCAAAGTTGACTGTCTGTGACAGTTTTATCAAAGTTGACTGTCTGTGACAGTTTTATCAAAGTTGACTGTCTGTGACAGTTTTATCAAAGTTGACTGTCTGTGACAGTTTTATCAAAGTTGACTGTCTGTGACAGTTTTATCAAAGTTGACTGTCTGTGACAGTTTTATCAAAGTTGACTGTCTGTGACAGTTTTATCAATGTTGCTGTCTATGACAGTTTTATCAAAGTTGACTGTCTGTGAGAGTTTTATCAAAGTTGACTGTCTGTGACAGTTTTATCAAAGTTGACTGTCTGTGACAGTTTTATCAAAGTTGACTGTCTATGACAGTTTTATCAAAGTTGACTGTCTGTGACAGTTTTATCAAAGTTGACTGTCTCTGACAGTTTTATCAAAGTTGCTGTCTGTGACTGTTTTATCAATGTTGCTGTCTGTGACGGTTTTATCAATGTTGCTGTCCGTGACGGTTTTATCAAAGTTGCTGTCTGTGACGGTTTTATCAATGTTGCTGTCTGTGACGGTTTTATCAAAGTTGCTGTCTGTGACGGTTTTATCAATGTTGCTGTCTGTGACGGTTTTATCTATGTTTCTGTCTGTGACGGTTTTATCAATGTTGCTGTCTGTGACAGTTTTATCAAAGTTGCTGTCTGTGACGGTTTTATCAATGTTGCTGTCTGTGACAGTTTTATCAATGTTGCTGTCTGTGACAGTTTTATCAATGTTGCTGTCTGTGACGGTCTTATCAATATTGCTGTCTGTGACAGTTTTATCAATTTTGCTGTCTGTGACGGTTTTATCAATGTTGCTGTCTGTGACAGTTTGATCAATGTTGCTGTCTGTGACGGTTTTATCAATGTTGCTGTCTGTGAGGAGTATAATGTTCATTGCTATGACAGTTACTGATTGATGATAAAAAGGTCACTTTTTTCCGGGCTATGACGAGCACAGAGGCGTACTTAAAGTATGTGGCACCCGGGGCGGACCCTATCTTTGCCACACCCTCTCCTTAATTAAGAAAAGTAATTCCAAATAAATCTTTTAACAGTAAGTACTGTCATATTAGTGACCGATGGTGCCCCCTCCTGGACGTCACCCGGGGCGGACCGCCCACCTCGCACCCCTTCCCCCCTCCCCCTCTGAACGAGCAGATGAGAAATGTGTTGTTGTTGTTGCTATAACGAGTAGGCAGACACGTCACTGTGCTGTTGTTACTATGACGAGTAGGTAGACACGTCAAATGTGTAGCTGTCTGTCATCAGAAGTTGAAACATAATTGGTTGTCCTGTTTCTGTGTCTGCAGGTTGAACTGGGTTGGCACAGTCAAGCAGACCAGCTGGAACACTGGTACGAGATTATGGAACATCCCCACCGCTCCACGGACAAGTGGCATCCCATCATTAAAACAGGGAAAATCAACACCTGACTTCCGAGCACGTCTTAAGTCACTCTTACAGCAGTTGTGACATTAGTGATGGTTGTGATGTTATTACAACTATGTTGATTGTTTTTAATTTTGTTTCTCTTTTTATTATTAAAATATTTTAGAATTTAAACAAATTAACGAGCCTGTGGCAAACCTTTAAAAAAAAAGAGAAATTTGATTTCACAGGCCGTACGACACAGCTAAAAGTGGAGAAAACAAAACCATGAAAAGATTGATAAGATATGGTTTAATCTGTCTTTTCTTTCTTGGCACGAGAGGAAAATGGAAATCATTTTCAACCAACCTGATATGTAAAGACGTCCGCTCATCTCATCTGAAATCTGTGTGATATCCCGTATATGGAATTATTATTTACGTTGTTATTAATTGTAACGTCCCGTACATGGAATTAACATTTACGTTGTTATTAATTGTAACGTCCCGCATAAAGAAATATTATTTACGTTGTTATTAATTTAGCGTCCCGTATAAGGAATTATCATATACGCTGTTATTAATTGTAACGTTCCATATATGAAATTATTATTTATGTTGTTATTAATTGTAACGTCCGGTATAAGGAATTATTATTTAAGTTGTTATTAATTCTAAGGTCCCGCATATGGAATTATTATTTACGTTGTTATTAATTGTAACGTCCCGCATAAGGAATTATTATTTAAGTTGTTATTAATTTTAATGTCCCGTATAAGAAATTAATATTAACGTTGATATAAATTATAACGTCCCGTATAAGGAATTAATATTTACGTTGATATAAATTTTAACGTCCCGCATAAGGAATTAATATTTACGTTGATACAAATTGTAACGTCCCGCATAAGGAATTAATATTTACGTTGATATAAATTGTAACGTCCCGTATAAGAAATTAATATTTAAGTTGATATAAATTGTAACGTCCCGTATAAGGAAATAATATTTATGTTGATATAAATTGTAACGTCCTGTATAGGGAATTAAAATTACCTTGATATAAATTGTAACGTCCCGTATATAGAATTAATATTTACGTTGATATAAACTGTAATTTCCCGTATAAGGAATTAATATTTACGTTGGTATAAACTTTAACGTCCCGTATAAGGAATTAATATTTACGTTGACATAAACCGTAATGTCTCCTATAAGGAATTAATATTTACATTGATATAAATTATAACGTCCCGTATAAGGAATTAATATTTACGTTGATATAAATTATAACGTCCCGTATAAGGAATTAATATTTACGTTGATATATAACTGTAACGTCCCGTATAAGGAATTAATATTTACGTTGATATAAATTATAACGACCCTTATAAGGAATTAATATTTACGTTGATATTAATTGTAACGTCCCGTATAAGGAATTAATATTTACGTTGATATAAATTATGACGTCCCGTATAATGAATTAATATTTACGTTGATATAAATTAGCACGTCCCGTATAAGGAATGGATATTTACATTGATAGAAACTATAACGTCCCGTAAAAGGAATTAATATTTACGTTGATATACATTATAACGTCCCGTATAAGGAATTAATATTTACGTTGATATAAATTGTATCGTCCCGTATAAGGAATTAATATTTACGTTGATATAAACTATAAGACAAGTCGTATAAAGAGACTAACACGTGATGATGATGGCATCTTCATCTTGTACAGAGACTAACACGTGGTGATGGTTTGGTGTGGTGTGGTTTAGTTTGGTTTTATTTGGTGTGGTTTGGGTTGGTTTGGCGTGGATTGGTTTGGTGTCACAGAACATATGAACATGATCTTTTGTGTGATCTCTCACACCTTCAGCCCTACGGCAGTATCATTTCTTTTTCTTCATTTTTCTCACCAACCGCTTTTATTTGGCATAATTTTTGCCCTTTCATTCATTATTTTACTCTCTATGCTGAATCTAGTAGGGGAAGTCTCTAACACTCCACTCCCCTACGGAAGTATCTGCTATGGGACTATCTTTATCTTTTACATTTTTGCTTTGAGCCCATCCCAGACTGTTTGCGTTACGCCAGGTGAAATCGTAACAATACCAGGTAATTGAACCGGCCAACGAGCGATACGCTTATCACGAAATACGGTCTCGTCCGATCGACATGAAAAGAACCCAAGATTGTCTGTCTAGGTTGCCGACGACGGTGTCCGTTTGTCTGGCAGATTACACAGAGGGTAGATGCGCTTATCGTTTTTTGTGGAACAATCCCTGATGATTATTACCGATTATTTGTCTGGGTAGACATCTAGGCGGAAGACATTACGCCAGGCAAACATGGTCACATGTTGTTTGTGAGAGTGCACAAGATGTCACCGGAAATATTACGTCTTATTATAAATAGGTCATACGTTGGAATATTAAATTAATATTTTAAAGCACGCGGGGGAGATTATGAATTAAAACACCCCGACCCACATAGTCTAAAGAGATTCCATTGGTTTGAAGTGAGCGCCGGGATATACATTGAATTTCATTGGAAAACTCGCGGAAAGACCATCTGTGACATGAACTGGAAACTGGAACTATAATCTAGCGAAATCAGAGACACAGAACAGAGAGAGTGCAGCGCGCGTCATATGAGCGACTCCCAGAAGCTTGTGAGGATCGGACTTAGAATTCCTATATTATAAGTGACAGATCGAAGTATTTGGGAAACTTAAAACCTTAAAAGTAAGCCAGCTTTTATAAATACAGAGACTGAAAAACTTAAGGAACCAGGACTTACAATACGAAGACTGGAAACCTAGGAATTGGATCACCCGTCAAAGAGGAATTATTACAGTTTCTCAGACCAAGTGTATAGCAGAACACCTGTCAAAGAGGAATTACTAGTTTCCCAGGCCACGTGTCAAGCAGAACACCCGTCATAAGAAGGAATTACTATAATTTCCCAGACAAAAGTGATTCGAGAGCATATAACCTTAATTGCTCGTGTCAGTTCTACCCTGCGCGAGGAGATTGTGTGTTGCCAAAACTTTAGGGTTAGTGAAAACCTTTATTTTACAAATGTAAATGTGACATGTTTTCTTGCTAAGTGGTTATTTATGAGGCTGGCAACCTCAACATATGAAACTAGTATATTCATAAACCACAACAGCAAGCACTGGTGATTTCTTCTGGCTGATCGTGCGGAAAACCCGACAGCAGAGGTGACCCCAGACTCCGAATGGAGCAGTGATGACTGATGATTACATCACATGTGCCTAAAGTGTATAATATTGTGTGAGATAAATGCACTTTGTCAATTGTAACTCAGGCAACTCATTATTTGCGCTGTCTAGACACATTTTCCCAGTTAATACCCAGAGGAATATGGTGAATTTTATTAATCTTCCATGAGCTACACTATGTACTCGGGAATTTAATTCTTCTGAGAGATTAACATTTGGTGGGTGGACAACGAGAAAAGTGCGCCTGTTAATTGGCAGCCCACAAATGTACTTAGCAGAGGCATTTGTTTCCTTTTTTTCCAAAAGTTCGTGGTTGCAAGCCATCAGACGATTTGTGGCCGCTAGTGTGAGGAAAGAGCATCACCACTAACCGCCTACATCGGAAGAGTGTGTGGAGAAGTACCCTCAGCATCAAAGCATTGATGAACCATAGCTGCAGGACTCATCTAGAGTTAAGTTTTTTTGTAACAGGCAACAGCAAAACACGGACATTTATAGCGCCCGACCAAACCAAAGTATAGCCAGCAGGTGGGCGTGAACATCAATCTAAAGAAGATAGAGGTCATGACACTCAATGTGAACAACCCCGAGCCATAACAGTAAAGAATCAACAACTGGAACAGACAAACACCTTCACATACCTAGGATGCGTAGTAACACCAGATGGCGGAGCAAGCAAAGACATCAACAACAGAATGAACAAAGCAAGAACAGCCTTTTATAGTCTAAACGACATCTGAAAGTCCTCTCAGTACAGCACTAGTACAAAATTAAGATAATATCAGAGCTGTGTGCTTTCTATGCTTCTCTATGGTGCGGAATGCTGGAGAGTAACAGAGAAGGAAATGTCGAAATTATCCTCTTTTCACACAACCTGCCTAAGAAAACTTCTCCGAATCTTTTGGCCGAATACCATCACCAACCAAGATCTGCTTACTCGGAGCAAGCAAGAGGACATGCACACCATCATAGCTGGCAGACGTTGGAGTTGGGTTGGCCATGTCCTCAGAAGAGACCCCGATGCCATCACAAGAACAGCTATGCTATGGACCCCTGAAGGAAAACGAAAGAGAGGACGACCAAAAACAACTTGGCGGAGGACTGTCAAGGCTGAGATGCAAAGAATGAACCAGAGTTGGGGCACTGTACGAATGATGGCCACAAACCGAGCAAAGTGGAATCAATTTGTTGTTGTCCTACAAGATGTCACCAGGCGTGATGGCCACTGACTGCTTTGACGGTCAGCGGCTAAGGATCAAAGAAGAAGAAGAACCAAACCTCTATGAGGAAACTTTAATTTAAATGTCACCAATCTGTCCATATTTATTTTAACCTGTTAAAGACTAATTCACTATTAAATTTGTTAAGTGTTATTTTAAAACTAAACAAATATAGTTGATTCAGTTATTACATGTATGAAAGCAAACGTATGAGCCATTGCTATCACACATATATATACACACACATATATATATATACACATTTATATATATTTTTACCTCTAAATAGAGCTATACGATTATAAGAGGAAATTCGCTGAATTAACTCAGATGGGGGCTTGAACGGCCTGAAAACCATTGCTTAAATCCTTCCCAAAAGGCGACGGACAGATATAAGTTAACCATTGCTCAGCCCTATGCCGCAAGGTTCTTGACATCTGAATTATCTTGTGAACACACCCTTCGGATAGAAGCGTCATTACACTGCCAAGAGTACTCTTGTGCGAAGGTAAACACCTTGGTCGACCCAGTTTAGATACTCTTGAGTTTTGGCCATTGTTGGACCACTACTGCAAAGTAGGAGAGGCAATCCGTGACATTTGGTTTGGTTTAGTGTGGTTTTGTTTGGTGTGGTTTTGTTTGGTGTGGTTTTGTTTGGTGTGGTTTTGTTTGGTGTGGTTTTGTTTGGTGTGGTTTTATTTGCTTTTGTGTGGTTTTGTTTGGTGTGGTTTTGTTTGGTGTGGTTTTGTTTGCTTTTGTGTGGTTTTGTTTGGTGTGGTTTTGTTTGGTGTGGTTTTGTTTGCTTTTGTGTGGTTTTGTTTGGTGTGGTTTTGTTTGGTGTGGTTTTGTTTGGTGTTGTTTTGTTTGGTGTGGTTTTGTTTGGTTTGGTGTGGTTTGGTGTGGTTTAGTTTGGTGTGGTTTGGGTTGGTTTTTCAAGTGCCATCTTCACTGCACACGGACAACTCCAGACGTGCTTCGATCTACTCCCTTAGATCACACGATGATCTCAGCACAGTGCATGAACTCCGTAGCACCGACGAGGATCCCACTGTGTGTAAACAGGAATCACACATTCTATAACGACGTTTGTGGCGGGTAGGTTTTCCAATAAGGGGAGGAGCTACAGCAGTGGATGAGTGCTCCATAGGAAGTTCAAGGTCAACAGTGATGAATGAAATGACTTGAATTGTAAAATGTTATTTGTGTAATAGGTTTTAGTCAACATAGACTTATTTGTGTCAATATAGTGAAGTCTGAACGGGCAAGAGAGATTAGTAACACCAGATCATATACTCATAAACAACCATATAAGGTTGTAGAAAGTGTCTGAGAGTTGTGCCAGGAACTGGCCACCCTTTCCTGCAGAAAATTTCACGAGAAATAAACTTAACCAACCACGTGACAAGGTATTTAACAATACAACTTAACCTATACCGTGAAAAGGTATTTAACAAAACCAAGTTATTTAACTCGACCATCCATAACGACACAAGCTTAAGGTGATTGATGAAGCAGCCCACAGAACATCGAATGCAGAATGTGCTGCTGACTTAACTTTTTATACCCGGATAATCTCCAAATTGAGCACCTGAAATGTTCGAACATTAAGCGAACAAGGAAAAACTGCACATAGCAGCAGCATGAGGAAGAAAGTGCACCCCATAATTAAGGTGTAGCTCAGATTCTGTCATGGGAGACTCAGGAGGCAGATGTGGAATGTGCTACAGCAAGACCCACAATAATATCAGCGACATTGAACACTGCCAAAAGGAACATAAAGATGATCATCATGCACCAACTAATGACTAGCAAGACTCTGTGCAAGACTCAGTGCAAGAACAATTGATATCAGATTTCAGAACATAATAGATAAAAATAAAAACAATCGCTTCAACAACTAGAAAACAAAGCAACTGCAAAAAAACAAAAACTAACAAACAAGAAATGGACTGAGACATGTAGACAAGTTTAAGGACGTTGAGAAAACCATCACAAAATACGACAACAGTAGAAACCTTCAATTAAAAACAAAAGAATGAAAGAAGCTTTTAAAAAAATCAGATGTAAACTAAAGCAAAAACCAGAAGCTTTAGAGCGTGGCTCACAACTATACATAGAAGCCAACACAGAAGATGTTTTATTAAAAGCCAGCGAAAATATATTGACAAGTTGACGACAGGCAGACGAGACAGGCAGAGGAAGATGTAGCAAATGAAATATGAAGCCCTTTTCTATCAGTAGAAAAAAAAGTCAACTAAAGGCATTCAAATGCGTTAACAAGGACAGCAATGGAATATTGCTTAGCAACACAGACGAGCACATGAAGAAATAGACTGGACATTTGGAAGAAAGTCTAAATAAGCCAGAGCCACAAGATCCCCCAGAAATCTAGACAGCAGCATACTCAAAAACGTACAAGTTAACTGTAAACAAATTAAATTAAATACAAATACGGGAACTATAAAGAAAGCAATAATGTTCTCTTAAATAAAGTAAAACTGAGAGACCACATGACATTCTAGCGGAGACCATCAAAGCAGATACTGACACCTTGGTAAACTGTGGGAGAGAGAAGAAATGCCAGAAGATTGAACAGAAGGATATCTGATCAAGTTGACAAAGAAGGGAAGAGTGCACAAATTACAGAGACATAATGTTACTATCTCTGCCAATGAAAATATTAAACAAGATCATCATAGACCACAAAGCCGTAGAGTAGGCAGACAATTGAAATAACATCAAACATGTTATCGACAGAACAGATACAGGCTAGATAGCTAAACTGCACATAGTAGTAGAACAGGTTTTCAGACTGAACTCGCCTCATTACATTCAACATGTCAACTATGAAAACGTCATGAACTTGTCATCTATCAAAGCGTCATGGACTTGTCATCTATCAAAACATCATGGACTTGTCATTTATCAAAGCATCATGGACTTGTCAACTATCAAAACGCCATGCACTTGTCAACTATCAAAACGTCATGGACTTGTCAACTATCTAAACGTCATGTACTTGTCAACTATGGGAGCGTTTTCGACAGTTCTGACATAGGATCGTTGTACCAGCTGATGAGGCATTATGAATCCCCCGTTAAGCTCATTAACCAGATAAGGAGACATGACATATAGAATTCTTCATGAACGACAACTTGCACAACATGTTTTATATAAGAGCTGGAGCTTGCCAGGAATGCCTCTAGTCTTTTTTGATTGGCTACAGATTTGGTTATGCAAACATTGACATCAGCCAGCAGAAATAAAAATCAATAGACTAAACATCTTGACAATCCACAAGAAAAGACATGGACGTTGGATAGACCACACAATCAATTAACCAGCTGATAGACCTTGTTCTGGTATTTCATAAATAAGAGAAATAGAGGAAGCTTCAATAAATATGGAGCAGAGATTTAGCAACCATAGTGACAGAAGGAGCACAGGCGTTAGCCTTCGCGTAATCCTTTTAATCTCAGTGCTACCTAGCTGAGATTGTCGAATTTTCTGCAATTATTTTTCGGCTTTTTGAAAGCAGGAGTGCATAGCGACACTCTCTACACAATTACCTTCCTATTAGAGCCCTTCATACGAAACTGCAACGTATTCTGTGGAACATTTTTATTTGTATCTGTTTCAGTTTGAGTAGTACCAGAAGTAGAAGTTCTGGGCATTCGGTCATCGGGAGATTCAGCTAAGGGTTTGTAAGAATGGATGTTTGCTATTTGAATAATAACTATATGAAAGTTCTTGTAGAGATTCAATTAATAATAAGAATTTTCAGGAACAGACTTCAGAGACAATTAAAACGTAAGCGTATGTCACGGATGCCTCCCCTTAGCTCTGTAGTAGTGGTCCAACAGTGGCTAAAACTCAAGAGTATCTAATATGGGCCTTCAAAGGTGTCCACCTTCGAACAAGATTACTCTTGGCAGAGTTGTAGATAGAAGAATAATGATGCTTCTATCTCAAGGGAGTTCTCATAACATATTTCCGAAGTCAAGAACAATGCTGCATTAGCAGGGCAATTGTTAACTTATATCGGTCCGCTGCCTTTTATGAAGAATTAAGCAATTGTTTTGGCTCGTCGTGCAAATCGTGTACATCCAGCAAAATTCTTTTTTTAAGAATTAGCTCTATGTATGCAAATATATGTCTAAGTGTATATATATATTAAATAGTCTCGCTCATACGTTTGCTTTCATACTGATAACAGTGGTCAACAAATTTTCAAAAGTTATTTGTACCAGAAATTAAATATACCATTTCTTATTGATTTTGACATGCTGATTTCAAATATCATAATGAAATTCACCAATTGGCTCTGGGTTTTTTTTAATGATGAATTTACATTACAGTAATACAAATAATGTATGCTTGTTTAATTCTCTGGGGTGAACAGCTAGTCTTTCTACTTTAGCATTATAAAAATTGTGGTTACATAATCAGTTAATTTATATTTCGACATAAAATGATACAAAAAATAAAAACATTATTTAAAGTTCACATATCATGTTTTAAAAAGGCACATTTGAAGCCATTCCGTCATTATTCAGTCGCTGTTCGAGCTCTCTTTGCTTGCTTCTTGTAGTCAATCGATGAGGTGTCTCTTGTCACAGTCCAACAGTAATCAGCAAGCATTGAAGGGCTCCAATTGCTTTGATACCTTGTCTCCATAGCAGCAATGTCCTGGTGAAATCGTTCACCATGCTCATCACTGACCGCTCCACAGTTTGACGTAAAGAAATCCAGATGAGAATCCAGAAAATGAATTTTCAAAGACATGTTGCAGCCAAGACTCTTATACTTCAGAAGGAAATTTTCTACAATTTCATTGTAATTATCAGATCTGTTGTTTCCAAGAAAATTGTCCACCACTGACTTAAATGCTAGTCATGCTGCTTTTTCCTTGCCATGCAACACGCAAAGAAACTCGTCATAATGAAGAAGTTTTCGAATTTGCGGACCAACAAATACTCCCTCTCTTATTTTAGCTTCACTCAGTCTTGGAAATTTTCTGATGAGGTATTTGAAAGCCTCATCTGTTTTCTCCATTGCCTTGACAAAGTTTTTCATGAGACCCAGCTTAATGTGCAAGGGTGGCAACAAAATCTTGCTGGTGTCGACAAGTGCTGGGTTCTCAACGTTCTTACTGCCAGGCTGCAATGACTGCCTGATTGGCCAATGTCTTCTGATGTAATGGTCACTTCGTGCACGGCTATCCCACTCACAGAGAAAGCAACAGTACTTGGTGTATCCACCCTGTAGTCCAAGCAAAAGAGCGACCACTTTTAAGTCACCGCAAAGTGACCAATGATGATGATCGTAGTTTATACACTTAAAAGCTGTTTAATGTTTTCATAAGTTTCTTTCATATGAACTGCGTGGCCAACTGGAATTGACAATAACACATTACCATTATTCAACAAAACAGCTTTAAGACTCGTCTTGGATGAATCAATGAAAAGCCTCCACTCTTCCGGTATGTAATTGATTTTGAGGGCTGCCATTAAACCAGAAATGTTGTGGCACGCAGAAAAGTCACCCTCTTTGAAAAAGAATGTAATAAGCGGCGTCTGGCGGTTCCTATACATCTTCTGCCAGGAGATTCCACTGTTGCAATCTGGAACCCAAAAGCTTCGCCTTGTTCTTCGGTAAATTCAGATCTCTTACAAGATCATTCAGTTCACCTTGGGTTATTAAGTGTGGTTTAGTGGATGTAATTAGCTCAAAATCTGGGTCGCTTTAGGTTGATGGTTCAGGACCACCAATGTCCTCTTCTTCATCGGTGGAAGCAACTGAAAAGGATTCTGGCACTTTGGGAACTGGTAGGTCATCGCCATGTGGTACCGGACGTATTGCAGAGGGGATGTTTGAATATTCCAGATTCCATTTTTTTCTTCTTTGATATGTCTTTCCCAATTGGAGGGACCATGCAAAAGTAACAGTTGTTGAGATGATCAGTGGGTTCTCTCCAAATCATTGGGACTGCAAAAGGCATAGCTTGCCTTTTGCCAGTCAACCACAGTTTAAGATGTGCTGCACATGTATTGCAGCATATGTGTGGCGCCCAGCTCTTATCTTGATCTCCTATTCTGCAGCCAAAATACAAACTGTACGCCTTCTTAATCACTTTAGTTATATTTCGTTTTTGTGATAGAAATGTCACCTCACCACATATATAACAGAAATTATTAGCACTGTTCACACATGTCCTAGGCATTTCTAACTACGATACTTTTGATAAGGACAAATGCACTAACTAATGGCAAAATTTTATCAGAGATAAGATATTTATACACAAAGGTGATGTAATCATAGGTAGGATTGCATCATCAACTTCTAGTTACATTTGTATTGGTCATTAGAAAAAATTATGCAATCGCCCACAACAGTTGCGTCATATACATAAATTGACCGTAATTAAATAAACTAGTAGCATATATCTTGAAAACTAGAGCCAATCAACATTTTTAAATGTCATTTTCGTTTTCAGCACACCAAAATTAGTTAAGATCAGCTATTTTCATTTCTGGTACATTTTGGTTGTTGACTAGTATAATAACTGAATAAACAATAATTGTTTAGTTTTAAAATAACATGTAACAAATTTAATAATCAATTAGTTTTAACAGGTTAAAATAAAGATGAAATGGTGATGAATTTTAGATGTAAATCAAATTTGTCTTCACTGAGACTTGGTTTGAGGATTTAAATTGTTTAAATATTTTGTCCTTTTGCTGGTTCGTTGTAATCAGAACTTAACTGATCTAGGTGAGTCCTGCAGCCGTGGTTTCGTCAATTCTTCTGTGATGATGACACTTCACAGTCTGATAGCTTTGTTCTACGAACAATCTGATAGCTTCTTCCACGAACAATCTGATAGCTTTGTTCCCTAACTTTAGAGAAAATAAAAAGAACAATTGCCTCTACTAAGTACATTTGTGGGCTGCAAATTAACAGGAGCATTGTCTCGCTGTCCACGCAAAAATGTTAGCTTCTCTGAATAATTATTCTCTTGAGTATACACAGCGTAGCTCAGGGAAGATGATTAGAAATCACCAATATTCTTCTGGACAGCGCGAACTGCAATGATTTGATTGAATTACAAGTAACAAGGGGCATATATCTCACAAAATGATATTATACACTTTAAGCACATCTGATGTAATCATCACTCATCAATGCGCCATTCGGAGTCTGGGGTCGCTGCTGCTTTCACATTTCTGAGTGAATTAGCAAAAAACAAACTCCAGCGCTTGCTGTAGTGGTTTACGAATTTACTATTTTCATATGTTGAGGTTGCCAGCCTCATATATAACAACTTTAGCAAGGAAAACATCCCAAATTTCACATTTGTAAAATAAATGTTTACACGTACCCCAAAGTAACTTTTGGGAACACAATCCCCTGGCACAGTTAGAATAACCACTAACAACTTGATGCTTTTGAATCACATGGTCTGGGAAATGTTAGTATTCCTCTTATGACGGGTGATCTGATTCATTAGGTCTCCAGTCTTTGTATTTAAAAATGCGGGTTTACTTGTAAGTTTCAAAGTTGCCCATATACTTCGATCCTGGTCCTTTAAGTTTCCAGTCTTTGTATTTAAATATGCGGGTTTACTTTTAAGTTTCAAATACTTTCGATCTGTCACTTCTAAATGTGGAATCCTTTGTCCGATCCTTCTCTTCTGGCTCTGGGGAGTTGCTAGCTTGACGTGGCGATGCAGTCTGATTTGTGACTCCGTTGTCGCTAGATTATATTTCCAATTCTCAGTTCAAAATCCCAGATTGTACATCCGACGAATTTTCCAATGAAAGTCAATGTCTATTCAGTCTCTTGAATCAACCCAATCGAAAGCTCTGTAACACTATCTGGGTTGGGGTGTTTAATTCATAATCTCCCCCCGCGTGTTATAAAATATTACATTTAAAATGCCAACGCGTGACCTCTTTCTAATAAGGCTGTAATACTTCCGCTTGCATCTTTATGCAAACTCACAAACAAATCTGTGGACTCATTCTTGACTAATACTTTCCGCCCAGATTGTCTCCTCTGCCAGGTTATCTGTAATAATTACACAGGGATGGGCCAGCGGAAGCGATTATCTAATTATGACTTGTGTCTTCGCCCATCCCTCAGACGGCTTTCTTAGGCAGCCAGTCAGGCTTTCTTTTCATCGATCGTGCGCTACCAGCTTGCGTCAATAAAGAGCGACTTCTATCAAAGGTGGCCAGACAACTCAATGATAAAAGTATTATTCGCTGACCTGTTCAATTAGCCGGGTATTATTACGGTTCACCTTGCGAAAGGTAAACAAGTCTAGGAGTGGTCACAGCAAAATAATGAATGAAGGTGCATAAAATATGCCAAAAAAGCGGATGAAGGAGTGAGAGAGGAGATCAAAAGTACATGTACAAACGTTTTGTCACAGCGTATATTAAAACACTACTGTTTAATTGATGAAATTTTAGATTTATTACAATTTTAAAATTCTTCACCAGTTATCGAAACACCACTCACCACTCACATGTTATCAAGTATATTATTGCATGCATCCTGTCATTGTATTTTGCAGTTTTTATTTCATGTCAATGTCAGTTATTAGTATACCAAGTGGCGTAGCCAGGTTTTGCCATGCCGAGTGCATAAATACAAAAAATGCGCGACCTCACATAACAAATTACTAATTAAATACTTTAAATTGTGCTATTCATATTTATTTTGTACTTAAAATAAGACACAATAAGGACATCGCCTCACACCAAGTACGTTAGTTATTAAAATTTAACAGTATTTGTACATTATAACATACACTTATATATATACATATATATATATATATATATATATATATATATATATATATATATATATATATATATATATATATATATATGTATATATATATATATATATATATATATATATATATATATATATATATATATATATATATATATATATATATATATATATATATATATATATATATATATATATATATATATATATATATATATATATATATATATATATATATATATATATATGATTTGTTCATCGAATTCCATGAGGACCATCGACATCTCTCGTAATACTATACTATCTCGTAATGATATATATATATATATATATATATATATATATATATATATATATATATATATATATATATATATATATATATATATATATATATATATATATATATATATAAACAATGCAATAAACATATGTGGTGTTTCCTTATTTTAAATTAGATAATATCAAGTAATTGCAAATAATTTATGAAGCAACAACAACAGCCTTTTCCTTCTAAGCTACATTCTAACAAAGTTATCTATTGCTTTCTTATAATCTCCTTCAGCGCCAATTTTCCTTCAACGGAGAGCAAAGCTAACTTAAGACAATCTATTTTCAGCCAATGTTGGCACAGGTAGAAATTTAGAAGTCTGAGTTGACTAAACGATCGTTCCGCAACTGCACTACTTTTTGCCAAGCTCAGAAAAATGTACAATCTCGAACGGCTAGTTTAAATGGAACACACATCACTGGCGTTCACGAAGTGCATTACACCATCGATGGTGAGTTTGTCAACGCTTTACTTGATGCTGACACTAATATTTCTTTGTCCATGTTTTTAAATTAAAGAAACTCTTCCACAATTTCAGTTTTGACTGTCCATCACATCAGAGTAGACTGTAACCAACTCCGAGCATGAAGGTACGTAGCAAATCTTCACAGAGTATCACTTTCTGTAAAGCCGAAACGGCTGTGGCACTGTATTCTGTTCCAGAGTCAAAGGCACTTAGCAAGTGTTACGGGATTTACTCCCCTTGCTCTGCAGTGATGGTCCAACAGTGGCCAGAATCCAGAGTATCTACTGAGGGTCTTCAAATGTGTCTACCTTTCGCTCACAAGATTACTCTTGGTAGAGATGTGAATTAAAGAATGGTGCAGTTCTAGGGAGCATCATAGGAATTTAAGAAATCAAGTACTATGGGTGATAGAATCCAGGCCGTGTAAACTTTCTATCTTCCCTGACCTTCTATGAGGAGTAAGAATTGTGCTCGTTTTGATGAGCCCCCAACTGATTTAACTCAGTAAAATATTACTTTAATAGCTCTGTTAAATGTATTTTAACATGACTGAGAGATACGGGTGCAGTTCACTCAAAAAATGATTAAATCAACTATAAATGTGTATATTTACAGGTAACAAATTTAATACTCAATTATAATTAACAACGTAAAAATGAATAAAGATTTTGAGGGAAAAAAATGTTAGCCTTTAAAGATTCATCACAGGTGATGATCTTATTTGAAACGTTCGTTCATTTTAGAGAGTTCACTTGGCAGCTTTAAGTGGGTACTTAGCTGCCAGTAAGATATCGGTTTCTTTCAGAACCAGTGGTCTTAATTACGTCATATTCCCCCTGGTCTCATGGATAGTGAGATCGGATGCCTAACCTTCTCGGATAGGGGCGAAAAAATAGGAGGTCCCATGTGCAAGTTGCGCACGTTTAAAATCCCATCGGCAGTTGGAAATCGTAAAGAGGAGGCTTATCAGGCCGCTGCCCTGGCAAAATTTAAAAATTAGGAAACCTGCCCACCACAAAAATATTTATAGAATGTGTGATTCCTATAAACACACATTGGGATTCTCGCCGGTGCTACGGAGTTATTGCACTGCGCTAAGATCCTCCTTGTGTGATCTAAGGTAGGAGATCGTAGCACTGATGCGTTGTCCGTGTGCAATGAAGATGGCCCTTAAAAACTAAACCAATCCAAAAGATGTCGGTTGGTTTCTGCTCCAGATACTGGTTCTTTGCAGGTTGCAGACTGGTTCACTCGCGTCCCTGGTCAAGTCTGGTGGCCGCAACACGTCCCTCGTAGTATCGTAGGGTTATTGTGAAGATGGTCCAGCGTCTTTTAAGACCCGTCTGCTGTTGGTGTCTAGCTTTGACTGAAGGCCACTTATACCATCAACTTGTTCAACAGACTAATACCACCAATTGGTACACTGACTAGTATCATGAAATAAGAGAGAAATACCTTCCTGGGTATTGGCTTTCCTGTCACGAAAATCAGTTGTGTGTGTCCCCCCCCTTTTTTTTTCATTCCACCATCTCATCTGCCTCAGACCTTTACCCTCTCTGAGCATTAATGTTAGTTCCAGTAAGCAGGAAACACCCATTGTATTTATATAAAGCAAGTTTAAATATACATTTTCACTGGTTTAAAAGGTTTATATAATATTTATGTACATTTTGTTCTGACATCATCCACGCCCTGCTCCATATGGGACTTGGGACTACCTCTGCTTTTGGTTCTCTATGAGAAACCCGCATAAAGCAGTAACCAGCTCTTGCAGTGGTGGTTCATAAAACAATCATTTTATATGCTGAAGTAGCCAGCCTCGTATGAACTTGGACATCCACGAGCAATTTTCACGTGTTAATAATGCAAAATATAGAATTATAAAATGTACAATTCACACCAAATATCTTTTTGAGCATACAGACTTCTGGCACAGAAAAATAGTGTCAGCAACTTGGTTAAGATGCCTCTTACACGTGGTCTGAGATATTACTTTGCAAGTCGAATCCCACTATGACTTAGTGTTCAGGTTCATAGGATTCTGGGCTTTCTGTATTAATAAAGGTAGAGTTTTCTTAGGATGTAAGTCCACAAGATGCTCAAACACGTTTCCCGGTCCTATAAAGTGGAATACTCATACTATTCCTTATTCTAGCTTGTCTGACTGTCTTTTTGAAGAGTTGAATTTATCAGTGCCATATACTCAAAAGCACTAGTTTATAAGACAACATTCGGCCCATGCATCCACGTTGCTACTATATGACAAAGCTCCAATCAGAAATTTTGTATTGTAACATCTCAGATGCCAAACCAGTAGCATTCAATTTGCGCATATTGGTAGGGGTATCTCCCACTACTCTCTCGTGGAATATTCTTGCGTGACACACAAAATATGATTTTGTCAAGTTATTTCCCATATAAGCTATTTCGTCTTCCTTCAGTTTCCATCATGTTTACACATGTGACTTCATAGATCTATCACAGATAATCTCTGTCAAGATGGATAACTTATCGTAACCATAGCCTACAACAAGTCTGCCTGGAAATGATTACGCTATTTACAAGCTCCACATCCTTGAGTTATCGTGGATGTGTTTCTATAATCTATCACAAGATTGATATTTCCTGTGCAAGCAAAAAACCCGGCCAGACAGAAAATATTATCAGTGATAAAATAACGGATGGTGGCCATCTCAAGGTTTGTTTACTCACTAGTTCTGGCGCTGCCACTCATTGTCATCATCTTCTTACAAACACCTGTGTCTAATCTCACAAGAAATGGTCAATTAAACCCAGACATGGGAGAAAATATAAACAATGAGTGGCGCCAAGAACTCAGTACACAAAATGAGAGGCAGATCAATAATGATGGAGAGAAACAAGAGCGCAAGGAAAAGAGAACGGACAATTCTGTCACAGCAAGTCTTCAGAATGTACCACTTCTGATGCAAATGACGTAGTGGGCGTGTCGAATGCAAAGTAGACATCCAACCTCGCTCGCTTTTTACGATTCTTTTATTCGATTTGGATCATCCTTCATCTTCTGTGTATCCCACCCAGATAGTTCAATCGAGTGTGTCCCACCCAGATAGTTCAACCGAGCGTGTCCCACCCAGATAGTTCAACCGAGTGTGTCCCACCCAAATAGTTCAACCGAATGTGTTTCACCGTACCTCATTAGAACCAAATAAAATAAATGTGAACAACATCTGGTGTTTTAAAAGATTGTTTGCTATTTCCGCCGACGCTACTAGGTGTAATCTATACAGGCATAGTCGGCGCTACCCGGTGTAATCTATCCAGGCAGAGTCGACGCTACTCGGTGTAATCTATACAGGCAGAGTCGGCGCTACTCGGTGTAATCTATACAGGCAGAGTCGGCGCTACCCGGTGTAATCTATACAGGCAGAGTCGGCGCTACCCGGTGTAATCTATACAGGCAGAGTCGGCGCTACTCGGTGTAATCTATACAGGCAGAGTCCACCCTAGGGATTGTTCAAAGTGGTGCGAGGTAGCATGATAGTGCTCCATCCCTGTACAGATGTGGCGGTATTGCCTCCCCTGCTTTGCAGTAGTGTTCCAACGGTGGCCAAAACTCAAGAGTATCTAATATGGGCTTCAAAGGTGTCTACCTTCGCACAAGATTACTCTTGGCAGAGATGTAGATAGAAGGGTAATGACACTTCTATCACAAAGGTAGTTTTCACAAGATATTCAGATAAGCGAAAACAATGCTGCTTTGGCGAAGCACGTTAATTCTAGAATCTGCCGACCACTTTTGTGAAGGATTAAGCAATGGTTTATGTTAGTTCGTTTAAGCTCCCACCTCCGATTAACTCAGGGGAAAAAAGGATTAAGCAATGGTTTATGTTAGTTCGTTTAAGCTCCCACCTCCGATTAACTCAGGGGAATTCTTATTATTCTGGTATAGCTCAGTTTAGAGTGTGTGTAGTAAATTGACTGAGACAAACATGCAGTACATTTAAAAGTATTAAATCGAAGTTAAATTTGTAAAATTACAAATAACAAAATTTAATAATCACTTAAGTTTTAACAGTTAGAAAATAATTTGAATAGTTTAGAAGAAAAGTTTCATCATTGATGGATAACAGAGACGATGAAAAAAAGTTCACTTTTGCAGCATATATTTTTCACTTAGCTGCCAATAGTAGTTTCTGCTCCCGCTGATGGTTTCTTTTTACACTGCTCACGCTCGTCGCTGGTCAAGGTTGTCGGGTGAAGCTCGTTTCCCAGAAATGTCAAGGAGAGTCTACAAAGTTGGTCCTTCGTCTTAAAGCTTAAAGTACTGTTCCCTTCTTGTTCCAGCGATAGTACTTTCTGCTGGTACCACCAATAAGCCCATCCTGGCTCACAGACTTTTTGGCTCAGATGAATAAACGAGATTTGAATCTGCCTCTTACACGCGTCTGGGGTGTCGTTTCTTTAATAAGATAATTCCCTCTACAACTCCGTGTGTTTCAGTTTCCTCAGATATTCCGGTTTTCCTTATTTAAAATGTTAGTGATTTTCTGGGCTGAATTGTAAGTCCTGATGAATACTCAGGTGTCCGGTCTGATAAATGGAAATTCTGACTTCTAGTTACTGGCAAGTCTGGTGTCTTTGGCAGCGTGAATCTCACAGTCAACTAGACTGACTGAAGTGTCAGGTTATATTCACGGTCCTACTTCGCTCTGTTTGTTATCGAGCTCAAGTGATCAGCCAATCTGATTTGAATATTTTGCATGACTCATCTAGTGCAAAATTTCAAGCATTACTTTTCTGAAAATGGGTTTTTAACCACCCGATTGCCCTGTGTATTAACTCACAAACATGTTGTTGTCACGGATTGCCTTCCCTGCTTTGCAGTAGTGGTCCAACAGTGACCAAAACTCAAAAGTATCTAATATTGGCTTCCGAGGTATCTACCTGCGCGCAAGATTACTTTTGGCAGAGATGTAGATAGAAGATTAATGACACTTCTTCCTTAAGGGAGCATTCACAAAATATTTCCAGAAGTCACAAACAATGTTGCATTGAGCTGAACAATTGTTAACACACTATATCTGGTCCGTCGGCTTTTGTGAAGGATTTAAGCAATGGTTCAGCCCGTTCAAGCCCCCAGTTGGTGTAATGCAACGAAATAATTCGTATAAGGTACAGCTCTGTTTAGAGGTAAATATATGCCTAGGTATTTATATATACTACTGGACAAAAGTTAAGGGCCGCCATTCAGTTTAGACAAGGTTTATATAATTCTTCGTGAGCAGGGTCGATTTTCCAAATGTCCGGTAGCTTGAAATCTCTTAAGAAGTCTCTGAATGGTAGAGTGGGACACTGCTAAACGTCTTGCAACATGACGAACAGCTTGACCATCCTGAATCCATTCCATGGCTCGACCACGGTCTACAGTGCTGAGACTTCTCCTTGGTGGCAAGGCTAATGCAGTGATCATTTTGACCACTTGTCATACTGATTTATTGCATACCAACGGTGAACACTCTTTACCGATGATCATTTTCCACGTGCATTCAAATTCAACTCACTTTTTCAACTTTTGAACTAGTGGGACGTGTTGCAAAAACCACGAGTTTTTGCAGCAACAATGGCAATTTTCACGTGCGGGTTAAAGTTACTGTGACGAGTAGGGTGTATGTGAGTGGATGTCGAATGTCAAACAACACTTATACACCGCTCGTCTAGCTCACTGTCTAAGGAACAACTCCAACAGCTATGTCAATCTCCAACAATATATTATATTCACAATAAGTCACAATGGGCGCAGGGCCATTACAAATATTAGGTACATCACAAATCCCGAGTATCCGCACACACTCTGCTTCTCGGAATAACTACAGCCACAAATAGGCTACTCCATGAATAACTACTGCAACATCTACTACATAACTCCGGCCCTCTACTCGCGCCCTGCTATAGACATCAACCCTTATCTTCTCTACGCTCTACGCTGTCTCCTGTCTACTGTCTGCTCTCTACTCGCTCAACTCTCTACTCACTCTACACACGTCTCCAACCAACACACTACTCTCTCTGACTCCCCCTTTCATGCCTATTCACTAAACCCCGTGAAACCCTTCCACGCTCCACTGATCTTCATTCACGCATCACAAAAGCTAACAGCTTGTCTCAAGCAATGCTCACAACCCTGTAGCTAAATTATTACAATGCACGCATTCCCAGCTCACAACAACTCACATGACTAATAAACTCCCGCTGGAGCATGGGAACATTTACACATGCAAAATACCCTCAAAACACTCCGTGACAGTGACCCAGTTTTTGGACATTTAAAAAAAATTAACCTGGTGCACACAGAAATGTATACACATTTCTCTGAGCTCAGTCTTAATGACATTTTCACTTGTCTTTACAGTTTGCCAATCAATTATATAAACCTTGTCTAAACTGAATGGCGGCCCTTAACTTTTGTCCAGTAGTTATATATATATATATATATATATATATATATATATATATATATATATATATATATATATATATATATATATATATATATATATATATATATATATATATATAAAATATTAAATATTCTGGCCCATGCGTTTTCTTTCATACATATAAAAAACTGGAGCGACTATGCTTGTTTAGTTTTAAAACAACATGTAACAATTTTAATAATGCTTTAGTCTTTAACAGTTAAAATAAATACGGAAAATTTGGTGAAATTTAGATAAAAGTGTTCGTCACGGAGACGTAGGTGAGGATTTATCAAAAGTCTGTTGCTTTCGTCTATTTTACGAGAAACTTAACTCTAGCTGAGACATGCAGCTGTGGTTCATCAATTCTGTGATGACGAAAGCCTTCTCCACACTCTCTTCCACTGTAGACGGTAAGGGTGGAGGCTTTTCTCTCACACTAGCGGCGTTAGTACTACAAATCGTCTGATGGCTTGTAACAACAATCACTAGTTCTTGCAGTAGTGGTTCATGCACATACTATTTTCATATATTGAGGTTGCCAGCCTCATATATAACTACTTATATGTCAAAAAATGTCACATTTACATTAGTACATAAATTGTTTACACTTACCCCAAAATTGTGGGAATACACAATCACCTTGCACAGATTTAGACTGGACACAGCTCTGTATTAGATGCTTCGAAATCACTTAGGTCTGGAAATTAGAATTAATCCCTCTGACGGCGGGTGTTTTGCAAAATCACTGGCCTGTGAAAACTTGTGTTTAATTCCTCTATGACTGGTGATCAAATTGCTAAGTTTCCTATCTTGTACTAAAAATGCGGGTTTACTTGTAAATTCCTAAGTTGCCCAATACTCGATCTGTTACTTAAAGTTGTAAAATTTCTAAGTCCAATGTCTCCTTTTTCTTTCTGGCTTTTATGAGTCGCTAGTCCGATTTTTGCGCTGCAGTGTGTGTACTGACTTTGATTTCAGTACATTATATCTCACAATCCTCAGTTCAAATTCCAGCTGTGTTTCCGCCTAATTTTCCAGTGAGATACATTGTATATTCCGGCATCTCAAATCAACCAATCCAATCGAATCTCGTTCAGCACTACATGGGTAGTGGTGTTTTAAATTCAAAAAATACCCTCACGTGTTTCAAAATATTAAATTTAATATCCACGCATGACCTCTTCATATCGTTGCGTCAGACTTCCGCCAGCATCTTGTGCTCAACTGATAAACACCATCTGTGAACTCATTTGATGTCCAGATGCCATCTATCGCCAATATTGTCTCTCCAGACAGCTAATCGTGATAACACTGACTAGTAAAAAAAAACTTTTTTTTTCTTTCTCTAACATTTCTATGTTTTTCTGGTCAATCTTAATGCGCTGTTTTTAAATCTGCAAACCGTTTTTCTCTATCAGGTCGGGATCTCTAGAAATACGCAATTGAAGTTTTTTAACAACACATACAGTATTACAACATCATTCGTACAAGAAGTATAACAGTTATGTAGGCTTGAATTTCTTTGCAGTCGACTTTCGTCGGTGAATGGCATGTGGTACATCGCGATGAAGCATCCAACAATAATCGGCAAGCATGGTCACACTCCACCGTCCTTGATAACGTGACTCCATTACGGCGATATCTTGATGGAATCGTTCTCCATGTTCATCGCTGACTTCGCCAAGGTTGTCAGGGAAAAAGTCAAGATGCGAATCGAGCAAATGGATTCTGAGGGACATGTTACAGCCCATAATTCTGTATGCATCTATGCACTGCTTAACAATATGCAACATAGTCGACAGATTTGTGATTTCCCAGAAAGTTATCGACGATCGATTTGAATGCCATCCATGAGCGAAGTTCACTACCATGTAACAAGTTCTCGAATTGTTTGTCTGCAATAACTTTCCTAATCTGAGGTCCTACAAAGATACATGAAAATAAATTTCTTTTATGCAATAACACGGCTTTTAGACTAGTCTTGGAAGAATCGATGAAAAATCGCCATTCGTTGACTATGTGCTCATGACCGTTTACATCTTTGCAATAGCAAATGTCATCATCCATCTCAAAGTATTGAACAAGTTCTCTGTGTCTATGACGAAATTTAGATATCGGAGTATTGGGCGCTAAAAGATTCCATTCTTTGAGTCGCGAACCGAGTAATTCCGCTTGTCCTTTGGTAAGAGCGAGATCACGTATTAGATCTGAAAGTTCTGAATGGTTAATTAAGTAAACACCATCATTCACCGGTATGTAATCTGAGTCAGAATTAGTTTCTAAAGCAGGTAAACTATCACTTTCTGATGGTTCATTCACGTCCAACGGATATTGTTCTGGTGGTACTTGGATCGGACACGTGATTGGATCATGAGGCACAGGTTTCGAAACCAATTCAATATTTGAATAAACCACAGACTTTCTAGTTTTAAAAGTGAAACCATGGATATTTGTCAAGCAGAAGTAACAATCAGTAGTGTGATTTGTATCATCATCATCATGTGACGTATTCTTTCCAGAACGTTGTCTCCATTACAGCTGCTCTGAACGCATCATGATTCTGGGCAAGTCGACCTGCATCAGCCAAAGACAAGTTCAGACTCTCTGTGATGTCCTGGGTCCACCGTCGTCTAGGTCGACCCCTTCCCCTTTTTCCAGGGACCATGCCTTCCATCACTGTTTTTTCTAGACTATTATGCCTTTTTATATGACCGAAAAATTTCAGCTTCCTTATTGCGATGGTATTTAGGAGCCAATGTTCCTGAACGTTTAGTGAGTGCAGTACCTCTCTGTTGGTCTTTTTATCGAACAAACTGCATTTGGCTTCCAAGATTTATTTGCATCATCAACTTTCGAATCGAAATAAAGTTCATATGCTTTCTTTAGTAATGGTGTAAAGTTTTTCTGGTCAACACGATCGGTAAAATATCCGCACACGTAACAGAACAGATCAGCCGAATTTCTACAACTTCTAGAAGCCATATTTTGCTCAGAATTATTTCAAAATACAGTAACTATTTGAAAAATCGCGTAACATATGTCATGCATCTTTTAGCAGTATAAAAAGTAGAATTATGTTGCTTTTTATTAATTTTTAATAAGTTATATAGTAAAAATGAAACGGAGCAAATAACGGTTTCCCAAAAATATATTTATTCACAAATATCTTAAGAACCTGATGTGATAGAGATAAACGGATTTCAGATTTGAAATCAGCGCAAGAAACTGACCTAAGAACACTTATTCTTATATAAGAAAGAAAAATGTTGTTTGTCAGTGTAATCACTCACAGGGATGGTCCCGTGAAACAATAAACGCAGCTACCACTTGTGTAATCTGCCCACCTCAGACGGCTATCCCAGACAGACAATATTGGCTTCTATAGATGTTGATCTTTTCATGATAAGAATCTCGCTCGCTGACCGGTGATAATGGCTGAGTATTGTTACGATAATACCCCAGTTCACCTGGCGGAACGTAAATAAGTCTGAGGAGTAGTAAACAAGATAAAGACAGTCCCATAGCAAATACTTCCATAGGGGAGTGGAGTGTTAGAGACTTCACCCTACTGATCCAGCAGGGAGAATAAAATAATGGTGCATAAAATATGCCACATAATAATGACAGGGGAGAGAAAATTAAAGAAAATATCACTCGCACGGGAATGTAATGCAATCCTGCCGGAGTGGACTTGAGATCGCACAACCGTATCTTCAGAGTCGTTAAACTCATTCAACAACGTGTGTCAGATGTAACACTTATTACTTTCTTACAAAGTAATGTCGTGGACAGGAAATGATAATATTATTCGTGTCCGTCCCAAATGTGTCGCGCAGACGGTTAATCTTTTATCTGTCTCGTACCCGGGCCTAATCTTAGCAAAGCGTTGCCGAACTCTGGCAAACGCAATGTATTATCACCAACAAGGAGTGTCAAAATAATTTGACAATGTCAAATATCTGCAACTTAGCAGAGAAAGAAAGAAAGAAAGTGCGACAATTGAAAACATGCAATAAAATCCGTACCACAAATGTACCGATTACTGCCGTAGTGAAACAGAGATTAGGAAGAAGAAGGGGTCACCCCAATCCATTCTGTGACAACAGAGTAGAACTGTATGTACTCTTACGAGTCACACTTTCCGGCTATTGAGTTGGATCACACTGTAGTTTCCTCAGTGATGGTCACTGTGACATTTAACAAAACAAAATTGATTTATGTTGGTAACATTTTATTTTAGATGAGTTTTTCTTTTTTTTTCTTTATTCGTGTAGAACGACAGACGGAGATTGAGATCGTGTAGAACGACAGACGGAGATTGAGATCGTGCAGAACGACAGACGGAGATTGAGATCGTGTAGAACGACAGACGGAGATTGAGATCTTGTAGAACGACAGACGGAGATCGTGTAGAATGACAGACGGAGATTGAGATCGTGCAGAACGACGGACGGAGATTGAGATCGTGCAGAACGACAGACTGAGATTGAGATCGTGTAGAACGACAGACGGAGATTGAGATCGTGTAGAACGACGGACGGAGATTGAGATCGTGTAGAACGACAGACGGAGATTGAGATCGTGTAGAACGACAGACGGAGATTGAGATCGTGCAGAACGACAGACGGAGATTGAGATCGTGTAGAACGACAGACGGAGATTGAGATCGTGTAAAACGACAGACGGAGATTGAGATCGTGTAGAACGACGGACGGAGATCGTGTAGAATGACAGACGGAGATTGAGATCGTGTAGAACGACAGACGGAGATTGAAATCGTGTTGAACGACAGACGGAGATTTAGATCGGGTAGAACGGCAGACGGAGATTGAGATCGTGTAGAACGACAGACGGACATTGAGATCGTGTAGAACGACGGACGGAGATTGAGATCGTGTAGAACGACAGATGGAGATTGAGATCGTGTAGAACGACGGACGGAGATTGAGATCGTGTAGAACGACAGACGGAGATTGAGATTGTGTAGAACGACAGACGGAGATTGAGATCGTATAGAACGACCGACGAAGATCGTGTAGAATGACAGACGCAGACTGAGATCGTGTAGAACGACAGACGGAGATTGAAATCGTGTTGAACGACAGACGGAAATTTAGATCGGGTAGAACGACAGACGGAGATTGAGATCTTGTAGAACGACAGACGGAGATTGAAATCGTGTAGAACGACAGACGGAGATTGAGATCGTGTAGAACGACAGACGGAGATTGAGATCGTGTAGAACGACGGACGGAGATTGAGATCGTATAGAACGACAAACGGAGATTGAGATCGTGTAGAACGACGGACGGAGATTGGGATCGTGTAGAACGACAGACGGAGATTGAGATCGTGTAGAACGACGGACGGAGATTGAGATCGTGTAGAACGACAGACGGAGATTGAGATCGTGTAGAACGACGGACGGAGATTGAGATCGTGTAGAACGACAGACGGAGATTGAGATCGTGTAGAACGACAGACGGAGATTGAGATCGTGTAGAACGACAGACGGAGATTGAGATCGTGTAGAACGACAGACGGAGATTGAGATCGTGTTGAACGACAGATGAGCGTCCAATGCGTTGTTACAATAATAATAATAATAATATAGACAAATAGAAGAACGATTAGTTTCATCTAACAAATAATTAACTACTTTGAAATTCTTTGTTTCATTTTTGTTGTCTTTTAAAATTTAATGACATGATTATTATTATTATTATATACATTTCGTTGGAACCTGGTACGGCCGCGCCGCCCAAGGGTAGACCCTGTATATGGTGGGGGTGGGGGGGGGGTGGGTGTTGGAAGAGAGGGTTGCCATTTTGGAAGGTTAAAAACGTGAGTTTCTGAAAGGGCGCCATTTTATCTCAAACAGCCAGCAGAGAAGGGACAACAATTCGCCCACTAAGGAGTGATAAAAAATGAAATATTGCACATGCCTTTATCATCCCCACACTGAAGGAAAAATGATGTAGGGGGCGCTTGTGTAACATATTATTTAAAGGCACCACTTTTGGAGAATGTGCTTAGGGGAAGCGACCGCTCTCCCCCTGCTCATGCCCAAGCTTCGCTACTGAGTATACCATGTCATTGTATATTGTATAAATACTGGCCTGTTGTATATACATACCATGTCAGTCTGATACAGAGATCTCATGTAATGTGTCCCTTAATGTATTCCTTAATGTGTCCCATATAAAATACCATGTCAGTTCTGATACACAGATCCCATGTAATGTGTCCCTTAATGTTTCCCTTATAAAATGTCATATCAAGTGTTATGTATATCAATTAATCAACACCCTTTAGCCCCCCGCCCCCCCCGCCCCCCAAGGAGCATAGGCTTTCAGCCAACATATGGCATGCCAAGTCCTGCTGTCACGTGCCAAGTCCTCCTGTCACATGCCAAGTCCTCATGTCACGTGCCATCAGCTCAAGGTCTTTCAGTGTCTGCTACATTATTGTCCAATCCTGTCTCATGTTTTTGTCTCCGTGTGTTGTTCAGTCGGTCTCTATCTCTCTTAGGCTGAAATTTTAGAACAAGGACTGTATGATAATGCCATCAATAGATTCCCTCAGTGTGTGGCCAATTCATCGCCATCGTCTTCTTCTCATCACTTGTTCCACTGGCACTTGTCTGGTTCTTCTCATCAGTTGTTCCACTGGCACTTGTCTGGTTCTTCTCATCACTTTTTCCACTGGCACTTGTCTGGTTCTTCTCATCACTTGTTCCCCTGGCACTTGTCTGGTTCTTCTCATCACTTGTTCCACTGGCACTTGTCTGGTTCTTCTCATCACTTGTTCCACTGGCACTTGTTTGGTTCTTCTCATCACTTGTTCCACTGGCACTTGTCTGGTTCTTCTCATCAGTTGTTCCACTGGCACTTGTCTGGTTCTTCTCATCAGTTGTTCCACTGGCACTTGTCTGGTTCTTCTCATCACTTGTTCCACTGGCACTTGTCTGGTTCTTCTCATCAGTTGTTCCACTGACACTTGTCTGGTTCTTCTCATCAGTTGTTCCACTGGCACTTGTCTGGTTCTTCTCATCAGTTGTTCCACTGGCACTTGTCTGGTTCTTCTCATCACTTGTTCCACTGGCACTTGTCTGGTTCTTCTCATCAGTTGTTCCACTGGCACTTGTCTGGTTCTTCTCATCAGTTGTTCCACTGGCACTTGTCTGGTTCTTCTCATCAGTTGTTCCACTGGCACTTGTCTGGTTCTTCTCATCACTTGTTCCACTGGCACTTGTCTGGTTCTTCTCATCAGTTGTTCCACTGGCACTTGTCTGGTTCTTCTCATCACTTGTTCCACTGGCACCTGTCTGGTTCTTCTCATCAGTTGTTCCACTGGCACTTGTCTGGTTCTTCTCATCACTTGTTCCACTGGCGCTTGTCTGGTTCTTCTCATCACTTGTTCCACTGGCACTTGTCTGGTTCTTCTCATCAGTTGTTCCACTGGCACTTGTCTGGTTCTTCTCATCACTTGTTCCACTGGCACCTGTCTGGTTCTTCTCATCAGTTGTTCCACTGGCACTTGTCTGGTTCTTCTCATCACTTGTTCCACTGGCGCTTGTCTGGTTCTTCTCATCACTTGTTCCACTGGCACTTGTCTGGTTCTTCTCATCACTTGTTCCACTGGCACTTGTCTGGTTCTTCTCATCAGTTGTTCCACTGGCACTTGTCTGGTTCTTCTCATCAGTTCCACATTGGTAATCTTGTCGTAACACTGTAATCCTTCTATTCCACTCAAGCACCCATTTATTTATATATTTTTTTTCTCTCCATGTTTTACAGCCATAAAATAGAACAGACACG
The DNA here is from genome assembly GCA_024509875.1 of Oreohelix idahoensis. Taxonomy (NCBI): domain Eukaryota; kingdom Metazoa; phylum Mollusca; class Gastropoda; order Stylommatophora; family Oreohelicidae; genus Oreohelix; species Oreohelix idahoensis. The sequence continues at coordinate 302,311 of JAMPIV010010159.1, forward strand.
ACATTTGAGTTGAAGATTCTGAATTTTGTGTTGAACTTGATTTCTCTTGACCTCCATATATTTCCCAATGCAATGAAAGCTCCTCTTTTGCGTATGTAATCTTATTTTGATATCACTCTCTGTCCCTCCAACTTTGTCTATATTGCTGCCAAGAACGATATATGAAACATGTGTTTCTTCAAGCGCAATCTACCTGACTTAATGTTTTTACACGATGGATTAGCTGGTCTCATTCCCAACCCTCATTAGTGGGTCATGTATATACCATGTTAAACTATAACATGTTACATGTCTGTTACTGTAATAACACTGCTCAGTAGCATCACAGAAAATGTGATATGTAAGTAAAATAAATGTTAGCAATATGTGATTTGTTAGCGTCTTACATCACCACACATAGCATAATTCCTACAGCCCCACTTTTCAGTTTGTCTCAAGAAATCGCTTACACTTATCTTACATCTTCTGACTCCACATACTTGTACGTTCAGCAAGTCTGCCTATCTTACATGCTCGAAAGTTATCTTCTCTTATCTCTTCCCCCCCCCCCCCCTACCCAAAAAAAAACACATCATCTGTTACATCTTCCAGATCTAGCTTCTCTTGTATCCATTAAGAGCACTTTCTGTAAGGCTTTCGCATTTCATTTTCATCTCCCCCTCTCCCCCCCCCCCCCCCCCCCCCCCCCCCCCCATTTTCTTCGTGTCATCAATTTGTCAGTATCTTATTGCCTCTCATCATCCAAAACCATCTCTTTCATCCTGCCAAAGCGTCTCTAACATCTTTTACGCCTCTTAATCATGTTCGTCTGTTCACGGTAATCTGTTTGTCTGTTCACGGTAATCTGTTTGTCTGTTCACGGTAATCTGTCTGTTCACGGTAATCTGTTTGTCTGTTCACGGTAATCTGTCTGTTCACGGTAATCTGTCTGTTCACGGTAATCTGTTTGTCTGTTCACGGTAATCTGTTTGTATGTTCACGGTAATCTGTTTGTCTGTTCACCAGTGACCCCTGGGAGGTACAGAGATTTAAAAAATACATATCTAGTTATCAGTAGTTATAGAATCTATAGATAATTTAGTGATAAGAACTATTGAAATGTTGATGAAGACAGAAAAGATTTGTGGTTAACAAATCTAACCAAGGGTCGTGTTGTTCCAGGCGATCTCTCAGGCAGACACAGACAATATAAAATGACTGTTTCCTGTGGCGGGAAGTAAGAGCTGAGTAATAGAAAATTGTGCCCGGGGATGGCGACCTCATAATGTCAAAGAAACCGCTACAGAGACATTGTCTAAGACTTCCTCAAGAGGCCATCCACTGTGTTTGTCACATGCTCCGCTAGCAGAGAAAACCAAGAACAAGAATATGATGACGGCGATGATGATGACGGCGATGATGATGACGGCGATGATGATGATCACAGAGGAAACGCGAAAAGGAAATGTGGGCGATTAAAAAAAAATCACTATTTGTACAACAGGTCGCGTGTTAACTAGGAAACATTAGCAGACGATCCATCACTGTGTCGTTTCATTATCACGTGATTATGTTCCTCTTCTCTCCTCTTGTCGGCGGAGGGAAGGCCAAGTATCTGGTAACAGAATGTGTTACAGTGAGTGAATGGAGAGAGGGCTGAGTGAGTACACAAGAAATCAGTTTGCCAACGAGTGAGTGAAAGTGCAGTCACGTGATCTCAAACTGGAAGCGATCGGGAAAAGTTGACAGTTCTTGAGAAAATAGATTTGAGGGATGACTTACTTACTTAGTCGTTCCCCTTCTACCGTGAGGTGTAGAGGTGATTTGAGGGATGACTTACTTACTTAGTCGTTCCCCTTCTACCGTGAGGTGTAGAGGTGATTTGAGGGATGACACACGTTTTAAAGAAACACAACATGACAGCAGGCCAGGCCCAGGTTTTGCGCTGGATTAACACACATGCACACACACAAACAACAACAACAATAATCAACTTAACTGGGACACTTCTTGGTATCATGACCTCATTTACTAAAACATTCGCAAAACATCCGAAACAAAGACTAGCCCAAAAGTTGTTTGTCTCTTGAAGAAAGCCTTCACATCCTCACCCCTAAACAACCCCTCTCTCGCCCTCAAGCAAAAATTACAGAGAGGACACCAGACCTGGACAGATTCCATCATTCTAGAATTCTCGTCTGCACTCATTAGCCATTCTTTCTGGAAAGTTCAATAAAATTATAGAAAATTATATTATAGCTGTCGGGGAATGTCGTTCATCCACGTGATTCTCTCCTTCAATTACGTTTTTCTGTAATATCATTCCGTTATTTTTACATATATTTTTTTAAGTTATGTCTTCTTTATTCGTTAAAATAATCTTTCAGGACCCCAGCCTCTCTATGTTTTGTGTGTTTTCTGTCATCTCTCTTCAGTTTTCTCTCCTTCTCTTGCCCGAATATTCAGGCCGCCTTTCTGTATCCTTTCCCTAGGTGACATTAAGAATAAACTTTTTCTGGGACAGTTTTCGGGTCCTAGTAAAAATGAGGAGGACGAAGAGATAGAGAGACACATTGAGTAACTCAGGACACGTGACATAACGAGGCTAATTTTAATCAACACGCGAATAGAGTTCATAGCTTATCACTCTGGAAGTAAAACCAGTTTAGTTGAAAAAGGTGGGCAGGAAAACAAGGAAGATACTATGTTGACAAGTTGTAAAACGTTATTCAATATTAACAAGTCTAACTGTACAACACCCACTTCTATCCACGGACAACGAACATGCATTACTCTTGTGCTCACACAGTCTTTAAATAAACACACACACACACACACACACACACACACACACACACACACACAAGAAAGAACGAGCAAGTAGCCCGTCAAAACATGACATGTTTGAATTAAAGCGTGCTCTTTCTGCCGCGTGTGCAGGTGATATCGTTATTTCTCCCGTGGTCATTTCATTTTATTCAAATTTCACCTTCAATAGATCTTTGAGGTCACACGTATCTGGATGTATTAGCTATGAGGTTATGAAGTAACGTATCTATGTGTATTGGCTATGAGGCCATGATTACATATCTAGATATATTAGCTATGAGGCCATGGATTAACGTATCTGGATGTATTAGCTTCGAGACCATGGAGTAACGTATCTGGATGTATTAGCTATGAGGTCATGGAATAACGTATATGGATGTATTAGTTATGTGGCCACGGAGATATTATCTGGATGTATTAGCTATGAGGGCACGGAGTAACGATTTGGATGTATTAGCTATGAGGCCGTGGAGTTACTTATCTGGATGTTTTTGTTATGAGGCCACGGAGTTTCTTCTCTGGATGTATTAGCTATGAGGTCACCGAGTCACGTTTTTGGATGTATTAGCTATGAGGCCACGGAGTTACTTATCTGGATGTATTAGCTGTGAGGCCACGGAGTAGCTTATCTGGATTTATTAGCGATGAGGCCACGGAGTGACGTACCTGGATGTATTAGCTATGAGACCACACAGTAACATATTTGGATGTATTAGCTATGAAGCCACGGAATAACGTCTCTGGATATATTAGCTATGAAGCCACGAAGTAACGTCTCTGGATGGATTAGCTTTGATGCCACGGAGTAACGTATCCTGATGTATTAGCTTTGAGGTCACGGAGTAACGTATCTGGATGTATTAGCTATGAAGCTACGGAGTAACGTATTAGGATGCATTAGCTTTGAAGCCACGGAGTAACGTCTCTGAATGTATTAGCTTTGTAGCCACGGAGTAACGTATTTGGATGTAGTAGCTATGAAGCCACGGAGTAACGTCTCTGGATGTATTAGCTATGAAGCCACGAAGTAACGTCTCTGGATTTATTAGCTATGAGGCCATTGAATAACGTATTTGGATGTATTAGCTATGGGGCCAGGGAGTAACGTATCTGGATGTATTTGCTATGAGACCACGGAGTAACGTATATGGATACATTAGCTATGAAGCCACGGAGTAACTATTTAAGAAAGGCACACTTACCACTGAAGAACAAAGTAAGAGGACCATCAATTTCTTGTCTACTTAGATTTTAAATATATTAAGTTGCTCCCAGAAGACTTTTGGTCACAGGCACAGAGCATAGTCAGACTTATCACTGAAGATACTATGAAGATACTGTGACTGTTCAGTACACTGTAGATGAAAGTGTAAGAGAGGTCACACTGACTGTTGTCTAACAGGCTCTGTTCTCATCCTTCCAAGTCATTAGGACAGAAAGCAACTTTGAACAATATATTTAAAATAAAAGAAATGAAAAAAATTAAGGTAATATTCAAAGAAAATGAAGCTTATTGGAAAACGTTCTGTCAAACCTTTATTCCAGGCACTCGGTACGTTACAGGTGAGTTAGACAAATTGAAATCAGTTAAAGGAATTACTAAAATAGTTACAATACTGTGGTGGATTAACACCGGGGAGGTTATTGATGGTATTTAAATGCAAATATATGTGTCTACAGCGTGAGTAGATTCTTCCCCAGGGGACAGAGAGTTCTCTACATATCGGTTCTTATCTTGTTGTTGTGATTCCATTACTTTCTGTAGGAAGTACGTGGTAAGGCCCCAATCTCTTCCACGGTGGCTAGCCATTGTCAAATAAGGAGGTCCTAGAAAATCTAGGTATGAAAAGAGAACTAATGAGAGAGGTCAAAGTTCGGCAGCTAAAATACTTTGGCCACATAAAAAGGCATAACACCTTGCAGAAGACCATAACAGAAGGGAGAGTTGAAGGTAAACGTGCAAGGGGAAGACAGCGCTATAAGTGGGAAGATAACATCAAGAGATGGACGGGAAAGAGTCTATCAGAGTGTACCACCAAGACAAGAGACAGAAGACGTTGGAGATCCATTACAGCCAACCTCCGTTGTGGAGATGGCAACTGATGATGATGACAGCGTGAGGTCAAGCTATGTAAGACCCTGAGTCTAATAGTTGAAAATGGTGTTGATGAGTTCTCAGGGGACCTAACGCTACTGTGGTGGGTTGATGTTAATACAGTTTGTTGTTAAGAAATCTTAGTGTACTGAATGAGGTCAGCTGTGAAGGTCCCTGAATATAATAAATATTTGAGTAAATTTCCAGGGCACCTTTCTACTTCCACCACTATGATCTCATTCAGACTTATTCTTGATAGACTATAAGATGACTACGTTTGGTGTCTAGGGTTATGAAATGTAGTGTAAGGTTGCATTAACCAACTAAACATATAAACAATTACACATTATTTTATTATCTACTACAACACAACAGTGCCACGACAATCACATACAAACTACACTTTAAAAGACTATCTTTAGTAAGTCTGTGGTTGAAAGTTAAGATTTTTCAATTTATTGTCCTGAATCTGATTTATTTGGAATCAGGACTGACAATCAAAGTGAAATCATAGAATTTAATTACATCAATCAATTTATACAATGGATCTTCTGTATATAATACATATATTATTATATAAGGGTGTAGTTGTATTGTTTAACTGAGGTGACTTCTAGTATACACTGGTTGATTGTTTACTATCATCATCTCTGCATGTTGTTCGTAAGTTTTTATGGACACTAATGGAATGTTTATATCACTATTCACAGTCTCTTTTCCACTATAATGTTAGTTGAGCGACCAGGTGCCGAAACATGCACCTAACTTGGTAATATGCTGTAGGAATCTTCCCGCACTTCGCTGAACGACAACCTTCAGCTCCCACTTCTTCAAGAATGATGGTGGTTTACAGTTGTCTCCGAAAAAGGCAAGACTGTGGCATGAATATATCGGCCCACTGTAGTCTGGCACCAGTTATTGACAGCAACCAAATACCTCTGAAATCAGAAGGATATGCCTCCTTCGTAATCAACAGCCTACACTAATACTCAACAACCAGGACAGGCACATTACAAACAAACATGCAAGATCAGCTCTTTACGACAATCCCTTTCACCAGTTTCTTTTGATGTGACCAGGTATACCAGTACTCCTCTCCCCTAATAGTTACAACGCCTCTGCAATTCCAGCAATAATCTGTTGTCCATACCGTAGGACAGGTATTATGCTCCTGATGATAATCCTATATAATTTAGTTGGTCTACACCTCTCTGATAGTCTTTCATATGCTGGATCTATCTCTAGACTCTGTTTTGAGTCTGCCATAGACTTTGTGGTAAAGTGGGATGTTATAAATATTTATAGGGGACTTAGTGTACTGACTGAGATCAGCTGTGAAGGTATCTGTATCTAATAAGTGTGGTGTATTACAGATGACATGGACATGGATCCAGCAACATGGGAGGATGAAGCTGCCGATCGCACTAAGTGGCGATGCTATTTACGGCGCCACCTCAGATTGGGCGAAGAGAGGCTCACACAAGAAGCAGAGGTGAGGAGAAAACGTTGAAAGGAGCACCAGGAAAATAAGCATCTGAGGGCTGTCACCTCAGGGGCGCATTCCCATAGTCAGTTATGACTGAAGGGACTATTATTATTATTATTATTACAGATGACCTTATTTGCTACCACATTTAGACCTCAGTCAGACGTATTCTGGAATATTGTGATGACTACGTTGAATGTCTAGGGTTATGATAATGATGAAGTGTATGTTCACAACAACCAACAGACAGATAAACAATTTAATTTAATCCACAATACTTTACAACACTGTGACACTCACATACATAGAACACTCTATAAGACTATCTTAAATGAGGGCCACGGAATCTTAAGCAGGAAACAGTCTCCACTGCTCGCTTGCTTCACCGTGTTCTTGAGACACAACACAGGTCGATATATTGACCAAGGAGTCTGCTACCAGCCTCTGAATTCAGCAAAACTCAGACCAGGTGCTGCTTTAATATGTTAGTACCACTGTCCCACAATTCATGGAAATAATAAACAAATACGTTGACTGGCGATGAGTTATGGCACAATTCCGATCTGCCTCTGTCCCAGGCTTTCATAAGAAAAATATGAGCTGGATCTCAACGCACTTGCTTCTCAGTAAGTTTATTTTTAAAATGTGGCACTGAACAGACGCTCCTAATTGACTATATCAAATGGTCTAACCAATAAGACCATGTTTACAAAAGTATTTGAAAAAAGTACCCTTCCTACCGTTTCCCGTAACAACCAAAAATAGTATCTGCAATCGACTAATCATGTTTAGGCTTACATATTCTTCTAGCCAATAAAATCGGATTTAACTTGTTGGCCTATTTCCCGTAAAATAGTGGTTTCAAAACATGCCACTGAGCAATTATGATTTGGTGCTGTCAGACAACCTCACTATTTTATTCTGGCTATAATTTGTTAATTCCTAGACCATTTGCGTAACACCTAACGTATTCTTTGTCAGCAAGTCCCAAGGCAACCTAATATATAAATTTAATGGGGCTAAGTCGCTCCGTTCAAAATTTGTATTCTAGGATAGTCGTGTATTTTTTTTTATTGTTTTAGAACCGCCACCTGTCCTGCCTTTTCGACTGTTCTGTCAGACTAATGTCAGGATTTCAGACATAAAACAGTAGAATGTCATGTTTCCTAATAAGCATTAAACATGTTTTCAAAACCTAACCGTGTATTGGTAGTGTTTTTTTGTCACTGTTTATTTGAACAAAAGTTAGTGCTTCATGCCTTACGCGTGGGATTGGCGTTACTATTAATCGCGAGACTGTGGTAGTATTGCATGCGCTCCTCCTTTCAGCCCTCTCTCTCTCTAAGTCCGTCTGTCTTTTCATTACGCAGTGTAATAATGACATTAATGCTAGTATTAATCTAGGTCATTACGCAGTGTGTCTATCTCAAGGTTTTCTAAGAAACACAGTACCAGTTTTATTTTTGAACCGCGTGTAGTTGATGTAGTAGGCTTTACTAATAAATGTGAAAGCGTTACAATTATGCAGACGGAGCATAAAAAAGGGGTTTTTATTGTTCAGCCATTTCGGAGGTATACACGCTGGCGCATGCCATTGAGAAAGCACTGGTCTTCCACCATTCTTCTTTCCTTTTATTGAATTAACTCGTTAGGCTTTACATTTACTTTTTAATTTAGATATGTGGATTTAGAATGTTTCACGACAAATTCTCCCCACTTAAAACAGACGTTATATGTCAGTCTATAATTCTATATACACGTAGAGAAATTTAATATTATTCCTGGGGCTTACGGTGATTTTCATCACACGGATGGCGGCTTAGAAAATCCGCTCCCAGGTTTCGTTGATTTTATTTTTATCATGGATTAATGCAGGTGGGTCAATTCAAAGTAGGCACGACTCCAGAAATCTGCTCCAGACCTCTGCAATCCAAGAATCCATTTCAGATATGTTACTGTACAGCTGCAAGTGTTACGGCTTGTCTTACTACTGCTTAGCAATCAATATTCACCATTTCTTTTCTCTGAGTCTGCTCAACGACATGTCCAGAGAAGATTTGATGTTCCTCAAATTGTACGTTATGAGGAGTTGATCTATATGGTGATATCTGAGTTGTGTAGTGGATCCAATAACTTCTCATCAGCCTTAATAAACACTCGAACTATCCTCAATTCAAAAGGCAACAAGGGAGACACTCTGCTCCTCCGAAATGTTCCAAGCCAACAATTGGTCTGATCTCAGGCTTTACTGGAATCTGATAGTATCCTTTGCTCAGATCCACTTTTGAGAAATATTTAGCTTTATTTAGCCTGGCAAACAACTGATTTGTATCCGGCAATGGATCCACCTGACCTTCTGTGATAGCATTCAGTCTCCTGTAATCTATACAGAGTCTATGTTCTTCAGAGGGTTTCCTTAAGAGTACCACACTGGAACTATACGAAGATTCACTGTGTGAAATGATTCCTTCCTTCAACAAATAGTCTATCTCTTCCTTCAAGGCTTTCTCCTTAGCAAAAGGAATCGAATAGGCTTTCATACAGACAGGTGTGGGGTCTATCAGTTTCATATAATATTCCAATAAGTTTGTATGCCCCGGTCGGTCCGTTAACACCTCTGTATGATCATCTAAAACCTGTTGCACTCTCTTCTTCTGATCTTTCGTTAAGTGTGTACTGATTTTCACCTGTGCAGCTGTCTCACAGGGGTGTAATGGATATTGAAATGATGAAAGTGGTTCCTTTTTCATCTCCATAGCAATGGACAAGGTCAACAAGTGAGTCTCTTCCTGATTTTCTCTTTCCAAATATTTCTTCAGGAGATTCACATGATAGATTTTTTCTTTCCCCTTCTTATCTATCTTATAATTGGTTCTAGACACCTTCTCTAGAACTGTATATGGACCTTGCCATCTAATTTGTAACTTATTCTGACTACCGGGTAGAAGAAGCAGTACCTTCTCTCCCACAGCCAAATCTCTGTCTTTAGCTTTCCTGTTGTAATAGGCAGCATGCTTTTTCCTGGCTTGTCTCAAATTTTCATTGGCAAGTTTCCAGCCAGTTTTTAAACGAGTGGTCAGCTCATTCACATATTGGTATGAGGATGTAATATTTTCCTCTGCCTTTTCATCAGTCCACGTTCTTAACAGAGTTACATATGGATTTTTAAATTAGGAAACTTATTTTTCCTGGCACATGTCAGGTCCTTTGCACTCGAAGCTCTGTTGTGATGACTTTTCTTCCCCGAATCATCATGCACAAAACGACCGCTACCAATTTTTCTCTTGGGGCTTTCTCCCCACTTAGAATTCTTGATGAGAGATTTCCTCTCTACATCTTCTTCCTCCAGTTTACATGTCCAATTGAGGGATTTTCGGCTTATTCTGGGGTAAGACATCTTTTTGCACTCGCCGCATAGTGGCCATTGTAAAACAGTCAATTGAAGCTTGTCCGTGAAAAGGGGCTTCCCATTTCACTTGGTCCACTTTATTATTCTTTCTATTGTCAGGCCTAAGTTTGCCCCGTGGCGTGTCCAGGTCCTGATCAATGTTCCCACTTGTGGGTGTTCCCTCATGTGCTATGCTACACCTTTCTACAAAATTTTCAATGTCCCACCTTGCCTTGGGCCAATAATAATTCTGAGCTACCTTTTGGATGATGGTACCTATCTTCTCATGGTCCCCATCTTGTTTCACATGTAAGCTCCTTATTAAGTCTGTCCTATACCTTTTAGGAAGTACCAGCTGTCCCTGACCTTTGGATCTAGTTCCAGTCTTCCGGTATATCAGTTTGTTCTTCACATAGAAGTCTCCTTTTCCTGGGGGTGTGTGACAATTGGACAACTTCTTAAAACAAGGCTTGAGGGTCTTATCCCCAGCCTGCGCCTTCCTCAACTCTTCTGGAGTGGTATTTAACATAATATCCTCCTCCTTTCTTGAGGTCAACCTGACCTGAAGGGTGGCCATAACTATAGGGTTCCTTCTGCAACGGTCAGTATCATGATTGTCCATCCGACAATTCTTACACCACCTCATTTTTTGGTTGAAAGATTTTCTTTCATCATATTTCCTTTCATCGAATTGTGGGGTTTTACTTTTATTGTCATACCGTGGCCTATCAAACTGGTGCTTACCTTTGTTCTGATTTCTAGGATCAAATTTATTAAAGTTCTGTGGTGCCTTAAAATTATCTACCTGTTTCTTTTTATTTCCTTTCTTCGGCTTCCCTTTCTGCAGCTAATCTCTTTTCTTCTCTTTCTGTAGCTAATCTCTTTTCTTCTCTTTCTGCCTCCAATTTCTTCTCTTCATACTGGAGCCTTTTAATCTCCCTATCTGCCTCCAATGCCTTAGCCTCTTTGTCAGCCTCAATCTGCAACCTCTTAATTTCTTTTTCAGCCTCTATTCTCTTATCTTCGGCCAATCTATCAGATTCTAATTTTCTTTCTGCTTCAAATTTTCTTTCTTCACGTTCAATATATTTGTCACATTCAGTAGTGACATAAGCAATCATAACTTGCCCGTCCATTCCTAACTCTTTCGCAGCCTGCACAGCAGCAGATCGAAATTTTGCTAGGTCCGCCATTTTCTAACAGGCAAATGTATACAATATTTAACCAAACAATTTTATCTATAAATAATTATCTAAGGACAACCACAGGCACTGAGAGCTCAACCTTATTTTTCCACCCAAGAATACCTTTTTAATTTTTATAATTTCCCGCAGTGAATTACTCCCAATATATATGCTAGGGGAAGGTTCAAAATCCCGGGAGCAAGACCCCAATATATGTGGTAAAGTGGGATGTTATAAATATTTATAGGGGACTTAGTGTACTGACTGAGATCAGCTGTGAAGGTATCTGTATCTAATAAGTGTGGTGTATTACAGGTGACCTTACTTGCTACCACATTTAGACCTCAGTCAGACCTATTCTGGAATATTGTGATGACTACGTTGAATGTCTAGGGTTATGATAATGAAGAAGTGTATGTTCACAACAACCAACAGACAGATAAACAATTTAATTTAATCCACAATACTTTACAACACTGTGACACTCACATACATAGAACACTCTATAAGACTATCTTAAATGAGTCAAGTGTTAAAGTTTAAAAATATATGTATTAATTCCTTCAAATATTAGATATCCTGATTCAACTACAAAGTGAACCAGGAATCACAATCAAATGTAATCACAAGTTATATGTACACAATTTATAGATAGAATCTTTGTATTGACATATATTATTATTGCAATATGTGTGTAAGTTGTGCTGTAGTACTATGAGGTAATACTGGCTTTTCAAGCTAAGTTGTTGTTTGTCATCATGACTTCAAATGTTTGTTTCTGGTGGAACTAATATTGGAATGTTTCACAGTTTCTTTTTATTTGAAACAAATAAATGTCCCTCTAGATTTTAGGTAAAGTCACTTTTAGAGGGGGTATACACAAGATTGAGCTGCTCTGGCCACGGAATCTTAACTTCTGTGTGGGCGGCAGGAAACAGTCTCCACTGCTCGCTTGCTTCACCGTGTTCTTGAGACACAACACAGGTCGATATATTGACCAAGGAGTCTGCTACCAGCCTCTGAATTCAGCAAAACTCAGACCAGGTGCTGCTTTAATATGTTAGTACCACTGTCCCACAATTCATGGAAATAATAAACAAATACGTTGACTGGCGATGAGTTATGGCACAATTCCGATCTGCCTCTGTCCCAGGCTTTCATAAGAAAAATATGAGCTGGATCTCAACGCACTTGCTTCTCAGTAAGTTTATTTTTAAAATGTGGCACTGAACAGACGCTCCTAATTGACTATATCAAATGGTCTAACCAATAAGACCATGTTTACAAAAGTATTTGAAAAAAAAGTACCCTTCCTACCGTTTCCCGTAACAACCAAAAATAGTATCTGCAATCGACTAATCATGTTTAGGCTTACATATTCTTCTAGCCAATAAAATCGGATTTAACTTGTTGGCCTATTTCCCGTAAAATAGTGGTTTCAAAACATGCCACTGAGCAATTATGATTTGGTGCTGTCAGACAACCTCACTATTTTATTCTGGCTATAATTTGTTAATTCCTAGACCATTTGCGTAACACCTAACGTATTCTTTGTCAGCAAGTCCCAAGGCAACCAAATATATACATTTAATGGGGCTAAGTGGCTCCGTTCAAAATTTGTATTCTAGGATAGTCGTGTATTTTTTTTTTATTGTTTTAGAACCGCCACCTGTCCTGCCTTTTCGACTGTTCTGTCAGACTAATGTCAGGATTTCAGACATAAAACAGTAGAATGTCATGTTTCCTAATAAGCATTAAACATGTTTTCAAAACCTAACCGTGTATTGGTAGTGTTTTTTTTGTCACTGTTTATTTGAAAAAAAGTTAATGCTTCATGCCTTACGCGTGGGATTGGCGTTACTATTAATCGCGAGACTGTGGTAGTATTGCATGCGTTCCTCCGTTCAGCCCTCTCTCTCTCTCTAAGTCCGTCTGTCTTTTCATTACGCAGTGTAATAATGACATTAATGCTAGTATTAATCTAGGTCATTACGCAGTGTGTCTATCTCAAGGTTTTCTAAGAAACACAGTACCAGTTTTATTTTTGAACCGCGTGTAGTTGATGTAGTAGGCTTTACTAGTAAACGTGAAAGCGTTACAATTATGCAGACGGAGCATAAAAAAGGGGTTTTTATTGTTCAGCCATTTCGGAGGTATACACGCTGGCGCATGCCATTGAGAAAGCACTGGTCTTCCACCATTCTTCTTTCCTTTTATTGAATTAACTCGTTAGGCTTTACATTTACTTTTTAATTTAGATATGTGGATTTAGAATGTTTCACGACAGACTCACTTACTTATAATCGTATGTCAGTATCTCACATTCAAATTTTATTTTAAATAAAATATTAAGAAAATCAATCTTACCAAAAGATATAAGGAAATAACACAAGTAACACGATGACTAGGCAATAGAATCTGGCACATTTTCGATCTGCCTTTGTCCAGGCTTTTCCTTTGTTAGAAAATTCTTAGCCTGTTCTCAACGTACTTGATTTTCACAGAATTTATTTTCAAAAATGGCCGTGAACCGACGCTTCTACTTGACCATATCTAACGTTCTAACCAATCAGGCCATGTTTACATGAGCCTTTGAAAAAAACTATCCATCCTATACGTTTCCATTAATAACAATATTTGTATTTCCAGGTCACCCAATAATGTTTCGCCTTACATTTTACTACAGCCAATCAAATCGTATCTAACTTGTTGGCCTCATTTCCCCCAAAGCAGTGTTTTCCAAACATGCCATAAAAAAAAATTAAGCAGATATGATCTTGTGCTGTCAGTCAACTCCACTATAGTATTTTGGCTATAATTTGTTAATTAATGGACTATTTGCGAAACACATAACATATTCTTTGTCAGCAAGTCCTAAGGTACCCGAATATATAAGTTTAATGGGGCTAAGTGGCTTCGTTCAAAATATGTATTTTTCTATGATAGTCGTGTATTTGCTGTTACCACCGTTCACTTCCATACTAGGGGATGTCTTTTGTACTTACGATAGAATTTCGTCATTCCTAATAAGAGCTAAAGTCGTTTTAGTGACACGTGTCGTCTACATGTTCTAACTTTTTTCATCGTATTTTGGGGGAACCCCTAAGGCAAAGCTTGCCAGTGTGCTAGTGTTGGCTTTTAGTTTAAAATCAATGCGAAACGTATTTGCATTTTATCTTTCCTTGCCCCTCCTCGTTCCACAATGCATTTTTAGGCACAATTTTCTTAGAACTAGGAAAAGTGATTATGTCAAGGACGAATTTGAAAAATTTGGGTACCGTTTTGTTCGGCTATTCGTTAGCAAATATTCTGAAGGCGTAGGCGATACCAACAGTTCTAGCAAAAGTCTTTTATACTTTCTTATTTTGTCGTTATGCCCTATATTGTTATATATTAATTTAGATATTGTATTGAAAATTCACTACAGCTACCTCCCTCAGATCTCACACTGTGCAATATTTTTATATCTATTGTGGGATGTTTGTTATATGGCTACGTGTCTAGGGTAATGCAAATGTAGTGATAAATGCCTGAAAATAACAACCACAACGTTAACTTAATGAAAAGTAAATCAACAAGACTGGGGTTAAAGTTAAAATATTATTTTACAATTTAATTTCCTGTACCTCAAATCTTTTGGGACAGGAATGTTTAAAACTTAAAATGAAGTGTGTTTATGTACAGCATTTAATAAATATGAAGGACATCTTGTCCATAAATGTCACTACTATAATGTTTATAGAATTTTATTCCCTGCTGAAACCATACTGTTCTATGAAGTGTCACTACTTGGAAGGACTGGGTGTCTCATCATATCACAAAACAGTTTATAGTAGCGTGTGGAGAATACAACGTGATGAATTGACATAAGCCCGCAATCTTATGGCTTATCTTGTGGTTCCTTTGAAGATATATGACTTGCTGGAAAATACACACTCGTTCACTACAGTGTTCTCTTGAGGCAGATAAGACTTCACCATTCAAACAACCAGCATGTTGCCTCAGAGCTAACCAAAATAGCTACAGTACCTAATTTTAATTGTGACTGCTTCATACTCATGGGGTATCTTCTTCTCCCCATATGGTTTCAACGCCCCTGTCACTATAATCTCTGTTATCCTCAGTATCATCTTCTGGGGTACAATCTTTTCTTTTCTCTCTAGTGAGTTGTTAACTCAGGTAGTATGACATTCTATTTATTTTTCAAAATTATTATAACACTGTGATCTGCAGGAGACTGCCAGTGGCTTTCTGGTCTTACAGTCGTAATATTTTATATATCCATTTCCAACACAATGTACTTTTATTTGCTTCATAAGTCTGCTTAGGCATGCCTGAGCTCCTAGTATGTCGCAAGCTTCCACAAAGGCAAATGTCGAACAACCAAAATCTGGGTTGGCCTCTACATATTAATCATAATATAAATACATCAATAAAATGGTTCATCTTACCGCAATCAATGAAATATTTCACAAGTATAAGGTTAACTAGCGATCAATGGTGCGTGTGTTTGCGGGTGGGGAATCGTATGCTTGGCATTAGTTAATTCCAATCTTGGACCAGCGATGGCCTTGGGCAAAAAAAATTCAAACATGTTGTAGTTATTTATAGTTACAACCTGTCTAAATAATCGGAGGGGTGAATGCGAATGCGGGTGGTAACCCTTTTGAACGATAATAGTAGAGAAAATTCAAATACTGTGTCCAATTCTTAGTAACAGTGTGACCTTTGTCCTCAACGATTTTTCAAATCTACTAGTGGGGTTTATAGCGGAAAATTTACATTACTAGGTTTTTTTGAATAGAGGAAATTGAGCGGGGTGTTAAAAGGAGTGATTTTATCACAAATACCAACTATAAAAATACCTGAACGAGCGGAGTAGGACAAAAAGCTGACATCCTAGCTAAATACTTGTTCACAGTAAGTGCAATAGTAAGCCTAGGACAGAAAGGACATAGATAGAAGAGAGAAACTCATAACGGAATTAAAGAAAGAAGAGATAGAAAGTGTAGGGGTATGGTCATACCTAAACTCTGAATTTATAACAGTTGTAGAAGTAGAGACAGTGATAAAGGACAAATATAACACCTTCAGGGCAGAACATCTTGAGCTATGAAATTAAAAAAAAACGTTAAACAAAAATTTAAAAAGTTGGGAATAATTACCTCTCTATTTAACAATGTATGGAACACAGGAAATATACTAAAGGCCTGGAAAGTAGCAGTAGTGATACCAAAACTAAAACCAGATAAAGAGGCCCATGATGTACGTTCCTACAGACCAATAGCACTAAGATCTGAGTCGAGAAAAATTAATGTAGACTGTAGTGCACATCAGACTAAAATTTCATATGAAAAAATACAATCTGGGTTGAGGAAAAACAGAAGCACCGTGGGACAACTTATTAGACTGGAACATGAAATAAATTCAGGTTTCAAAAGGAATACAAAGACAATGGCCTTATTCTTAGATGTAGCAAGAAAATATGATGAATGCTGAAGAGAAGGAATACTCTACAAGGTTAGTACGATAGGGATAGCAGGAAAAATGTACAACTACATAGAAAGCTTCTTACACGAAGATCACAGGTTACGAACAACAAAATGGCATCCCACATGAATCGGTATTATCGCCAACTCTATTTGCTGTAATGGTAAATGATCTAGGAGAAGAATTGAAAAACATTAGAAACAAGCTATCTCCATTTGCAGATGCTGCAGCAATCTAGAGGACTGGGGAAAAAAAAACCTTGCAAGAATATATGAAGATCTGCAAGTTCAAATAATTAAGGTTTCAGAATGGATGACAAAGTGGGGCTTCCAATTAAATGTAAAAACAAAAACAGTAGGAATGATATTCAATATAGTCTACCAGCCCACACGATACACTACATTACTCTTCTCTAGTCTACCAGCCCACACGATACACTACAATACTCTTCTCTAGTCTACCAGCCCACATCATTCAGAACAGGCACTATCGAAGGAGACTAGAGCTAATTGATATTAAACGCCCCTGAAAAACGAACTCTACAGTACCTGCTAGCCAATGATTAAAACTTTATTTTCTGAAACTTTGTTACCCCCACAAATAGACAGAGACAGTAACTATTTGTTGTTCCTTAACGTGAACCAGTATTTTAAATATATTTCTTGGTGACGATTAACAATTTTTTTTTCTTCCATTCTATTTTGATAAATGTTAAATTTTACTGTATTAAAATTTTGCCATCTATTTTACCATTTACTGTAAACGTCGGAGATGCATTGATGAATTATAGTTTGTTGTCCAGAATAATAAATTATTTACATCCACTCTATCTTTCTGTCTATCGACTAATTAAAATCTACTGTAGCTCCTATATCGACAGTGAGTGAGTGATTGTAACAAAGGCAAGTGTCGCCAGAAGTTGTCGCTATCTTATACGTCACTTCCTTAGACGATTTCTTGGACAAAGTACCTCATTCAGTGTTCTATTTCAAGCATCTATGGATCTAGCTAAGTGACCTTTTACTTGTTCCGAAGTTTTGTTCATTTTTTTTTTTTTTTTCGTTTCGTTGATTATTTACTTCCTTGTTTCGGTATTTCTTTCAGGTTTTACGATTTTCTTGTATTATTATTGTTCTTTTTTCGCTCATCACTGTGGGTGTTTACTTTTTCATCTGCTTGTATCGCTCATTTCTTGAATGTTTCTCATCATCGTATGTTTTTGTAGTACCTATATGTAATTCTTGTCCTTGTCACCTGTTTGTAACTGTGGCTGACGAAGGGTAAAACGAGAAACGTCCCTTGTTTCATGTGAACCGTTATTTGTAGAACTGATTCAATACCGTTTTATTGGTTTATATACTTATATTCCTTACCAGTTTTACAGCAGCCCCTTAATTTATTTACATACCTAAACAACAGAGGCTGCACAGTACTATTAACATGGACATACTCACACGTGAGAATAGAAGGAAATGAGGTAGTGGACATGGAAGCTAAAGCAGGAAGAAGCAGCCGTAACCACATAAACTGAGGTTTGGGCTCAACAGAGATCAAAAGCATAATAACAAGTCTAAAAGCAACAGAATTGGCAGAAGATTTTAACAAAGCCAGAAAGGTAGACATGCTTGTAAGCTGCTGAATGATCCAACACAACCAAGTCAGATAAAAAGAGTCAAAAATTCTATACAATTGTGACGGTGCGAAGACGATGTGTGACGAAGAATAAGAATTCACGTGTAATGTTGTCGTCACTCTCTCTGACCTACTTTCACACACGTTCCGCAGTCACAGAAAAACTCTCTTGATGACAGGGGTCCCACTTTTATTAATGAAACCCTATCAGGTAGCATATGAATCATACAGAAAACAATGTTGTCCACAAGTTTACGTTGAAGACAATTCCTAAGCAACACCGTATAACCTAGATATTTAGGTATTCTCTACGTAACACCATATAACCCAGCACAGACTGCTGGACTCTCTGAAATAAAATAAAACAAAATAAATTAGCATCGTACTAATGGTCCAACATCATTTATTTATTAATATATATTTATATCTGCTTGTTCTTTAGAGCAGCTAGGCCTCTAAGATACTGATCAAATGTGGTCATTTAGACCAGTGAGTTGTGTATAATATTTCATCATAGATAGAAGTGCTGCAATTAAGTTTTCTCTCGCGTGATGATGTAGTTAGTATTTAGTAGGAGTATGAAGGCATTATTGTTGACTGAGATATGTTTATTGTATAATTACACATATACGCAGACCTGCATGAACACACACACACACACACACATGATCATTTAGGTGCATGTACTTGCATATTTTCACACATATGTATGTATTATTACGTAGATGATGTTGGCCCATTAGTACGATGCTAATTTATTTTGTTTTATTTTATTTCAGAGAGTCCAGCAGTCTGTGCTGGGTTATATGGTGTTACGTAGAGAATACCTAAATATCTAGGTTATACGGTGTTGCTTAGGAATTGTCTTCAAAGTAAACTTGTGGACAACATTGTTTTCTGTATGATTCATATGCTACCTGATAGGGTTTCATTAATAAAAGTGGGACCCCTGTCATCAAGAGAGTTTTTCTGTGACTGCGGAACGTGTGTGAAAGTAGGCCAGAGAGAGTGACGACAACATTACACACGAATTCTTATTCTTCTTCACACATCGTCTTCGCACCGTCACACTTGTATAGAATTTTTGACTCTTTTTATCTGACTTGGTTGTGTTGGATCATATAATATATATATATATATACTCTATTCTTACAGCTCTATACTAAACGTAATAGGCATAGGCTACTCACGGAGCTAGAGGGTACCCTAATCTTTCTCTCACAAAAATCACTGATGTAAAATTAACCACACTTACGGCTCACAAGAATGCAATATAACTATTACTTAACACTACACAAATAATAATAATGGTAATACGTACACACTTGTATACAGCGCAATGCGACACTAGAATTCCTCTAATAAATGCACCTAATACTTTACACATTTAACATAGTCTCACAGTTGAAAGTAGCAATAAGATAGATATACGTGAAATTACTCTTAAAAAAACATAAATCGCCAATCAGCCTCTATCAAACTATAGATAGACAAACGCTAAAAAGCATTAACTTCTAAACATGAAACGTCTAATATTACTTTATGTTAAGTATTATAAAATGTTCTCATACCTCAATGTCGTTAGCTCTCTTAGCACAGACGCAACTATGCAACAGCCCAAACCTCACTTGGTTATCGTACGAGGGCGCGTTTTGCACAAGAAGACAATCTGGCTACTTCTCAGCTCTGACTGAAGACTCTCACTGTTTCAGTTTAAATCGTACCTATACTCCCCCGTACCTTATGATAGCCACGTCAAAATGTCGGGCAAAGCTCCTCCCATCCTTCTAGGGAGCAAATCAGGAGTCCTATGCTTAGTTTGGATGACAGGAGATCACATCTTAGTAAAGATGTCCACAATTCAAGTTCCGCCCACTGGTTGTTACATTCGCGCCAAGATGTCTAAAACCAAGGGCCGTCTCTCATTACATCTTCTGCGTCTCACACGTTTCAAAGATGGCAACAGTGTGTTTCATTTAGATAGCCCACTCCAGTGTGAGAATTCCACATGAGCGCAAATACACACCGTAGACAAGATCGACAACTATTACTCAGTTTAAAATTGCATCCTTCTGGCCACACGGTCACATATTCCGCCCCTAAATTTGTTGTGGTCCCCACAAACCTACTCTGCTCCATTGTCAGTTCTAAGTTTATGTCTTTTTCCTTGTCGTGGTCTGGGAGAATTGTCCGCTCGTACAGCGTCGCTACTTGGTGGAGAGTTCGGCGAGTTAGTGCCTGCAGTTGTCAGCCTTGGCGGGAGAATTGCTTCCAACATGTTTTACATTTGTTTTCCGTCGATGTTTGCGTGCATTCCCCCAATCTGATTTAGATTGGTGTCCTCTCCGGAGCGTCGGCGTGTATTCCCTTCTATCTGTTTAAGACGAGTTTCCTCTTCTGAACGTTGACCGCTTTTCTTGGCGCCCTCACGGTAACAGTAGTCACTGTGTTGCGTGCATATTTTGACGCACATATTACAAAAATCGATATGGCTATTTAATATGGGAAAAATATAGACATTCATTCATTTGTGTATGAAAATGCTGTCTATGGTAAAAGCGAGAGAATCCATGTTTGATTCACACTTTTGATTATAGGAGTAATCGTTCTGGATATTGATCCGGCGCAAGGATATTGCGCTTATGTTTGTACTTATTTTTTAGGGCCAGAAAATATATTAATTTGCTTATTATGTTTATGGCCTGAATTCATATGTATTACATATTATTAGTACAAGTAGAATCAGTCCTATATTGTATATTTTGGATGGGTAGGAGGGACTAGATTCTTATTATTCCGGTCTAGCGGAAGTATGAGTTGTCTTGACAAGTCGTGATGAGTTCCGATGTACCGTGATAATGGCAGGTACGCACTTTTCAAAGGGCTGGTAGATTCTTAAGGAAATAGGATTCATGAAGTGGTTTTCTTCTAAAGGAGATGGTATCTCTACTATAGTTTATGTTAGAGACTCTCCTAAGGTACGGTACAATGTATAATTCGGACTCCATGTATTGCCAGACCCTATTTTGATGATCTCATGTCGATTCTACCTAGATGGAACATTGTGCTTCGTATCGCTAGGGTCGTGTTTTGTATCGACGAAGATGACAGACTTTCCTGCAGCGGTTATGGCTACGTGAATTAACCTGATCACCGTAGAGCTGTATGGAAACTTTTATGAAATCATTTATATACCCATTATAAATTAACTCTGGCTTATATTCTCCTTCCTATGAATGAGTGAACGACAACTCAGGGAGGCAGCCATGTTAGATTTCGGTCATCATATGTTTTGATCACTGCCAAGAGAACAGATTATTTATCCTATTATCGGACAGTGACAGGGAGATCTCAATCTTGCTAGAAACCCCTCTTTCGTGGTTTCATAATATATACTACAAACTATGGACGTCAAGTAACTTTAGTTATTTACCGATCTGCCTTCACTGACGCGTTTAGTCAGATAGGGGGATGCGGCCATAATATATCATGACATTGAACTTTTGATGTACTGCGTCGGTTGGAGTGACCAAGTTTAGGGCCTGCTTCCCCTGGAGCCTTTGCCTTCCCTAACTCAGGACTAGGGTGAGTTACCCATTTACAGCTGGGTAGACTGGAGCATGCCTGATCTCAACAACACACCACTCTTCCTTACAGAGCATACATCTTACACTTTAGAGAGTAGGCTTTACACACCTCTGTGCACCCTGAAGGCAACCTAGATGGGTCACCTCCTGTTATGCTCCTTACATCCTTCCTGGCCGCCAATGGCTGCCATACAAAGACCGCTTCAATGCCTCTGAACAGATGGTTTACCCTTACTGTCAAATTCAACTGAACAGTTGGTTTCTCGCCAGACTACGGAATCCCTTTCTGAAAATTTTAGTCTGATGTACAAATACATCAACACCTCCATCATCCGGTGTAATAAATCCCCAACCTCTGTCGACATTATACCACTTACAAAATCCTTGTCGCCTTGTTGGTGCATCTGTGTTTTTACTTACCTCTAAATCACTGCGTTCACTATCAACTGCCTGACTCTCACCTACAGGAAGGTCTAGTTTTGGTTCCAGTTGATCCAAACCTTGGTTCTGCTCTAGGTTTTCACGCGGTTGGCACTGTTTCCTTCTTCTTCGCGTCTCCTTTTGTGCTGGCGCCATACTCTGTGATAGCTGTGCTAGCTGGGACTTTAGACTAGCTACTTCTGCTTTGAGTGCCTCCTCTTCATTGTGAGCTTCTGCACTGGCTATCTGCACTAGCGTATCAGGCTCTTTGCCTTCCCAGAAAACAGCATAGTCCCTAACTTCCCTAAATGAGACACCCGGATTTTCTAGGACGTATTTCTTCACAAATGACTTACTCAGATCATCTCTCAGCTGGGCAACAAAATGATCCCTGAGCATGGATGGGTCCGCAGGAGCCAAGCCTTTCTTCACCCGCGTTGCATTCAATCTCAGAAATAATTCATGCAACAGGTGAGAGAATTCCGTTACTGATAAGCTAGGCCCCTGTCTCATGGCATAGAAACCCCTAGTCATCTCATTGACTAGTTGTCGCTCACTGTAGGCTTCTTCCACTATTTCGAGTAACTTCTCAGGGCTGGCCTTGGCTCCGCCACGTATCCGTAATTCCCTAGAGACTACTGGTGTAACATTATTCCACACAATGTCTAACTTATCCTCTACAGGTAAGGGCCCTACCTTCCATGCAGCTTTTACCTCTTTCACAAACTCTTGCCAAGTGGGGCCTGGCTTTTCACCAAATCGTCTTACCTCCGGCACTGTTATGTAAATCACCTTCACATGCGCATTGCTCTGGCTCTTTCCTGGTATGAGGATTTTTTAACGGGAGCTACCTCCAGCTGTCGAGGTGCTCCCAGGCTCTGACCGGCATGTTGCGTCTGCGCATTGAGTTGACATCACTGCCATATCCCTAACCTAGTACAATACAATGCAAAAACAGATGGAAAGAAAACACTTGTTAGAATATTAAAAAGTTAGTTGCTTATCCTTTGCAGGACGTGGCAATCAACCCCAGCTTTTATTGGCTGTTTTGTGATTTTTCTAGGCAATTTTTACGTTCAGTAGTTTGCCATTGCTTTCTGAACGGTACGGCGCTTATACCATTGTTAAAAATCCACACAAAGCGATCTGCTACCAAACCGCCAGCAGCAGGTTTCGAACCTAGTATATCTGGATTATGAAACTGCGTTCATATCCATTAAGCCACAGACGCCGACGTTAGAATATTACAATAAATAATAGAAAGTGTCTCTTATTTTTTTTTTTTTTGCTTGCTCTTGTCTTCTCTTCGTTGTTGTGGCCTGTAGCAGTTTCAGGTGCTGCCTGATGATACGATTGATTCCCTTGCTGAATGTCAATCGTGGTAGGTCGGCCACTGGTTTGGCATAATAACACTGACGTAGCAATAGTGTTCCTGTTTGTTGTGATGGAGTATCATTAGCAAGGATACTATTGCAGGAAAATTGATATAACTGCAAACGGCTGGTCCCTGGCTTGATAAGATATTCAATGGATGTACGGTGGTATGATTCTTCTCTGGGCCTGCGTTGGTGCAACTCTTCACCTGGCCTACGTTAGTGCGACTCTTCAATGGGCCTATGGTGCTTCAATCCTTCAAGCGGTGGTGCGATTCTTTGCTGGGCCTATGGTGGTGCGAATCTTTACTGGGGAGATGTACTGGGCAGTTGTGCTGCTCCGTCTGTGCTGGGTGTTAAAATACTCTTGCAAGGTTTAGCTGAGGTATCCGTGGTGCTCACTGGTTGTAGTGCTCTCTTGCAGCATTGAACATTCCGCATATGACTCTATACTACACTGTCTGTCAGTATCCTGTCGACGACGCCATTTCTGACAGTGCGAAGACGATGTGTGAAGAAGAATAAGAATCCTTGTGTAATGTTGTCGTCACTCTTTCTGACCTACTTTCACACACGTTCCGCAGTCACAGAAAAACTCTCTTAATAACAGGGGTCCCACTTTTATTAATGAAAGCCTATCAGGTAGTATATGAATCATACAGAAAACAATGTTGTCCACAAATTTACTTTGTAGGTATTTCCTATACAACACCATATAACCAAGCTATTTAGGTATTTACTACGTAACACCATATAACCCAGCACAGACTGCTGGACTCACTCAATGTCGTTAGCTCTCTTAGCACAGACGCAACTATGCAACAGCCCAAACCTCACTTGGTTATCGTACGAGGGCGCGTTTTGCACAAGAAGACAATCTGGCTACTTCTCAGCTCTGACTGAAGCCTCTCACTGTTTCAGTTTAAATCGTACCTATACTCCCCCGTACCTTATGATAGCCATGTCAAAATGTTGGGCAAAGCTCCTCCCATCCCTCTAGCGAGCAAATCAGGAGTCCTAGCTCAGTTTGGATGACACGAGATCACATCTTAGTAAAGATGTCCACAATTCAAGTTCCGCCCACTGGTGGTTACATTCCCACGATATCTCTTGCCTGGAGTCACACCTCGCGGTTTTGTGCAGACCAAAGGTGTGTTCCTCTGGTGTCAGACAGCGCCGAGATGTCTAAAACCAAGGGCCGTCTCTCATTACATCTTCTGCGTCTCACACGTTTCAAAGATGGCAACAGTGTGTTTCATTTAGATTGCCCACTCCAGTGTGAGAATGCCACATGAGCGCAAATATACACCATAGACAAGATCGACAACTATTACTCAGTCTAAAATTTCATCCTTCTGGCCACACGGTCACACAATATAAACTTATTAGACTACAACAAAAATAAAATATGTTATGATAGAGGAACCCCACTGTGAAGCATGTCTTGAGATAAAAAAATAGCCCATTATGTTCTAACATGCAAGCAATATGAACAGCAAAGAAAACTACTTACAGAATATTTGAAAGCACACCACTTATTACCACCATCACTAGAAACTACAAAAAGTTGACCTACCCATGAAACTACATAACATAATAAAAATAATATTACCAAAAGAAAAATTAACAGGTAACTACCAGAACAAAGAAGAATGATTAAAGAAGGAAAAATACATAAATAAAATATTCACC
Source organism: Oreohelix idahoensis (assembly GCA_024509875.1). Lineage (NCBI taxonomy): Eukaryota > Metazoa > Mollusca > Gastropoda > Stylommatophora > Oreohelicidae > Oreohelix > Oreohelix idahoensis. The sequence goes on from JAMPIV010010159.1 coordinate 327,466, forward strand.
ACAAAGGCTCAGTACAAAACTAAGATAAATGATTCAACATTAAAAATGCATGAGTTAATCTCATAGGCAATAAATAAGAAGGTAACATACAATAAATCAAAGTACAAACATCTCAAAACTCAGCAGGGTGGCCAGGGAAGAGTTACACCAACAAATCTTAGAAAATGCCACTCTAAACGCCAAAGAATTTGCAGTCTGGAAAAACAACAAATGTAATGTACTATATGGAAAAAGGAACACTATGTACCCAAATTATAACCAATATGAGGTGGAAGTGAGTATCCTATACACAAAACCAAATTCAATGGTTTCTGCAAGGTATTAAAATCAACAACAACAAATTATCAATCACGTGAAGATTTAAAAAAAATATTGCCTCGTTTTGGCGAGGCGCGCTCCGTTCAACCCAGACACAGAATCCGTCGGCTATATTAAGGCACATGTCCAACTATACAAGTGTGGCAGGCTGTGCTGGTTAACAAGTGGTTGCTGCACACAGCCTTTGTCTACTCAGGATCTTTTTGCCTCAAGCGTTGGTGATTGACTTCTCCGTATGTTGGCCGTTTATATACAACTGTGGTAGGGTGGGCGAGATGATGATGATGATTATGTTGTGATGTGTGATATCACTCTCTTGTCACACTCGCACCGACCCGAACAACAATAAAACTCTTGATTCTAGAGGCAGGGGCTATATTTATTTTTACAGCCCATTCAGTGACAAAGCAAACATTAAACAAATAAACTAGCGAAGGGGCTATATTTATTTTTACAGCCCATTCAGTGACAAAGCAAACAGCAAACGAACAAATATTGTAAACACCCAGCAGTGCCCGATGCTAATCTGAAGAAGCAAACAAAGCACAGAATAGTTAAAATCATAATATAATACTGAATGAGAAACACCACGCTCTCACCTGTCAAACTGTCCTACGCCGCCACCTGACACACTCAACTATCACACACACACAAACACTCATGTGTGTCATCCAATGCGACTAGTAAGGTGTTGTGCGTGGGGCTGGCAATCTCACCATGTAACACAGGTTGCTACGGAAACCACTACTGCAACAGCACACACTCAGCTATCACACACACACACACTCATGCATGTCGTCCAATGAGACTAGTAAGGTGTTGTGCGTGGGGCTGGCAATCTCACCATGTAACACAGATTGCTACCGAAACACTACTGCCCTAGCATATGAATACTTAATATGGAGGCAAACCACACTGTTGGCCCCATGCTCCCTCAGGAGCGGAGAAGAGAAATATATACCTTGAAGTGAGCCCACGTGCTCTCACAACCATTCCTCACATAACCATAATTAAATAATCATAAAATGGACATAAAATAATATTCTTCTCTATGTACAACAAATACTCTCAATAACGAGAATAAACCACCACCTCACAACTGGTCTATCTCAATATTCATTACTGCATTCGGAAGCATGTCGTATGTGACGACTGGTTCGACTGGGAATCTCATCACATGAAACACATCGTTACCGCAACAAATCACTGCCATAGCATAAAAATGCTTCTTGTCGGCTTGTGATAGACACCAGCCACCTTGGTGTTTCCATGCTCCGCCGGGAGCAACCAGAGAAACACATGTCTCAACAAAGGAGTGGCCTCGCGCTCTCCAGAAATCTAAATACATATTCTCACCTCACAGTAACCCATTAAATATATACAGTAGAAATATGATAAGTAGGCTATCGTGAAATACACTCAATTACTTTTACATTAGAAAAATAAAATATAATTATTCTCGACTTAAACCAAACTGGAACTAAATACACAACGTGTCACATGGCGTAACATTATAGGTTTACCACGCGGGGCGTGTTATTCGCCGCTTTTTATACAGTCCTCGCCACGTGGCTACAATCTTGCTATTGTTAATCTTATCTACATTCCCGTGAAATAGCTTCATACTATATCTGCCTTTCTGATAACATTTCTGTCCAGTTTCATGCATAAAACACTCTCCTACTAAATTTGCCCGGTCTGATGGATGAAATACTTGATACTAAATTCTCACATCTGGATTTAGGCTTTGCGTGCCTAATAAAACCTATCCAGACATTATTTTCACTCATCTATCATTTCTTCAAGATTAAATCATAATGTCCTAAAAAGACATTTCCTTTGGAAACACATCTATCTATATCACTAAACATTAAAACAGACTCGTGCTGAATATAATTTCAGACTTCTAGAAAACTAACACTAATTTAAATTAACTCACATGTCATGTCTTTGTTCCCCTTCTACCGACACAGGGCTAGCCTAACTTCGTATCTCTCTCGTCTTGTTTGTTATCTCTTCTGGACTGATACTTCTGAAAGGTCGCTGCTGGCCTTCGTAAGCTTTATATAGACTGTTAAGCCTAAACACTCAACTTAGTCCGCGCGCGCCGTAATCGCGCTACTTAAATAACACTCGCGATATATTGCTTTAGGAATAGCGAAAACACAAATAAAACCTACAGCTATTTAATATAACACAATTCTACACCACAACTTAAATTTAAAGGCATTATTGTGGCCTTTTCATCAATCTTCCTTATCTCGTCAGAATTTTTACATACTAGGCGCACTTCTAAAATACATGGGCGATAAATCTGCCCAAAAACAGGTAGGGGGCGGGCGTCTCCATTTCGGCCCCATCACACAACACATATTTAGTGACCACATAATACCACGTAGCAACTCTGGTAAAAACATGGGAACGCCGTATTCAACTGGAACAAATGTTTATTTACACTATGTGTAACAAATGTCGTCGGTGTACCCTACAACAATCTGGGTCCATCCAACTCTCCTCTCTTGTAAACTATTAGCTTCCATACACCCCTGTAATTCAGAATGTCACTGTCTTATGCATATTGTCCCTTTGAGGACAGTACAGGTATATTATTGGAATGCGCTCAGGTTATTAAGATAGTTATACCGGACTGACTCCGGGGAATGTAACTTTTCCTGATTATGGTGGCCACTATCTTAGTACACTTATCCACCATCGAATTGTCTTAACTAGTTTACCCTACGTACCTTTTCTTCAGAATAACGCTTCACCGTTCCTTCCTCCTTGTACTATTGTCGGAACTCGTCAGCCTACCTATCTATGGAGGCTTATGTCCACACAACCCGGACTTGGCATATTTGAGACAATAGATAGTCTCCTATAACTAGTGGTCGCCTTCAATATGGCTGCCCTGCTTCTGTCCCGACGTCTCTCATGCTTCTGCCAGATGCTGAGAAAAAAAGTGCTTAACCTCTTTCTGTTGTGACCCTTTCTATGCGCATCATTTCCGTACATCCCTTTTTTCTACCTCGTCTTTACCAACTCATGTTAGACTTCTTATTCATCTTTCCCTTACTGCCACATCTATCTCCTTATTTAAAAAAAAAAAAATTATTTATCCATAGGAGAAACAATTTTTCCCATGGTCGTACCAATACTATTGTACTTTTCCCTATATACAAAATCGTTAGCAATGTGCTGTTACAACGCTTCTTCAACACATAACTAATTTTCATCTCTCTGATGGACAATTTCTTTCTACCCAACATAATTATTATTGTACTGTGAACATTCTTGTCCCGTTCTTTTATCAATAACTACATTCATCCACATCTCCTTCCCTTTCATACTTCTAATGAAGAACAATTTATATTTCTCCATTTTTTTTTTTAATTCACAATCGACCAAGTTTATTTCCTGACAGTCATTCTGTCACCCCTGCTATCTCACACGCACATCATCTTGCTAACCATTTTTAATGTATCACACACCTGGTGTGGTTTTCTTTTACCATTTCTTCACTATACCCAGAACCTGCTCTGTGTCCTGTCTTATTATGTACACTTTACATGTCTGCATGAGCGTTTCAGCCATCGACATGTCTGCTTAAGCCATTCAGTCATCGTAGTCTCATTCTAATGCCGTCCCCCTGTCTATCCCTGGGAGAAATGTTTACTTCCCATTTACGAACACTCATCTTCCCTTTTCCCATCTTCTCACGTTACATGATTGCGTGAGCCATTTAACTATCATGGCATCACTGAATTGCTATCTTCATGTACACCCTTTTTTAACTAGACTTCTGTCCTTCGTCTCCTACGCGGAAATATTTGAAACTTCTTGGGTCTACCTATCTTAAACCATTTTGTCGCTTTTGCTTACTTGGGTGTTTTTCTGCTGCTGACCTGTCACTTGACTTCCTCTTCCACTTATGTCTCTCTCTTTACTCTATTGTTTACGTCCTTCCCTCATCACTTTGTTTCATGGTTTCTCCATAGTTCTTCTTTTCTCACTGTCATTCTTCAGTGACGTCATGTCTGTATCATGTTCCTGCGCCTTCTCATTTCTCTTTTCTTCTTTATCCCTTTCTTATGGCTGCTCAATGTCTGTTCCCTCTCTGGAACCTTTCTTTGTGCTACCTTCTTTTCTTTCCTTCTCCACAACACTCTGTCTCCCCGTGTCTGAATTTCTATATATGTTCGGTGAGGGTTACCCTCAATAGACTCTCATTTGTAGTCTGGCAAACTCCGCACTTAACGTTTTATATGTTTTTCGTTCCCTCCCTGGAACATTCTTATCATATGTCTCTTCTCTTCATTCCTTCTTAGAACCTCTACATATATTCATGCTATTCTCCCTATGATCTCTCGATTACCTCGAATTTCTTAATTTCCTCTTTTATTTTCTTCTCTTCATGTATTTCGGAGAAACAAAATATGATTTCTCCCCAAAGTCTTCACAAGACTCCTGCCACTGCTGCAAAATCTCTCTCTCCTCACTTCTATTTTCCTCTCTTTGCCCTTTTCTCCATGGATTCTCACTTCTACATTCGTTTCTTCTAGAACTATCACTTCTATATGTCTGTGCCATCCTTCCTGTGGCTTCTCAATACTCCCGTCATTTCTCCATGGCTCTCATCTCTTATCCATTTCCCTATGGTTCTCTATTGTGTTCGTTGAGAATGACTCCACTAAAAGTCTCCTCACGACTTAGCTAACGCCGCCATTTTTATTCCTCTCCTGTAATCGTTTATCCGCTTCTGACAATTCCCTCCATTTAGTCTGACTCGTTATCTCCGCATAACGTCTCCACGTTTCTGCCCTGTTCGCAAGTATTTCATCCAGGTTGTATACTGGGTACTCACGTTCTCTACTCCTACTTCTATATTTTCTCCCTTCTTCCTTGATTCTTCTTCTATTCTCTCATCTTCTGTAAGTCCTTTTGTGTCTGTGACTACCGTCACTCTCCTCAGACACTACACTGTCTGAGTCAGTCGACACCGATTCTGAAGACCGTCTACTACTTTGCTCTGCTTCATTAACCGTCTGTCGACTTTTCCTCCTGGTCGATCTATTCTCTTCTTTGTAATCTTTCTTCCCTGTATCCTCCTCATCTGTCTTTTCATCCAACTTTTCAAACACAAGTTTGTGAACTTCTTTTTCCCTTTTTGATAAGTCTATATCAATCTTTACTTCTAGCAATTTCCGCACTTTCTTTGTTGACAAGTTGTTGAGGTACGCTCCTCTTAGGGTGCTTTTTATTGCTTTCTTAAACTCATTTACGCTTGGTTCAGCCATTGTGATCATTTTCTTCGTCTTTATCTGATTTATGAATCCAAGATCACTGTTCTCATTTCTCGGCCAATAACTTCTATTGCCTTCGTCGTCCTCTGTATAATCGAGCTCATCCAACCTGAAAACTTGGCCATATTCGTCGGAATCCGTAACTCTATCTTCCCTACTTGACAAATCTGATTCTGATTGTAAGTAAAGCTGGTACTTTTCGTATACTGTATATACTCCTTCCTGTCTCGTCTTCCTCTTCTCCAAGTCTTCAAATTGTTTTTCCAAATCTGTGCAAAGTGCCGTTACTTCTTCTATTTCTGTTGTACCACTATTTCCTTCTTGATCTTTGTTACTTCTCCTATTTCTCTCCTTGCCTCGACTCTGAGACCGGTATTATACTTCTGCTTCTATTGTCCTTTTTGAACTGTTGAAATTTTCTATCAATATATCTATACAGTGTGGCTATCTCCCTGTCTTCCTTTCTGTCCCTTGTACAAGTATTTCCTCTCATGACGCATTTATCATTTTGTGCTGGCCCCAAGTGTGACGCTACAGTATCTATCTCCGTTTGTGTTCCGGCACTAATCATCTTCTTATGCTTTCCCTCTGGTTTTTCTATCTGTCTGGGTTGCATGTTATTCCCAAGGGTGTGTTGTGTCCTATCCGTATTCACTAAATTTACTTGTTGGTATCTGTTATCTTTCTTTCCTGATCTTATTGGACCTATGTGTGCCCTCCATCCATCTTCTGTCGTTATGAGACACCTCTGTCCGTTCTCTAATGCCACGTTGTTTATCTCCCATATCTTTCTGTTTCTGAACTCGGCAATGAAATTCCTTACTGCCATTCTATGTCTCCTTTTATTAAGTGTGTTCCAGTGTGCCCGTCCAGCAGCTGTTTCTAGGATTTTGTTGTTGTCATTATTTTCTCTACATTGCCTATTTCGTGTATTTTGATGACACCTGTCCCACTTGTTGTCCTGTTCCTTCCTGTTTTCATATCTTATGTGGCATTTGTTTTGTGTCGCTGGCTCTTTATTGCTGTCCAACGCTCTGTGGTGTTGGCGGTTACATCCTTCCTGTCCTCTGCCATTTCTATTCTATGTATTTTCGGCTCTTTATCACACGTGTGACATTGTCCTTTCCCCTTCGTATCGTATGATTTATACTCTGATTGAAGATCTCTTTCATTGGGTAATGTGTCTAATCGCCTTCTCATAAAATCTGTGACCAGACAAGCTGACGAAAAAAATGTAATTTTCCCTTTCTCAAATTCATCAGCGTTTATTGACATCGCATACTTATCAATGTCTGTAAGCCACTTACAACATGCGTGTGGGTCACCTGTAAATAATTCAATATTACCTTTCATGTTCGCATACCTGGCGCTGTTGTCAAACCTTGGCTAGTGTGTCACAAATCGCCTTTACCAGGTCTAATGTCTGCCTGTTTTACTTGTCGTAATGTGTCTGCTCGCTTTGTGCCATTCTGTTTTCTGAATTATAAGCAAACGAAAAGAAAGGGAAAAAAGACAAAAATATGAATATCAACTGTCTTGTGTCTGCAAGAAAAAAGAAATTTTTTTCCTTAGTTTTGTACTACCTGCAAGGTAATGTTATGGTTAACCAACAAATAATGTATGTATACTGTCACAGCGGTATTTCGCAGTGCATCTTAGGTATTGTGTTCGGCGAAAGGTCAGCCGAGCGAGGCCGGGGCTAGCCGAATTGGTGGGTCAGGTGACTACCGGAAGTCGGCAAATAATGCGCAAATTTAGGCAGTCAGAAACTAGCATGCGTCGAGAGAGGACGGACATTTTTCCCTTTGCCAGCAAGATTGCTGTGTGGTTCATATTGTGGACTGTTAATTGAGTGCTTGCCATATTTCGGACCTGGTGGATAGGTACGTTGTAATGCTAGAGCAGTGTATTGTTTAGTTCGTATTATCTACAGGCTGTAGTTTGATAAAAGATAGATGATGTTTGAGTGTGTCATTTCCGTAGTTTTTGCCGCTCAGGTGAGCGATATTCATTGCAGTGGTTTTCAGTGTAAGTCGTACTGTCGAGTATGATGCTGATAGATTAAGCTGCTAAGGCAAGTTTTACAGTGGCATTTCATTATTGTATTGGATGCGTTTATTGGCCGTGTGAGGCCTTATTGTATTTGGTATATTATTAAAGGGAAGTTCCTGTTAAAGGTGTTCATTTATATTGTCAGCCATTGTGGTGTGGTATACTGTTGGAAGAACGAGCCTTTAGTTAGTATTACGAATCCACACTGCAGTGGTGGAACCCCAGTTTAATGGTTCTTGACAGCTGGGGCTGTATTCGGTTCTCTTGTGAGCCTACAGGCCGTGGGGCCAATATTTTATAGTATTCAAGGCTAGTAGTTTCTATGCACACAAATATGTAGAGGGTGTAGCAAAGCATTGTGTACACTTCATCGTGTCTTCCAGTGTTCACGGCAGTATGTTTGTGGTTCGGTGTTAGTCAGTAGCAGTGAACTGTTTTGGTCAGGTTCAAATTGACCCGTCGCGGTATTTGACCTAGTTTGGTAAGAGTTCACAGTGAAAGTTTATCGGTGTCAATACGGATAATATTTGACATTTAGGGTGTTCGATGTTGTTTTGGAAGGTTCACTTTTGTGCTAGGTTGTTCAAGTATTGATAGCAGGAGTGTCACAAGTGGTAGAGTAAAGTTACAACTGGCGTTTAGGAGCACAGTTTGATGTATTACAAGGCCCACTTTGTAGCTTAGTGCTAGGAAGGTGGTGATCCAGACAGAGCAGCGGAGATTAGTTGTGACAGGTGTCTACTGTTGGTCCGTGTAGTGATAGAGAGTGAAATCAGAATTTCGTGTGAGGTTGGTAGTATTTGGGCTCTGGTGCCTGACTATGTTGTGTCGGCAGAGGAGATTAGATCATCAATAGTTGTTGATAGTGGTAGTGTCAATAGTGGTGTTTGTAGTATTTGGGCTCTGGGGCCTGACTGTGTTGTGTCGGCAGAGGAGATTAGATCATCAATAGTTGGTGATATTGGTAGTGTCAATAGTAGTGTTGGTAGTATTTGGGCTCTGGTGCCTGACTGAGTTGTTTCGGCAGAGGAGATTAGATCGTCGGTGTTGGTTGGCATTGGTAGTGTCAATAGAGGTGGTGGCATCTCAGGGTGTGTGCAACTCCTCCTATTTGGATTATGGTCTAGATTAACGCAACCATCGTTGTACATGTAGCCAATCTGCAGTAGTGTCATCGCTCGTACTGCTCTACCTACCTGGAGATCATTACATTCCTGCGTTCCTGCCAAGTGCTGTCGTTATCATGCCCTATCAATGTGCCGTTCCAGTGGGAGCCTACCCATGCTTCTTTCGTGGCCCTAGTACCACTTGATGGGATGCCGGTTACCGAAGCCTGCTGATCTGTGTGGTCCTGGAATTTACTGTGCTGAAGAGTGAAGACTGCGGGTTCCTGAAGTGACGTAGTGAAGTGTACTGTGCTTGTATATTTTACGCATCACCGTACCAAAGGACATTATTGTTATTATCTGGTACATAGACTTGCGAAGAAGACATTATGGTGGATACGGTCGTTATTCTTGCTGTGGACAGTGCTGAGATAACACCGTGAAGAACATTGTGTACGGTTGGATTTTTTCAAGTTTGTGGAAACCTGTGTGTGCTGTTTTCATTTACCATCATCTGTGTCTGAGGAGCTACGTGGAGGTGCATCGCTGGATCGTCAGTTAAGTTATTGTTTTAACATCTGTGTATGATTTGTGTATTTTTGTTTTCTTTTTTGTTCTTCCCTTTAAATTTTTTTTCTGCCTTCAAATTTTTCTTTTCTGTCTATCCATCTGAGACAAGTTATCATACAGTCCGGTCTCTTAGATTAGTGGGACATTTCTGTTGGGGTCGTGTTAGGTTAGCATAAGCAATAAGCTTTTTCGGTGTCAACGTCTGTTTCTTGGGGTATTCTTATTTGTTTTCGTTGTTTTTTCCATCCTTTTGTTTTGTTCTTTTTCCTCGCTTTCTTTGTAGAAATTTAGGCTGTGATTTATAGGGTGTTAGTTAGTTACGTGGAATCTGTCATTCTGATTTTCTGTCACTTGGGGTCATTATTATTATCTCCATAGTAACATAGGATATGTTATAGTGTTTTTATTGCTTAAATGTTATTTAGTTTATTTTCATTGGTATGATTTAGTTTGTGGCTGGTTAAGGTGATAGCTCTCAGCACTTCATTGTTAAGTGTAGTTGTTGTTTTAGTCTGTTGTGTTTAATATTATATTTGTGAGTTCAAGGGTGGACGGGTGGCGAGTTTAATTCTTCCTTTTCTTACTTGTGGGAAAAGATTGGATTAGACTGATTTCTGTTAGGGTGTGGCTGCGTCTGTTTAGGGGTGGAGTCAGACAGAAGGGTTTCCTGCGACTGCCATACTTAACACTCCAAGCTCAGTGTCTGTTAGGTGTACTGGTGTGGTTTGTATTTACATTGTCTTGTACATTTAGTAATTCTATTGTTGCGTTTAAGTGGTGTTATCTCTCGTTCCTTCTTGCTATCTTGTAAATACGTTAACGGGTACCCCTTGTTTTCGTCCGTAGTCAGTCACGCATTGTATATATCAGTCTATCCCTGCTCTGATCTTGTCTGTCATCTTATCCCTCGTGAGTGGTAGTTATCGTAGTGTTGGGTGTGTGTCTTATCTGTGGAATGTTCATTTTAACCATTTGTAAACATACTGAGTAGAACTGAAATACTGTCCGAGCACAGCACCAGGGTGGGTGCTATAAGATACTGTGGTGTAGAAGCTAACTTATTGATCAATTTTTGTGGCGGTGCCCCTTACAGTTGTGAGGTGGTATAGCATCAAGAGGTATTATCAGCTCGCGAGATACAGCTATCGACTATAGTAAGGGTCTTCTCAGTTGTATCACAGAGACTAAGTGGTCGTAAGGGCCAACCCTAGAGAGTAAGGAGACATTAGCCAAGTGGCAGAGTAGGTTATACTGAATTGAGGGGTGAAGTGGATTATATATACATTGAGGGGTGAAGTGGATTATATATATGCATGTAATTGTACTGTGAGTAGTGATATTGCTTTGTAAATATTATTACTGCACGCTTTGTTAGTAAAGAGATATGTGTTGATATAGGTGAGGTGGTGTATAGTACATAGTATTGAGTAGTTGCATAGAAGCACGGAATTAAATTGACATACAGTGAAATTCTATAGTAAAAGAAGCAGAGGTATAGATAATAATGAGTATCGTGAGTGTACATCATGGACTTAGAGGGTTTCATTCGGATAGGCAAAGAATGTGAGTACACTGGGAAAGAACTGATGGATTTTGCCAAGGCAGAATACCAGTCAGAGGAAAATCAAAAAGCTTTATAGAAGAAGAACATTGAGAAGCAGAAGCAGGAAGAGAAGGAAACGATTGAGAAACAGAAGCAGGAAAGAGATGCTCGCGCTGAAGAGTTAAAGCCCAAAAGAAGAGAGTTCGAAATACAAGAAAAGAAGATGAAAGAAGATAAAGAATTTCAGGAAAAAAGATGAAAGAAGATAAAGAATTTCAGGAAAAGAAGATGAAAGAAGAGAATGAGTGGAAACAGAGAGAGAGTTCGAATTACAAGACAAGAGGATGAAAGAAGATAAAGAGTTACAAGAAAAGAAGATGAAGGAGGATAGAGAGTTAGAATTAGAAAAGGAGATAAGGAGGATTGATAAGGAAATACAATTGAAGAGATTAGAATTGGGTGCGAGTGGTCAGAACTCGACTCCGATGGAGTCTCATCGTCCCTTTAAGCTGCGTCTGCCGAATTTTAATGACAAAATTGATAGCTTAGATTTTTTCCTTGAGAGGTTCGAGGCCGATGCGTGGCCTGGAAGGCTAACAGAGACGAGAGGCCATCTCTGTTATCCACATTGCTAGTGGGACCTGCGATGGAGACTTTTTATAGCCTCCCGCTGGAAGAGCGGGCGGATTACGACAAGGTGAAGGAACGGTTGCTCCGGAAAGTCCGTCTGACGGCTGACGGATACCGGAAGCGGTTCAGAAACACTATGCCAAGTGCAGACCAGGACTTCGAGGACTTCATCTCGAAGATCAAGCTTCTGCTGAATAGATAGATTGAGTGGGAAGGAATTCCAAAGGACTTTAATGGCTTGGTTGATCTAATGCTACGGGACAAGGTGTTGTCGTCTTATTCTACTGAGTTGGTAGCATTTTTTCAGGAACGACAACTTAAGGATATTGCTTCTATAGCCCAATTGGGGCACCATTATGTCCTGGCCTATCCGGGCAAACCCTTCTATCGGTCTGGTCTGTCTGACGCCTTAATTGCAGGTGTAAGCAAAGTTCAGCGACAACCATGGCAAAATCAGTCAGGCGATGCAGATAGGTGCCAAGAGCAGAAGGACGATAGGCCCTTCCGTCCCTATCAACCACGCAGAGGGAATTACGGTAACTTCCGATCTCATCGGAATGGTCGGTCGAACTGGCACAACCGACAATGGAAAAGTAATAGCGACGGAGGAGAGCGCCAAACGCGAAAGCAGGTACGCTTTGAGGAGTCTCGTGAAGAAGATCGGGGTTATTATAAAACAAAACATTCCAAGCGGAGGAATGGGTTTGCTGATAGCCGATCATCAGTTAGCAGTCCCAGCAATAGTCCACGCGATGAGTCAAAAAGGGAACGCAGATGTTCCAATTGTAATGGCAATGGTCATTATGCTGACAGGTGCCCTACCCCAATTGAACACACGAATTCCGCGTTTGTGTTGGACACAGTCAACAGCGAGGACTGTGTGGAGTGTCGACCTTTATTCCATTCCAACGAGAATATAGTGTTACACTGCAGACATGCGGTACCATGTCTGTCGGCGGTTCAAGAGACTGGCAAAGGTGGCACTCTACAAAGGTGTGGTGGAGAAGAAACCAGTATCTGTGTTGAGGGACATTGGGTGCACTACAGTCGGGGTACGTCGTTCGTGCATCGACGAATCTTGCCTTACAGGCAAAACTGTAAAGTGTACCACGTTTGGGCGCAAAGTCGAGTCTTACCCCCAGGCGTGTATTAATGTGGACACCCCATTTCTGTCAGGGAGAGTGAACGCGTTTGTCCTTGAGAACCCAGTTGCCGATTTGATCGTCGGCAATGTACGCGGAGTGCACAACGCCACGGGAGGGACTGAAGCAGGGTCTCAGCAACACCGAAGTCCCGGGGCGGACGATCAGGTAGTCGAGATATCACCACCTGAGAAGAAAGTACATCTTGGACGGGGTTCGCGTCAGGCGCCCATTAATACTCACAGTCCGATGCCGAGGGACATGAATAGGAACAGTAGAGGCATATCTGAGGGCCTGATAGCTAGTGACCGCAAGGTATGGGTCCGCAATATCCCCCCGAGTGCTAGCTGGCGCACACTCAGACGTGCGTTTAATGAGGTCGCGCCGGTTAGGTTCGTTGAGGTATTGTCATTGCGAGACAATACCAAGGTTGCACGAGTTACTTTCGCGAATAGGTGGGGTGCGCGTGATGCAGTCAGGTGGAAGCACATGTCGTTGCTCCATAACCACCTGCTGATAGTCCAGCAATAGCAAGGGATAGGTATCGGGTTCGCGTTCAGTTAGGGTGTTTCGGTTAACGCGAACCGAACTGTAGAGTCTGACCCACGCCACCAGTACTGTTTTGATAAAATATAAGTTTTTCTGTGCAGCTTTATAATGTAGTGAGGGTGACTGAGGAGGTGGATTTCAAATGTTAATACCATGTTTGTGCTAAATGAGATACTTATGAATTTCATGTATTTTGGCGCCATAAAGGCAATGTGGTATATGTCTAAACCTTGTGACAAATGACTGTTTGTGCTATGAGAATATCAACTGTAATGTGTGCCTATGTAAGAGTTACTATTAATGTACAGCGCACTGTGTTATGGGTGACCAGGGGAGGACAGTCGTTGTCATTTTTCACGACTGCCAGAACCTTGGGTAACCTACTTTATGTCCATATTGTTTTTTCGGATGGTTGGAGAATGCAGTAATGATAATGGTAGTGGAGAACTATAGCACTCTCTGTTCATGGGAGGATATGCTGTTAGTGGTATATGGTCGTCCAAACTCCTACGGGGGTCGGGCGAAGCTTCCTCCAATGGAAGAAAACTACGTTTTCTTTCTTAAAGGGGGGGGGGGGGATGTCACAGCGTTATTTCGCAGTATATCTTAGGTATTGTGTTCGGCGAAAAGTCAGCCGGGCGAGGCCGGGGCTAGCCGAACTGGTGGGTCAGGTGACTACCGGAAGTCGGCAAATAATGCGCAAATTTAGGCAGTCAGAAACTAGCCTGCGTCCAGAAAGGTCGGACATTTTTCCCTTTGCCAGCAAGATTGCTGTGTGGTTCATATTGTGGACTGTTAATTGAGTGCTTGCCATATTTCGGACCTGGTGGATACGTACGTTGTAATGCTAGAACAGTGTATTGTTTAGTTCGTATTATCTACAGGCCGTAGTTTGATAAAAGATAGATGATGTTTGAGTGTGTCATTTCCGTAGTTTTTGCCGCTCAGGTGAGCGATATTCATTGCAGTGGTTTTCAGTGTAAGTCGTACTGTCGTGTATGATGCTGATAGATTAAGCTGCTAAGGCAAGTTTTACAGTGGCATTTCATTATTGTATTGGATGCGTTTATTGGCCGTGTGAGGCCTTATTGTATTGTGCATATTGTTAAAGGGAAGTTCCTGTTAAAGGTGTTCATTTCTATTGTCAGCTATTGTTGTGTGGTATACTGTTGGAAGAACGAGCCTTTAGTTAGTATTACAAATCTACACTGCAGTGGTGGAACCACAGTTTAATGGTTCTTGACATATATACTATTATACTTCAATATCACTCTAATATTCGAACTAATAATATTAACAGCAATTATAGTACTAATAACAACAATATTAACCTAACTAAGTAAGCCATCTGCGCCGGAATACTCAATTGTCTGGCAGGTGCGCGCGCGACCGACTTGTCTACTGTTACTATTGCACTTTTATTTATATCTCCGCATCTATCACACACTCTGGTCTACACGTAACCTTATTTGCTACACACACGTTTCCTTCCGTGAACCCGTTACTCTAATGTACTCTGTGACCTGTCGTACCATACTTGTTGAAAGAAGTATGCGGGCCTTGCGCTTGTTATGCTGTCTCGTTACTGTGCCGGAAAGGTTGTGAAGGTAAAACGATTTTTTTTCTGTGTCTGGGCAGTTGTTACAGGACAGTGGACGTCGTCTCTGGTTTGTTTGTTGCGAATCCTTCTCATGCTGGAAAGGTGAAGAAAACAAATTATTCTGTTTTGTTTTCTGGGTTATCGTTTCTGGTTGGCTGGTTCCTGTACTGTTCACTCTGTACTTCCAATTTTCACTGTTGTCACTCTGTTTCTTTTCATGTGTTGTCGAACTGTAGATGTGGTTTTCGTCTCTTTTGTTTTTCCGTCTGTGGTTATTAAAACCTTTCACCGTGCCAGAGTTTTGTGTGTTGTACTTTGTCTTGGTGAATGACTGATGTCAATGCTGCCTGAGGTTGGTCTCGGCACCACAATTCTATTGTGTGTGCACTATGTATAACACAATGTCAATGCTGCCTGAGGTTGGTCTCGTCACCACAATTCTATTGTGTGTGCACTATGTATAACACAATGTCAATGCTGCCTGAGGTTGGTCACGGCACCAATTCGTATGTGTGGCAGGCTGCGCTGGTTAACAAGTGGTTGCTGCACACAGCCTTTGTCTACCCAGGATCTTTTTGCATCAAGCGTTGGTGATTGACTTCTCCGCATGTTGGCCGTTTATATACAACACACATTTAGTGACCACATAATACCACGTAGCAACTCTGGTACAAACATGGGAACGCCGTATTCAACTGGAACAAATGTTTATTTACACTATGTATAACAAATGTCGTCGGTGTACCCTCCAACAATCTGGGTCCATCCGACTCTCCTCTCTTGTACACTATTAGCTTCCATACACCCATGTAATTCAGAATGTCACTGTCTTATGCATATTGTCCCTTTGAGGACAGTACAGGTATATTATTGGAATGCGCTCAGGTTATTAAGATAATTATACCGGACTGACTCCGGGGAATGTAACTTTTCCTGATTATGGTGGCCGCTATCTTAGCAGACTTATCCACCATCGAATTGTCATAACTAGTTTAGTCTACGTACCCTTCCTTCAGAATAAAGCTTCACCGCTCCTTCCTCCTTGTACTATTGTCGGAACTCATCAGCCTATCTATATATTGAGGCTTATGTCTACACAACCCGGACTTGGGATATCTAAGAGACAATACATAGTCTCCTTTAACTAGTCGTCGCCTTCAATATGGCTGCCCTGCTTCTGTCCCGACGTCTCTCACGCTTCTGCCAGGTGCTGAGAAAAAACGTTCTGTTTTGACCCTTTCTATGGGCATCATTTCCGTACATCCCTTTTTTCTACCTCGTATATACCAACTCATGTTAGACTTCTCATTCACCTTTCCCTTACTGCCCCACAAGAACATGTGATCTGGTTGTTCTGAAGAATGAAGGTTTGAGATATTGTTACACTGAAATGTGCGGGTAGTTACTTAACAAGTCGAAAACATGATGGGAACAAGTTTTTTGTGTTTTTTTTTTTTCGTGCGAATTACTTTACAGACCAGTGTGCTGTCAGTTCTGTCCATAGGCTGTCAGAGCGACATGTATTTGTCTTTCAATATGATCTCCTTAAGAAACGTGCGACAAGGCAGCGTCCCTGCCGATATGTACCGTAGGGCCTTCAAGCAATCAGAGGAAGTGTGCCTATCACATCATCATCACGAGCCATCTTGTCACAACAAAACTGCTTGTACTGTTAAACGTCACTAAGATAACGACTGTGTTTGAGTTGGGCACTACTGTTTGACTGACAGCTACACTATACCTGACTATCTAAGTCACTATTGTTTGACTGACAGCTACGCTATACCTGACTATCTAAGTCACTATTGTTTTACTGACAGCTACGCTGTACCTGACTATCTAAGTCACTACTGTTTGACTGACAGCTACACTATACCTGACTAAGTCACTATTGTTTGACTGACAGCTACGCTATACCAGACTATCTAAGTCCCTATTGTTTGACTGACAGCTACGCTATACCTGATTATCTAAGTCACTATTGTTTGACTGACAGCTACGCGATACCTGACTATCTAAGTCACTATTGTTTGACTGACAGCTACACTATACCTGACTATCTAAGTCACTATTGTTTGACTGACAGCTACACTATACCTGACTATCTAAGTCACTATTGTTTGACTGGCAGCTACACTATACCTGATTATCTAAGTCACTATTGTTTGACTGACAGCTACGCTATACCTGACAATCTAAGTCACTATTGTCATCATATTCTCTAGACGACTTTGCCGTGTATCTGGACACAACCACAACTAATTTTTTCACCTCAGCTGGTAAATTTCCTAATCCCATCTCTATCATGCAGCAAGGTGATGACGTCATATACATTGAGCAGGCAAGATTCTCCGATAACCAATTAAACTTACTTCCTCTATCCTATCGTCCGGTGTGATGTATATTCCCCCGGGCTTACAATTATTTTTTGCAAAGTCTTTAAAATAAAAATTTTCAGATTTCTTAGCGTCCTGCCTGAAGATTGTTTTACGGGACAATTTTGAGGATATCATCTTGACAAAGCGAGGCAACGATTGTGACAGTGGTAGCTGCAGGGAATAAACGACATCTTGACACATATTTTTATTGCATTGTCTTGTGGCGCATTATGTTTAATGGGTTGTCGTGTGGCTGCTGATGTTTAATGGGTTGTCGTGTGGCTGCTGATGTTTACTGGGTTGTCGTGTGACTGCTGATGTTTAATGGGTTGTCGTGTGGCTGCTGATGTTTAATGAGTTGTCGTGTGACTGCTGATGTTTAATGGGTTGTCATGTGGCTGCTGATGTTTAATGGGTTTTTGTGTGGGTGCTGATGTTTAATGGGTTGTCGTGTGGCTGCTAATGTTTACTGGGTTGTCGTGTGTCTGCTGATGTTTACTGGGTTGTCGTGTGGCTGCTGTTGTTTAATGGGTTGTCGTGTGGCTGTTGATGTTTACTGGGTTGTCGTGTGGCTGCTGATGTTTACTGTGTTGTGGTGTGGTTGCTGATATTTACTGGGATGTCGTGTGGCTGCTGATGTTTACTGGGCTGTCGTGTGGCTGCTGATGTTTACTGGGTCGTCGTGTGGCTGCTGATGTTTACTGGGTTGTCGTGTGGCTGCTGATGTTTACTGGGTTGTCATAAATAAAGGAAATCATAAATTAAATTAAATAATCATAGGAAGATATTAAATTTTGTCGTATAAGAGAATAAAATTGGAAATGCTCATTGGCTGAGCTTGTATGCTTCTGGGTAGGCATCACAGCTGATGTTGACGTCTTTTGTCGCAGATGCAACCGATGTAACGTTGCCAAGGCACCTTAACTGAAGTTTCATGGGCCATCGGGAAACTTGATTGCCTCCAGACCACTTGAGGTGGTAGCAATGGATTTCACACTGCTAGAGCGGGATTCCAAAGGGTTTGAGAATGTATTAGTGCTGACAGATGTGTTCAGCAAGTACACCATTGCTATACCAACAAGAGACCAAAAAGCAACAACAGTCACCAAGGCCCTGGTGGAAAAGTGGTTCCAGTATCTCGGAGCTCCTCAGAGGATACACTCTGATCAAGGCCGGAACTTCGAGTCAGCGATAGTCGCAGAGCTGTGCAAGGTATATGGAGTTCACAAAAGCCGCACTACAGCTTACAATCCTAAAGACAACGGGCAGTGCAAGCGCTTCAACAAGACGTTGCATGATTTGCTGAGACCCATGACAGCCGACCAGAAGCGAAGGTGGTCTGAGCATCTAGCGGAGGTGGTTATGGTCTACAACTCTACCCCCCACTCTTCGACAGGGTACTCACCATACTACCTCCTCTTCGGCAGAGAACCGAGGCTTCCTCTAGACTTCATGATAGGCACGCGCCCAGATGAAGAGCCGGAGACAACTGATGAGTGGCTGCAAGGTCACCTAGAGAGGTTGCACATAGCACACCAAAAAGCTGCAGAGAGAATCCAGAAAATGGCCGCTGACAGGAGGGAGAGAAGTAATCAGCTTCCAGGCCCCACACCATTGCGAGTGGGTGAAAGAGTGCGGAAAAGAGTGCACTATACTGACAGGGCCAAAATACAAGACGTGTGGTCCAACGACGAATTTATTGTATCATCAATTCCAGAAGCTAGCGGTGGTCCTTATGTGATAAGGCCAGCAGGCAACGAAGATCTGAAGATGAGGGTTGCGGTGCACGAACTGAGACGAAGTGAGGACAAAGATGATTCTCCGGATCTGGTAGATGCTACACTAGGCCTACCTGAGGCACCAGCTTCGCCAGATGAGACAGACCCTGGGGAGGACGTGCATGGTCTAATGCCCGAACCAGGCTGGTACGCCCTGCAGCCGATAGAGGGTCCTGCCCCGAGACGATCTGAGAGGTTACAATTGAAGTGCCTTAGGTAGTGATGTTGTCGGGACGACAACAAAATCAGGAGGGAGATGTGTGATGGGGCCGAAAAGACACCCGCCCCCTTCCTGTTTCTAGGCAGATTTATCGCCCATATATTTTCGATGTGCGCGAAGCATGCTGGGATGTAAAGTCTTCAAGAAGATATATTAGTTTAGGCCATAATAAAGCCTAAGAATTAGTTGTGTTGTGTTATAATAGGTAGTCGTGTGTTATATTTGATAATTGTGAGCCATATCTGTGTTTTCGTGCCTGATAAAGCAAATATCGCGAGCGTCATTTAAGTGGCTAAATTAATCCGCGCAGCGCGGACTAAGTTGAGTGTTTAGG
The DNA here is from genome assembly GCA_024509875.1 of Oreohelix idahoensis. Lineage (NCBI taxonomy): Eukaryota > Metazoa > Mollusca > Gastropoda > Stylommatophora > Oreohelicidae > Oreohelix > Oreohelix idahoensis. Next base: position 346,986 of record JAMPIV010010159.1, read on the forward strand.
CTTAGCGGTTTATATAAAGAAATAGCGAGCGGCAAAAGGCCTATTTGAAGATTCAGTCCAGACGAGAGAGAAACGAAGTTAGGCTCGCCTTGTGTGGGTAGCAGATGGGACACCAGAATTAGCAACTGAGCACTAGCTGGGTGTTTTGTTTGTTTAGTGTTTGGTTTATTTAATGTTTGCTTTTGTGTGCTTGTAGTCACTGACAGGGTTGTAGAAATAAAAACAGCCCATGCCTCAGAATCAAGAGTTTTATTGTTGTTCGGGTCGGTGCGAGTGTGAAAAGAGAGTGATCAAACATCACAACATCAATATCATCATCACCATCTCGCCCACCCTATCACAAAATAGTGTATCAATTGACATACTACACAAACAACACTAAAGTATCAGAGAATGTATCAACTTACACGCTACACAAACAACACTAAACTTTCAAAGAGTGTATCAACTTACAAACTACACAAACAGCATTAAACATTTCAAGAATGTATCAATTTACTAACTAAACAAACAACATTAAACTATCAAAGAGTGTATCAGCTTAAACACGACACAAACAATATTAACCTGTCAAAGAGTGTATCAACTTACACACTACGCTAGCGACATTTAACTATCAAAGAATGTATCAACTTACACACTACACAAACAATAAGCCTTCTTCGTGCTAATAGATAGGTAATGTTAGTCCTGTTTGATGACAGTATTTATCAACGCTGGTTGGGATTGTAGTCCTTTTCATGACTAGCCCTTTTCGGAGCTACTTCATGCTAGCTGATAGATGCTTGTAGTCAATTTCAGGCTTAGTTATCATCAACACTTCGCTTCAGTTAACAGAGTTCACTTCCTTTTTTTTAATTGCAAATTGCGAACTGATATAACCAAAGGACCTTAGGTCTTTAGCCTCGCTACAAAAAGACAAAACCCTCCTTGGAATAAAAACTGGGATGCTCCCCATTATTTTCTTAGTTTTGTTCGCTTACCAAAGAAAGACAACCACGTTTAGTCCGGTATCAGCTCTGTTTATCTAGGTTTTGTCCCGTGACGGGCTAAAGGCGAGTACAAATATGAAGAAGTGTCTCAGCTTCAGTACTTTAAACTACGTGTTTCAATCATTATAATCTACAGTCGGAGCAGAGGCGTTAACTACCGCCCAGGTGGACCAGGCATATCTGGTGGGAGCAGCGCGAAGAGGGCTTCAGAAATTAGTGGTTGGAAAAGACCCTAACTTTTATAAAGATATTTCGGTGAATATCAGATGTGACAATGTTCAATATTAAACGAGGTATGCTTTTCTTTTTTTTTTTTAAAGTTGTAATAAAGATCCATGATGTCATAAGTACTAATCAGAGGCTACTCACTACAACATTTCATTTTAATCAGCTTTGTATTGCTTGTTTTTTCTTGTGTAAAAAAAAAAATAAATAAACAAACAAACACAAAAACGACGACATTATCTACAAAAATGTGAACTCGTAAACAGTTGGTCTTTTTACGAACGATTTTCCTTTCTAATTTATTAATTAGTACAATAGAGTAATTATTAAGTAGTTGACATGTTTTATTTATTATTTATTCCCCTGGAACTGTCACATGTATTCCTTTAGTTACACATTTCCTGGTTTCTTTGACTAATTCTAGCCTGGCTGTAATGCTCTGTGTCAATTCTACTTGAACAGGACTTACTTCAATTTGTTTTATTAAAGCTTTTGATTGTTCAATCATATTCATTGTGAGTATTATGGCATATTTTGCTCTTTTTATCTGTGCTATTCATCTTTTGTCTATAATTGTTTCTAGTACATTTATGATCTTTTGTCCGGTAATGTTCTAATACCTACCACTTCGCCACTGATACCTACCACTTGGCCACCAATACCTACCACTTGGCCACTAATACCTACCACTTGGCCACTAATACCTTACCACTTGGCCACTAATACCTACCCACTTCGCCACTGATTTGTGAAATCTTTAACCTTGGTAGGTGTTGCTCAACTTTATGAGTAGGCCTATTGATTTGTTGGTCTACTTTATGGTTGTCAACACCCTTGTTCTTTGACTTAATGTTCAGATTATTGGTGTTCTCTATTATTGTTCTCTCTGACATCTTCCTTTGTTCTTAGTTGTTTCCCTTGAGGCTTCTTTCTTATGTCCTACCTTTTCTACATTGTTATTCCAGATTTCCCCTTGATCATTATTCTGTGAGTCAGCTTGTACTAGTTCAGCCCATGATTTTCTGGAGATACTACCTGTTTTCAATCTTGTTAGAGCCGGCATGTGTTCTAGAATAAGTTTCCTTATTTAACTTGAAATATAAAGTATGTTACCATGTGGTGTATATGTTGATTCAAATATAAGGCATATATGTTCAAGTTTCTTGTGTGTTTGTTTATTGTATCACTCAAGTCAAGATACTGGTGTACTACCAGAGATAGTTATTCTTGATGATGTTCGTACCCAAGTTCGTTCCAGAATTCCTCTGTGGTGTTTAATGTTTTGTGACAAACATTAGCATACTTAATATCCGCTAGTTACTGCAAAAACCTTCAACAGGAGGTAGTTAAGAAAGTCTTCAGGGATCCAGGAAAACAGTTTATTATCTTGAACATAAAATCCAAAACAAAGTTATTTGCATGCGTTTACGATTCTTCATGCAAAGTAGTGTCTTGATATACTTTTATTTTTCTTCCTTGTAATTGTATCCAATTTGGGGTAAATACTTTGTCTAGTTCTTTTTCATTAGGCTTCTCTGGTTTATCCAACTTAGGGGTAACTGATAGCCGGGTCTTTACCTCTTGTATGTCTTGAGTTAATTTGACATTAGAGAGCTCAGTTTTCATTTCTTATAAGTTCAGATCGTTTTCCCAACATTTAGGCATTTCTGGCCTAACTAGGTTTTATTCTGAAAAATGAAAAAGTCACACGAAGCTGTACTTACGGGTAATATGAATTCCCAACTATGTAAAATTTATCTTCTTCACACAGAGTTGATATCTTGATAACTTCAAGACCAGCAGTTGGATGGACTAGGGCTACGTCCGTACAAAGTGGCTTCTGTAGATCAACTGACTTCGGATATGCAAAATCTGCTATCTCAGAGTGGTAGGCGATTTTACTACCTTTTGGTTGGTTAGAATAATACTTCTTTATTTATTTTATTGGGTGTCATATGCTTACCGATGGAGGGTCTCGGCTATTCCGATTTACGTCATCGGTTGCTAAGCAACTCCCGCCAAGAGATAGCGTTGAGTCGCTATTTAACCTAGTTTCGACTAGTTTCAGTTTCAATCTGATACTAGCATAACTCCAGTCTTTATTTCAATAAAATATCGTAACTGCTCTTCCTAATCTAACTGATAACTATTAGCACGAATGATGCTATTGTATCAGTAGTAGGCCTTCCGGTGACAAGTATAATATCTAGTAATTTATTAAGTAACGAAAATTTAAAATTCAAAAAATGGCGGTCTTGACTTTCAAAATAGGAAAGTCGCGGATGCAAAAGTTGCACATTTCTACAGTGGTAGAACAAAAATTGAAACAGAAGCTTACATTCCAGCAGTCATTCAATGCTCACACTGCCAGAAATTTGGCTTAAACATATACCAAATGTATATATGCCAGAACACGTAATTCCTCACCACATTCAGAATTTAAAAAAAAAAAAAGAATGACCATAGGAGCAAAAACCCAGTACCTTGGTGGACAGATAAATGTACGAACATTCAAAAACAAAGAAAACAAGCTCTACATGAATATAGAAAGCATAGATCTGAAGAAAATTTCGATATTTATAAGAAAATAATAAATGAATCAAAGAATAATACTTAGGGCAAAAGAAAATCTTTGGAAAAATGTCTGCCAAACATTGAACCCTGCAACTAACTCTATAAGAGAAGTGTCGAATAAGTTAAAAGCCATTAAAGGCAGAACTAAACATACGATTATACCTAATGTAAAAAGACCTGAAAGAGCAGAGACTGACATGTAGAAAGCAGAGGTACTGGCCAGATACTATCATCTATGGAAAAACTAGGACAGGCTGAAATCAACAGAAGAGCAACACTTCTTAAAAATCTCGGTAAAGAAGTACATGTGAATACTGAAAATTTATCATATACCTGTCACAAAAAGTAGGGGATATGTTAAGATGGTATGTATTATTTTACAAAAGAGTAGATTTCGTAATTTAATGGTTGTATGGACATATCGAGCACGCTCTTCTCCACTCTCACGTGCAATATCATGTTGACCTGGTGACTCGTGATGAGTAAGCCAATCCCAAGAACAGAGGTGGGGCCCATACGTAAAGTTCACACATTATTCTTTTTCAAAAAATGCGTGTATCTCGGGTTTGATGAACACTACTCACCATGGACAGGTATAAAAAGACTCTGCAACAGATGAAATTTCTTTTCTTCGTCATGGAACGTTTGACAGAACAGCAGAGATGGATAGGCATAGGTATGTCGGCAAGTGGATGTTGCTCGGAACCTCAATGTTTCACAGTCAGGTGTCAGCAGACTGTGGAACAGGTATCAAAATTTCCGCACAGTGGCTGATCTGCCTCGGACTGGCCGCCCAAGAGTCACTACACGCCGCCAAGATCAACTTCTTGTTACTCAGGCCCTCAGAACTCGGACTCTAAATGCTACTCAACTTCAGCAACACCTTCAACAGACCACTGGGATCCGGGTCTCAACTCAGACAGTACAAAACCGTTTCCACCATGTGCAACTGGCCTCACGCAGACCGTTTGTAGCTTTGCCCATGTCACCACAACACAGGAGAGCAAGAATGGATTGGTGCCAACGTCATCATCGGTGGACCAATCAACAGTGGGCATCAGTGATGTTTTCTGATGAGTCCCGTTTCGTTTTGGATTTTCATGATCGTCGAATACGTGTCTGGCGACGGCGAGGTGAGCGTTACCAGCCCCCTGCAACTGTTGCACACAACCGTTATGGAGGGGGCAGTGTAATGGTGTGGGCAGGCATCTGTATGAATGACAGGACCGACCTTCACATATGCCAGGTCAATATCACAGGGCTCTACTACCGTGACAACATCATCGAGCCTATCGTTGTGCCATTTGTTCAACGGCACGGACCAGATTTCATCTTCCAGGATGACAATGCACGTCTTCACCGTGCTCGCGTCGTCCAACATCACCTTCAGATGCAGCATATCCGAACGTTACCGTGGCCGCCATTGTCTCCCGACCTGTCTCATATTGAGCATTTGTGGAACCTCCTGAATAGACGCGTTCAACAACGTCCAGCCGCTCCACAGACTCTTCAGCAGTTAGCCCAGGCCCTTCAGCAGGAGTGGCAGAGAACTCCTCAAGACAACATCAGAAGGCTTATTTGCAGTATGAGACGTCGTTGCAATGCATGTTTAGCGGCAAACGGGGGCCCTACACGTTTTTAGAAATATTGGAATATTTTTGTGAAAATGAAGTACCTACCCCGCCTTGGTTGCCAGTGCGACTAAAATCATTTGAGTAAAGCCATAACACTTCTTATACCGCAAATGTCTTGTTATGTAAGTTTACTTGTACGAAGGAATAAATGAACTAATTTGAAATATGTTGTCTTTGGATAGCTTTTAAATTCAATATCCCCTACTTTTTGAGACAGGTATATTTAAAAGCAGATACAACAATGGAAGAAGTTCAAAATACAATAAAGGAAAAAACAAAAACATTATCAGGGCATGACATCTTGAGATAAGAAATCTTGAAACACATACCAAACAGTACCATAGAAATTATAACATCCCTGTTTAAAAAAATTTGGAATACAGGAAAAATTCCCAAAACATGGAAAACATCAGTAATTATTCTAATACTTAAACTAGAAAAAGATGGCCATGATACAGACCTAGTTTCTGGAACTTGTTATCTAGGTCAAATATTAGAAATGGTAAATAAATAAATTTAAAAACACACACACACAAATATTAATACGTGTTACAAAGAAAAAGGACAAGAAAAAACCTTCGTTGTGGCCACAATGCCTTCGTCAGGGACAGACAAACATGAGACAGGAGGGAAAGAATGTGAGAATTAAGTGGAGAACATGAAACTAGAAATAAGAAAAAATACTCCCTGATGTGTGTTACATGTTGGGGCAAAAATGTCTGCCACTAAACCGGACAGCGGAAGTGGATAGTACATTAAAAGCAGAAATAAAAATTAATGAAAACAAGGACTGGAAAACAGAATGAGGGAAAAGCAATATTTAAAAAAAGCAGATACGGAGAGAGAAGAGGTAGAAAGAGTTTTTAAAATAAAATTTTTTAAATAATAGTAAAATTTTTAAAAAAATATAATAATAATAATAAATAGAGAGAATGTGCTGTCTTGAAAATGAAGAATATAGGAGTAACCGGTAAAATACATAGTTATGTCATATAGTTTGGGTCGATTTTTGTCCGCTCCGGAAGTATTTAGCCACATTTAGCGGGCGTGCGAATTGTGTGCACTGTTGAATGATATTTTTTCCCCTACAATCCGACAGGTAATTGGTATTTTCGAGTCATTGTTTGCACTTCTTCCTGTAATAATTCGTCATGTCTGTTTACCTGCTCATCCCTGCTGAAAGAGTAGACGGATGATGCAATCTTGACTGACAGTCATGTTGGTAAAATTCTCGTGTACCAGAAATTGGGCGCCGGTGTAGTAGGCAGGAAGCACTGAACGTTAGGGAACACTGTACAGTGCCTCCTACCTGACGGTTACGGACACTGTACAGTGAGCGGTACCTGTGTACTGCCCACTGTACAGTGAACCTTACCTGCTAGGTAGGAAGCACTACCTGCTAGGTAGGAAGCACTACCTGCTAGGTAGGAAGCAATGAACTTTGGTAGGAAGGACGTAACATTTTAAAGGTAAAAAATCGGAAACCTGTCCATAAATATAATTAATACTGTATTGTTTGTACAGTATTGAGAAATGGATGTGGTAGTAAAACCAAGGGCATAATACATGATAATTGCGGTTTTTTCAACTTGTCAGTGTATAAATAAAGAGTATTAATAAAGTAAAACTGGCTAGATGACATTCCTTCGACATATAGATCTAACCAACGAAAATCAGTATACGTCAGTTAAAATCTGTTAAACATATGTATATTGCTTATTTAGTAACTACTATTACCAACATAGCACTAAAAACTATTTTTTTACCTTAATATAAAAAGTCAAATAATGTATAACGTCATCTGCTCGCATTGTGAAATAAATCTTCTCTTTGGCTAGAACATACTTATGGCGGAGTGGGCAACAATGTATATTTTTTCGTCCGTAATACATTTAATTGTAATCGAGGTAAGTTGTTGTAGATAATTAGCTATTTTGAATTACGAAACGAGATCACATGTAAAAAAAAAAAAACTCGAATCTTTATGAAAGCTTTAAAAAATAAATCATATTTCGTTTAATGTTGACAATTTTAATGCTAATAAACAAAACAATACAAAATAACATTAATTTCTAAAATAAAATAAATAATATCACCTGCGTCCAAAAATGACAAAAGTAGTCCCTTTCTCCAATAAGCGTTGTTGGAGTGACAGACTTATTTCCTAATAGGCTGTACATCACCTGGGCATCGATTTATGTTGTATATATTCTCAGAACAATCCATTATTCACCTTTCAGAAAATGTAAAGTGGCAATAAAAAGATCATGTTTCTTCCATACCCGAATAATTAAACGGGTTTGTCTCTCTTCCTGGTGCCTTTGAATCGTGCGAATCTTATCTCAACTTACCTACTGGTGTTAAGTATTTATCCAACGGAGGGCTGTTACGTTTAACCGCGACCTTGTTTTATCAGGGAAGTTCAAAGAACTATAATTGAGCGACAAGAACGAGAGCTATTATTGAACTCTAAAAGAAAGTTGAATGTAAAATTTAAAGTAATTGCCAACACATTTCAAATTGTGAGAAGAACTCTATTCGTAATCAAAAGCAACTGAAACTGTCATACATTATGTAAAACTAAACTTACTTTGAAATGAAAGTGGTTAACTCCTAAAACAGTTTTCCATAATGAATTATACATATTGATAAGTACAATGGATTATAATAACTACAACGCAGTGCTATATACCAATTTATTTTTTTCAGACAAGAATTACTGTACAGTGCTTCCTGCCTGAGTTAAGTGCCTGCTACCTAGGCAGGAATCACTTGTCCAGTGTTCCCTACCTGACGGTAGGAAGTACTGTACAGTGCGTAGTGCACGGTTCATTGCTTCTTGCCTCCTACACCAGATTCACACGGAAATGGCCAAGCGAGTTCATACGGAAATGGCCAAGCCAGCTTGCTTATTGCTGATATGGCTATTGTGACCTTCTAATTACTGTCGTGAAGAGTCACGGCCCAGACGGTCAAACGAGGGTCAGTTTTTGCACAAGTACAGGGAGATAAGTTACACTGGACAACAAATTTTGACTTTTTATATGTATCTGAGATTAAACCAAGTTACCTTTATGTTGTTTGGGCTGCTCAATATGAAAATGGCCATTAAAACACCAGATTAGCTCTAGTTTTTTAAATATCTATAAAACAAGTTTTACACATTTGCATATATGATAATAATGCTCATAGCGGAAATGATTTACAACGACGCCTTTTTGCCTGTCGCTTGTAATGAGTTTCTGGAGCATCTCTCACAAGGGTCCAACAATAGTCTGCTAGCAATGCTGCATTCCATTTCTCTTGGTACCTTTTTCGAAGATAGTAATGTCCTGATGAAATCGTTCCCCATGCTCGTCACTGACAGCACCGCAGTTAGCAGGGAAGAAATCCAGATGAGAGTGTAAAAAGTGTAATTTCAAAGACATGTTGCACCCTAGTCTCTCGTAGCGCTGCAAGAGGGTTTCTACAAGCTCCTGGTAATTGTCAGCCTTATTGTTTCCTAGAAAGTTTGTGGCCACTTGCTGGAAAGCATTCCAAGCTAACTTTTCATCAAATTTATCACCGGTAAACACCATCTCCATTACCCCAGTGAATAATGTCTCTAAATAACACAGGTCAATGACTATACACACTGATAACAAGTTAATGTGAAACCCTAGACAGTACATCAGCGATTACATTGTCCGTCCCTTGAATTGGGATGATTTCAAAATCAGACCCCTGCAATTCCAAAGCGATTCTCGTAAGACGTGCGTTAGGAGACTTACATGTCTGTAAATACGTAAGTGAACGTTGATATGTCTGTAAAGAGAAATGAGTACCCACCAGGAATTCATCCAGCTTACGAAGACAATAAATAATACTTAGGAGCTATGGGATACTTAGTTTCAGAATCAGATAGTTTCCGGCTAAGGTACAGAATAGGATGATACATTCCTTCAAACGTCTGCATGAGGCTTCCACCGATTCCATGAAACGATGCATCCGACCTAAGGAAGAAAGGCAGTGGTAAGTCCGGGAGTCGAAGCATAGGACTTTTTGAGAAAATTGATTTAATATTATGTATTGCCCGGTCAAAAGATTCAGTCCATTTAATATTATCTGGCATACCTCTCCCGGTTAGTGAAGACAGGACAGATGATAAAGATAAAAACAGCGGAGTGAATAGAAACCACTGAAAAGGTGAGATGTCTCAGTGTATATCAATATGAAAGAAAAGACTTGCCATGAAAGTCCCAGTTCCGTACAAGAAAGATGAAAAATATCAAAACAGACTTCATAGATGCGAAGTAAAAATCCGGAAGGATGCAACTAGAAGCGCAGCTTTGTTATGTGGGGTGCTGAATCGTGCACCAATCTAACATCTAGACAACAGTGCCACAAATGAGATTCATTCATGAGTCTAACAGCATCGCGCGCATTGAAATCATTTCAAAATTAAACAAATGTATAGGAAAAAGATGCGTATAAAGAACATCAGCTGTGATAAGAAAATATTTTCCACTTCGCACCAAGTTGTGCGGTGGGGTCAATTTCTCACATGCCCGTGCGGGTATGTGTGTCCCATCACCACGAAAAGAAGTTTGATGAGAATGAAAAGGTACGCGAGAACGGTGTGCAACCTTTTTTGAATTAGAAAGAAGTACATCAGTTTCAGTAATACTTGTAGCATTGTTATGATATGAATGAATGTTATTATTATTATTATTGTGGCTCTTACGAGAGCATGCAATGTATGGGCATGTCGTACCCAATTGCTCACTAGGTTTGGCATGACCTTCATTCTCAATATACGAATAAGCCCTATTCTTGTGTGTCAAGTATGTGTCACTCTTATCATATGTGTCTGCACTTTTACAACCCACGTCATGTGATCAGGTCGTTCAGACAAGTCTTTTCTATTGGCACGACAATGATGTGTCAATGCAATTTCCTTGTCCCTGGCATGTCGCCGCCATACATCATCATCATAAAAGCCCCTGTACTTCCAAAAAGAACTACTGGCTGGCGGGAAGTTATACCTCCCTCAAAAAGAGACTTTCGTTGTGTTATTATGTGTATATAAGTTAACCCAACCTCTGGGGTTGCCGACATGTCATGAAGCAACCCTGTTTCTGTGAGACAACACATTGTTCTGTAATACTATAACTGACAACTTGTCATCTCTACGGTGTAACCTGGAAAGCTCAGAATCCTTCTTTGGAATTTCATTAACCTGATTAACGGTGTTGGCAGTGGCACTCGCAAACAAATGTTCTGAAGAACTGTCTTCCATATGGTGTGTAGTAAACAAATCTTTGTCAATATAGGGACAAGTGTGAAGAGTGAGCATGTTATTTAAGGAGTTACCTTGTTCTTGTGTTATATGTTGTGCATTCGATAAAGAAAAAGGTTATATTTCCCATGTACGGATATCCTGTGGAGAGCAGTCCTTAATCCCCTTTATATTGCCAATAATCAACTTACAGCAGGGATTATTCAAAGCACACACCCAAACTCTATCCGAAAAGAACGGAGTCTCAATCATAACATCAGTCAAGGGATGAAATTCCACAGTGCCACCAAAAGTTATGCACTTAACTAATGTACCGGTAAAACAAGCAGGATGAATTAAAGATTTTTAAACACCAACCGTGGAACAACCTGTGTCTCTCAAAAACAGACACGGGCCTATCAAACAAGAACCCTTTATGAAACACAAGAGAGCCAGTACAATCATGTGATGACAAAACTGAGTGTGTATATCCGCCTTAGACGAGGAGCAGAACCAGGTTGAAACATCGTCATGCATTCGTCACAATTGACGCTATTTTCTAAATCAGCGCTACAAGCGTTAGCGTGATTGTTAGTCTCATGATTACAACTATTAACCAGAGCATCATCAGTTTGACAAGCATTAGCTTGTGAGCGTACTCTGCTGTGACTTCGAGAAAATCGTGATCTTCTTCGATCAGATATATGGTCAGAAGGAGAGTGCCCCTTGTGACTCCTAAGATGACGGCGAGTAATTATGCATGTTAGTAGAATTATCAAAGACATGATTTATATTACGATGCCAATAATCTCTATTGTAGTAGTTGAAGTTTCGCCTCTCCATGAAACGTGAAGGAGAGCGATTATGAGGGAAATGGTAGTGGCCGCGAAATGAATTATGAGTGTCTCCACTATACCTTCTGTCCACACTCGTACGAGACCTGTCCGATGTTCTCGCATGTGAGTGAGTAGCGGAACAAGCGTTCATTACCTTGGCCTTACTTAAAGGTAAGTTCGGATGAGCGACCATAAATTGTTGACCCAATTTTTCCATTTTACGTAAACTTGTCGGTCTCCGTTCTTGAAGAAAAGAAACAATTTCCGCATTACAAGATTATAGAATCTTGTCTCTTAAAATAAGGTCTAATAGACCCTCGAAAGACTTAGAAATATTGTACTGATCGATGCATCGAGACAGATTTTCACTGACGACACAAAATCTTCGAAATCTTTACCCTCCGCCGGTAAAATGAATTTAAATTTGTGTCGATATCCGTCTTCATCAAAACAGTATTTGCGCAGAAATACCGCCTTCACCGTATCATAATCATGTCTTTTATCTTTATCTATGCCAAAGTAAATTCATAATGCATCACCGGTTAAAACTCCCATAAATGCATCAGACCAGGAATCTTTAGATATATTTAAAATAGAGGCTCGTGCCTCGAACCTTTCCAGGTAGAAACCAATGTCATCATGTCGTGGGGAGAAAGGAGGTAATTTTAAATTAAAATTAGGAGTGGTCCCCTTCTTTGATGATCCACTACTACCCAATTCATTGGCAACTTGATGCTGTAGACGCAACCTCTCTAGCTCAAATGTTTTTTCACTTTCAAATTTTGCCCGTTCCTCGGCAATGTGTGCTAAACGAATTCTCTCATCTCTACCTTTTCTTTTTCTTTATCAATTTCTCTCTCCTCTTTCTCACTCTGTATATATGTATCCACTTCTGTATTTACAAATGCGATAAGAGCATCGCCTGACAAACCAAGATCCTTTCCAATTTGTACTATACCTGACCGAACTTTCACAAGTCAGCCATACTGTATCAAAATAGTTCTGTAATATATAAATAATATTGAGCCCTGAAGTAACAAAAATGAATATACTCAGTCGTAAGGTAAATCAAACCTTTCTCAATATCCAATTGTATATATAATACAATACTTGGTAGTAAGTGATTTTACTTAGTCGTAGTATTAATGAAATCCATAGTATCATAAAAGACAAAGAAAAAAAGACATTCGTGAAAACAAATGAGGAAACATACAGAAGTGTAAAGAGTAATGAAATAAGTGCAATAAAATAAAATAAGTGTTTCCACTACAGATAGACGTAACTTGACGCACAGTAATCACAACAGATATAATGTAAATATTAAAAAGAGAGCCAGGGTAGACCAACGCACAACCAACATAACCATACAGAACTATAGAAAAAATGCATGACACTATGACACCCGACAAAACAGCTAAACAACTAAGAATATAATAATCTCAATCAGAGCTGAAATATTATACAGCAGTCCCGGATCTCCGAAAGAGACTATTATAATCAAGAACTATAGAACCGCAACTGATGAATCTATCCTAAGATAAAATACAACAGCGCCCCCGCCAGCCGCCCGCCAGAAAAAACATATAACAAATAGAAGAAGTGACAAGAAGCGAGATGTGCCTGATAACTCTTGGACTTGTAACCACGACACTACAAAACATACAACGTATCTGAACAAAATTCCGAGCTGCCACTCCTCGCTGCAGGATGGATGCATCTTTAGTCGCTGGATCGACATGGTAATTTTTTTTTTTTTTTTCGTACGCCCGCTAATACTCGAGGCGAAATCTCAGGTTATTATTTATGTCTAACCTGACATTGATTTTACGTGAGTATCCCTTTATTTCTTGTACAGAGACAGGTGTCCCTCGCCATTTAGGCAAATTCTCGCCGATTTCGGAGGTACCCTTTGCAGCTGGGTCGGCTCAGGAGCCGCCAGTCCCTGGTCGACGACACTCCTTCAAATGTTCTCGCCAGGTCTCGAGTTAATCCAGTCCAAATCCCGGTCGACGAAAAATCCTCAAATGCCGTCGCCCGGGTTTGATCCTGTATCACCCGGTCGCCAGAGCGGTGTTGTAACCACTACGCTAGCGTGGCTCCCTGGTAATAAAGGACCGTGTAACCCTCGAAAGCTGAAACAACATGTAGTCCAAACTCTGGCACGACCTTGATCAAACGCAATCTCGTAGTACGATCCACAAGATCAGGAAACGTATCTGTAGGCCTGTGTGGTAAGGAAATCTAGTTCTTGGTGCACTTTAACGAAGCAGATATTCCTTCCCAATCTGGAAGGAGATGAAGGAATTCCTCTACATGTTAAGATGGATATGCCGTACGGTATGTAACGTAAAGGTCCACGAACCAGTGTTGATTTTCAAAATCCATGGCAAGATAATTCTTCATACTGCAGTTAGAAAGTTCATTGAAGGTCGAGCATGTTCGTGTAGGTGACCTTGTCAGTGCCATAATGGTCCATGTCAGCAAGTCGATTGATAATGGCGGCGAAACGAGAAGAAACATCCGTAAGTTGTTTGCGACAGTATTATATCGTGACGATGATCGGGAATCTGTCATATTGAGGCAGCTCGATTCTTGAGATATTACTTATATGACAAATCTACTGTGTAGGCAATAATTTAAAAAAAGTCCTCACTAACAGTCCAAGTCGTGGGCATGCTCTTGCACATAGATGTACAAAATCTGGCGATAAAGTTATTAGAATAACATTTTCTAACGTTCTAGAACCAATATGCAGTTCAGCAATCTTGATTTTTCCACTTTGTACAACTCTGTACATATAATCATCCACAAGTCTCAAAAGATGAAACCTTACTGTGCAGGATGTCTTCAAGACAATAATATAGAACATTTCTTGTTAAAATGTAAGAGGTATGAACAAATGAGAATACCAATATTAGATTATTTGCAAGCATCCAACTTACCAATAAGTATAGAAGAGGTGTTGAGAATAGACAGACCTAGGGAACTGCATAATATAGTCAAACAATATTTAACACGAACAAATGTTAATATATAGTGGCTGGGAATGTGAAGGTCTGATGCTGTTCTTACAATGCATATGACTTTTGACAGATGAAAGTCAATTAAGTATCTGTTAAGGTCCGTTATATAACTAGAACCACCGGGCCTTTACACCCCTCCACTTTAATATTATTTTTGTTCAGAACTTATAAGCACAATTGTGATTATCCCTATTTATATTGATTTGACAAATGTGATGCCACTTTCTCAAATCGGCGGTTGTTCATATTATTTGGAATTGAAAACAATATATATCCTAATTATAACCCATCAGAGGTTGAACGGAATATCTTTTTTTCATTAATTTAAAAAAAAAATTAATCAAAAGATGCAAAGGATGCAGCCTACCATATCTGTGGCGAAGGTTTTTCTGTTTTACTCTGTGGTATTATTGCAGTTCACCGTATTATGCTCGTTTTCGTCTAGGTTCCGAATTATACCATTGTGGTTGGTATCTATTGGCCACGGGGTTATGAGTTTGTATAACTTCAACTAGATTAAAGGCTTTCAACTAGCCAATGATACATATAGCGACTTCGAGTCTCCATGAACATGAAAACATCTATTTTCCAAGTACATCATGGCATGACAATATGCAGGATACACTATTCAAATCCACTATCGTATTATCATACTTATGGTACACATATGAAGTTCAATCATACGGTATTTATACTCCCATAATGAGTTCCAACTGGGAACACTTCACACACAGCCTTCCCTTAGAAGGGGAATGTCAACAAAGATCTAGTTACTATGTCAAACAATGCGACGTTATAGGAAAAGTACGCATAGCGACAATCTATAATAGTTCCGTACTTACTGGCACCACAATCATCATCAATCTTTCTCGAATGCGGCGTCCAAAAGCCAACGCCACGCACCCCTTCCCCTTAATATTATTTTTGTTTGGTGTTTTTGTTTGATTTTGTTAGGTTTGATCTCGTTTTTGTTTGTTTGGGGGTTTTTTTTTAAACATACAAGCATAATTGGTAATTGTGATTTGCCCTATTTACAATGATTTGACTGGTGTGATGTGACTTTCCCATGTCGGCTGCAATTCACATTATTTGGAATTAAAAACAATATATATCCTAATTATAACCCATCACAGATTGAACGGGATATTTGTCATCATTAAATTTTAAAAAATGTTTTATTTTGCTTTCGGTTTTGTTTTTTTAAATAAAAAATATTATAGAGGTGTCAATGTCAGAATTTCAGTGGCAAACGAACAGTGGCTAGACTCGTCGGCCTCGCGATGGTGTCTCAGTGTGTGCGACGGAACGAACGGAATAATTTGTCTTCTCTTTGTTACTTTCACAATTGCCTCCACGGCTGGCAGAGTCGTGGATTAAAGTTGCTACCATAAGTGAAATGGGTTCATTTTCGATACAAGACAACAGGAGGCTGAGACGCTTGGGAGTCATGACCCAAGCGGGCCCCCCCCCCCCCCCCCCCCCCCCCCCCCCCCCCCCCCCCCCCCCCCCCCCCCCCCCCCCCCCCCCCCCCCCCCCAACCCCCCCCCTTAGAGTGTAAAGGAGTATATCGGGCCGAAACACTTGTCGGACGGGGTGACTACTTCTGATGATCAGATTGCTTCCTGTTGTATCGCTCTGTAAAAAGTTTCCTATCATCATGGTATTGCGCCTTACTAGGACAAAATACCAACACAAAAACATTGTCTACGTTGCGGCCTCAAGGATAGGACAGACAGCGAGAACTAAGTGAGATCAACAGTAAAATGAAGGAAAAAAGTATCCAAGTTACAAAAAGTAAAGAGAATGAAGAAAATATAGAGACGGTGCAGTCGACAAAAATGGGTAGGGAGGTAAGAAGATTAGGACGACTGTAGTAAGGACTGGCGAACCGGAGGTTTCTTTTTTTCTTTTTTTTTTTTTTTTTTTGTTGACAGAAAAAAGGTAATGCTCTTTCTTCTCTTCTTTGATCCTTAGCCGCCGACCGTCAAAGCAGTCAGTGGCCATTACGCCTGGAGGCGTCTTGTAGGGCAACAACAATTTGATTCCACTCTGCTCGGTCGGCGGCCATCCTTCGTACAGTGCACCAACTCTGGTTCATTCTTTGCATCTCAGCCTCCACAGTCCTCCGCCAAGTTGTTTTTGGTCGGCCTCTCTTTCGTTTTCCTTCAGGGGTCCATAGCATAGCTGTTCTTGTGATGGCATCGGGGTCTCTTCTGAGGACATGGCCAACCCAGCTCCAGCGTCTGCCAGCTATGATGGTGTGCATGTCCTCTTGCCTGCTCCGAGTAAGCAGATCTTGGTTGGTGATGATATTCGGCCAAAAAAATTCGGAGAATTTTTCTTAGGCATGTTGTGTGAAAAGAGAACAATTTCGACATTTCCTTCTCTGTAACTCTCCAGCTCTCCGCGCCATAGAGAAGCACAGAAAGCACACAGCTCTGATATAATTCTAATTTTGTGCTTGTGCTGTACTGAGAGGACTTCCAGATGTTGTTTAGACTAAAAAAGGCTGTTCTTGCTTTGTTCATTCTGTTGTTGATGTCTTTGATTGCTCCGCCGTCTGGTGTTACTATGCATCCTAGGTATGTGAAGGTATCTGTCTGCTCTTTACTAACACAATATGTTTATCTTTAATAACACAATGGTTGGCTTCGACTTGACAATAACAATAACTAACACAATATACGGCAAATCTGTATCTACCTCTTGCTTTGTACTTTTCAATATATTTTATGTCATGTTTATAAGTAGTTAATGTTAATATGAGTGCGCTATTTTATTTTACTTTACAGCATTGAATTCCTTGAAATTGATATGTAAAATGTATGTGAGAATAAATGAATTCAGTATGAAAGGTGAGAGAAAGGAAGGGCAGAATGTCAGACGGGAATGCGTGCCCAATTCTCAACCCTTTGAAAATAAAGTTCGTTCGTTCGTTCTCTGTCTGTCTATTGTTGCTGTGGTCACGATATTTTCAAGTGCTCCTCTTCTCGTCACGTGTTCGATGAAAGATGATTGACTTCTCCTTATCTTTGTTATAATATATCTTTCTTCAGCAGCTCGTCTCAACCATTCTTCGTAAGTTATCTAATTATGTTTTGTTACATTGTTCTGAAAAGCCATATTTTTGCTGCTTCCAATGATATCTGCAAATTTTTTTCTTTGATGTCCAAAACTCGCTTCAATACATTAATATTTGTTCTATGTAACACTTCTGAACCCTTTGTTTTGAAATTTGCCATCGTCTGGTAGACATGTCACAGTGATGTACGCGTGTGTACACATGTCAGTCGTGGCACACATATTTATTCATGGTTTAAACATATGAAGTAATTTGCTCTTTCTCTGCTTCTCCAACTTATGTCTTTTTTATCGCTCCTTAAGACGCGGCGTGGTACTCACCGCTGCAGTTAGCCTCGTTGAAGTAATCGGCGCAGAAATATTTGGCACGCTCTTGCATTGCTAATTTCTGTAACACGTTCTTTTATGTGACGAGGCTGCTATTTGCCTTTTATGACATTGTATGACCTGCTACAGCTCGTATATGTTTTATTTGTGTTTATGCATTTCAATACCCTTTAGCTCCCCAAGGAGCATAGGCCTTTAACAAGCACATGCTCAAGTCTTCCTGTCCTGTGCCATCTGCTCAAGTTCTTTCCATGTTTTCCTCATCATTTTCACCTCTGTTTCCAGTTCTCTTCTCCATGTGTTTTTTGGTCTACCTCTGCCTCTCTTTCCCTGTGGATTCCAGAACAAGGACTGCCTAGTAATGCTATCAACAGGTTTCCTCAATGTGTGTCCTATCCATCGCCAGCGTCTTCTTCTCAACTCTTGTTTCACTGGCACTTGTCTGGTTCTTGTCATAAATTCCACATTTGTGACTTTGTCATACCATTTCAGTCCTTCTATTCTACGCAAGCACCCGTTTATAAAAGTCTGTAGCTTTTTGGTTGTTGTTTTTGTTGTTCTCCATGTCTCAGAGCCATACAATAGGACTGACTTGACATTTGAGTTAAAGATTCTTATTTTCGTGCTGGACTTGATTTCTCTTGTTCTCCATATGTTTCCCAATGCAATGAAAGCTCGTCTTGCTTTTTGTATTCTTATTTTGATATCATTGTGTGTCCCTCCAACTTTGTCCATATTGCTGCCAAGATATGTGTAAAATTCTACATCTTTTAGTGGTGTTTCTTCAAGTTCTACCTTGTTATCATTTCTTGCATTTATTCTCATAATCTTTATCTTTTCCCTGTGTATTTTCAGGCCCACTTGTTGTGACCTCTCATCGAGAATTTTCATTTTGTCTTGCATCTGATTATGGTTATGGGACAGAAGAGCCAAGTCATCTGCAAAATCCAGATCATCAAACTGTTTAGTCAGATTCCACTGGATTCCATTTCTGTTGTGTGATGTCGATGTTTTCATAACCCAATATATTGCTAGTAAGAAAAGAAATGGAGACAAGAGGCATCCTTGTCTCACTCCCGTTCTAATCCTAAACGGTTCTGTAAGTTGTCCTTCATGAAGAAGTCTACATGTCATGTCTTCATAGGTCTTCTTTATTAAGTTAAAGATCCTCATGGGAACTCCATAATGCCTCATCAATTTCCAAAGTGATTCTCTGTCTACACTGTCAAATGCCTTTTCATAGTCCACATATCCGATGTATAGCAGTGAATTCCATTCCAGACTTTGTTCAACTATTATTCTCAGTTGCTTGTCTATGGACTCTTTTAATCTCTCCAGGATGATTTTGTTTAATACTTTTCCTGGCACTGATAGTAACATTATTCCTCTACAATTTGTGCACTCTTGTAAGTTTCCTTTCTTAGGCAACTTGACCAGATAACCTTCCTTCCATTCTGCTGGTATTTCCTCTCTCTCCCAGACTTTGCCAAGTAGTTTGTATAATATCTCTGTAGAGGTATCAATATCTGTTTTGATGCCTCTGCTGGAATGCAATCTGGACCAGCTGCTTTTTCATCTTTCAGAAGCTTTATGGCTTTCTTTATTCCTTCTCTACTTGGTCGTTCACAGCTGATTTGTAGCTCCTGTTCTGCTGGCTGGATATCTGGGAGATTAGTTGGAGATGGTCTATTGAGAAGTTCCTCAAAATGTTCTGTCCATCTCTTCATTTGTTCTTCTATATTACTAAGCAATTTTCCATTCTTATCTTTTATTAGGCCATTTGCTTGCTTATATTTCCCTGTTAGCATTTTTGTGTTGTTGTACAGGTCCCTCATATTTCTTTTTGCTGCAGCTTCCTCTGCTTCCCTTGCCAAATCATCAATATATTTCATCTTGTCTCTTTTGATGTTTCTTCTTACTTCTTTGTTTGCTTCTTTGTACGCTTCATGAGCCTTGGCTTTGGAGCTTCTGGTTTTGCTTCTGTTTAAATCTGCTTTCTTGTTTTTCCTGTCTTCTATCTTACTAATGGTTTCTGTTGTTATCCATGCTTTGTGCTGATGTTCTCTTTTTCTCAGTACTTCTTCACATGTCTCGTTCCATATATTTTTTTACTTGTTGCCAGTGGTCTTCCGTATCTGTTTCATCTTCCAGCTGTTCGAGTACTTGGTATTTGTTGGATACTGTGATTGAAAATTTTCTCTTATTTCCTGATTTCTTAGATATCCCACATTATACTGTTGTCTATAGCTATATGCTGTTGTAATATTTTTGAGTTTTAATTTTATTTTAGCCAACAGAAGATGGTGGTCTGATACAACATCTGCTCCTCTACATTCTTTCACATCATGCAATGATGACCTAAACTTCTTGCTTATGCATATGTGATCAATCTGATTCTCAGTTCTGTGGTCTGGTGATATCCATGTTGCTTTATGTATTCTTTTATGTGGAAATATTGAAGCACAGAAGTTTGCTAATAGTTCCCCATTCTCGTTCATCATACCTAATCCCTGCTTTCCCATGATTTCTTCAAAGCCAGTGTTGTCTGTTCCTATTTTCGCATTTAGGACCCCCATCAAAATTGTGATGTTCTTTCTTTTCTTATTGTCCAAGACACTTTGTAGTCCGGTGTAAAAGTCTTCTTTCACGGATTCTTTTTTATCGTTTGTTGGTGCATAACACTGAATGATGTTTATATTTACTTTCTTTTTGGCTGATTTAAACCTTGCTGTTATAATTCGGGGTCCCATTGCTTCCCATTCTATAAGTGCCTTCTGTGCTTCCTTGGACAGCATTAGAGCCACCCCTTCACTGTGGTGGGCTCTTTCCTCCTCATGTCCTGGGGACAACACCATTTCTCCTGTGATCAATCTCCTCTTCTCTATGCCTTTCCACTGTATCTCGCAGAGACCCAGGATATCAATCCTGTAATTTGTCATTTCTGCTGCTACCTGTGCAGTTTTCCCTTTTTCACACAGAGTGCGAACATTCCAGGTGCCAATCCTGGAGATTTTCCTAGACGAAAAAAGATTAGTCTGCAACCCAGACTCCTTTCGGCTTTCTCTAGGTTGCTTCATGCGCCTCCTTTCCAAAGGACCTTCTTCTGTCTTGGGCGGCTGAGTTGATTTATCTTCTTTATTTGACTTGTCCATGTTTGTTGAAGTTTTTGTGGTAAAAAGTTTTCTACGGGATGGGGTAACCAGCCCCATGCCCAACCCTCCTTAGTCGCTTTTTACGACATGCCTGGTAGGGTACAGTGTTACTATTTCTTTGCTCCCCTTTCGGGCCCCGGTAGCACACGGGTGGTTTATGCATTTAGATTAGCCATATTTTTCTTTTCTCTATTGTTTTTTTATTGGATTGATCGTGCTGAAGTCTTGTAGTCTTAAAATAGGCCGTGTATGTGTTGGATATTGCCCAATTAATGTCGGACGTCACCTACTTTTGTTGATCCTACTTCCTGTTGTCTTGCAGTGTTTCCATTGTTTCCTGTCCGATATCGCCCTCCCCCCCCCTTTCCCCCCCATTCTTCCCCCCCCCCCCCCCACCCTCAACTTGACACCCACCACTTTTGCGGAGTTAAGGCAGAAATTATATCTCTGTGTTTTTTATTTTCTTTTTTTTCGACATCTTTGACCGATTACATTTTCTTGTCATATTTGGCTGATGTTAGTTTTCTTGTCATATTTGGCTGATGTTAGTTTTCTTGTCATCTTTGGCTGATGTTAGTTTTCTTGTCATATTTGGCTGGTGTTAGTTTTCTTGTCATACTTGGCTGATGTTAATTTTCTTGTCATACTTGGATGATGTTAGTTTTCTTGTCATATTTGGGTGATGTTAGTTTTCTTGTCATATTTGGCTGATGTTAATTTTCTTGTCATATTTGGCTGATGTTAATTTTATTGTCATATTTGGATGATATTAGTTTTCTTGTCATATTTGGCTGGTGTTAGTTTTCTTGTCATATTTGGCTGATGTTAATTTTCTTGTCATATTTGGATGATGTTAGTTTCCTTGTCATATTTGGAGATATTAGTTTTCTTGTCATGTTTGGCTGATGTTAGTTTTCTTGTCATCTTTGGCTGATGTTAGTTTTCATGACATATTTGGTCGAGGTTAGTTTTCTTGTCATAATTGGCTGATGTTAGTTTTCTTGTCATGTTTGGTCGATGTTAGTTTTCTTGTCATATTTGGCAGATGTTATTTTTCTTGTGATATTTGGCAGATCTTTATTTTCTTGTGATATTTGGCAGATGTTATTTTTCTTGTCATATTTGGTTGATGTTAGTTTTCTTGTCATCTTTGGATGATATTAATTTTCTTGTCATATTTGGCTGATGTTAGTTTTCTTGTCATCTTTGGATGATGTTAATTTTCTTGTTATATATGGCTGATGTTAATTTTCTTGTCATATTTGGACGATGTTAATTTTCTTGACATCTTTAACCGATGTTAGTTTTCTTGTCATCTTTGGCGGACGTTGAGTTTATTATTGTCTTTATTTTGTTATGTATTTTATTTATTTATTTTTTTTTTTGCCTCTTTGATCCGGGCTGCAGGCAGTTCACGCGCAGAGACGACCACGTTTACCATAACCCTGATTGTGTTGGGACAGTTGATTAGTTGGACGGTCTGAACAGACAGTGCCCGCACGACAACTAGGAGCCCTATTAGTCGAGACAACGTTCTCAGAACGCCAGAAAATCCGCGGATAATTTGAGGTTTCCAATTTTGGCCATCTTGCCGATGAGGTATCAGTTGGTGCCTCCATTCCCCGCGGATTCCAAACAGCGGATCTGAGGACAATTATAGCTCTGCTCACGTAAAGCTACAGATGAGAGAGACAGCGCTGTTAGTTTCGTATCTCCCCAGAGAATGTGGAGGCGGTCCCAACAAGTTTTCTTTCCGTGCGCGTGACCCGGAAGCTGTTCACATTATTATTTTCCCGCTTTAACTTTAAGATGTTCCTTGTGTTTGTCTCAGTCTTGTATGTTCCATGTGGATTATATAAGATGGTTGTGTTTGTCTCTAACTATCAGTCATGTATGTTCCATGTGTTTGTCTCTAGCTAGTATTGTATGTTCCATGTGTTTGTCTCTAACTATCAGTCTTGTATGTTCCATGTGGATTATATAAGATGGCTGTGTTTGTCTCTAACTATCAGTCATGTATGTTCCATGTGGATTATATAAGATGGTTGTGTTTGTCTCTAACTATCAGTCATGTATGTTCCATGTGTTTGTCTCTAGCTAGTATTGTATGTTCCATGTGTTTGTCTCTAACTATCAGTCTTGTATGTTCCATGTGGATTATATAAGATGGTTGTGTTTGTCTCTAACTATCAGTCATGTATGTTCCATGTGTTTGTCTCTAACTATCAGTCTTGTATATTCCAAGTGGATTATATAAGATGGTTGTATTTTTCCATAACTATCAGTCTTGTATGTTCCATGTGGATTATATAAGATGGTTGTGTTTGTCTCTAACTATCAGTCTTGTATGTTCCATGTGTTTGTCTCTAACTATCAGTCTTGTATGTTCCATGTGGATTATATAAGATGGTTGTGTTTTTCTATAACTATCAGTCTGTATGTTTTATGTGGATTATATAAGACGGTTGTGTTTGTCTTTAACTATCAGTCATGTATGTTCCATGTGGATTATATAAGATGGTTGTGTTTGTCTTTAACTATCAGTCATGTATGTTCCATGTGGATTATATAAGATGGTTGTGTTTGTCTTTAACTATCAGTCTTGTATGTTCCATGTGGATTATATAAGATGGTTGTGTTTGTCTTTAACTATCAGTCATGTATGTTCCATGTGGATTATATAAGATGGTTGTGTTTGTCTTTAACTATCAGTCTTGTATGTTCCATGTTTTTGTCTCTAACTATGAGTCTTGTATGTTCCATGTGGATTATATAAGATGGTTGTGTTTCTCTCTAACTATCAGTCTTGTATGTTCCATGTGGATTATATAAGATGGATGTGCTTTCTCCAACTATCAGTCTTGTATGTTCCATGTGGATTATATAAGATGGTTGTGTTTGTCTCTAACTATCAGTCTTGTATGTTCCATGTTTTTGTCTCTAACTATCAGTCTTGTATGTTCCATGTGGATTATATGAGATGGTTGTATTTTTCCATAACTGTCAGTCTTGTATGTTCCATGTGGATTATATAAGATGGTTGTGTTTGTCTCTAACTATCAGTCTTGTATGTTCCATGTGGATTATATAAAATGGACGTGTTTGTCTCTAACTATCAGTCTTGTATGTTCCATGTGGATTATATGAGACAGTTGTGTTTGTCTTTAACTTTCAGTCTTGTATGTTCCATGTGGATTATATAAGATGGTTGTGTTTGTCTCTAACTATCAGTCTTGTATGTTCCATGTGGATTATATAAGGTGAATGTGTTTTTCTCTAACTATCAGTCTTGTATGTTCCACGTGGATTATATAAGATTTTTGTGTTTGTCTATAACTATCAGTCTTGTATGTTCCATGTGTTTGTCTCTAACTAACAGTCTTGCATGTTCCATGTGAATTATATAAGATGGTTGTGTTTTTCTATAACTATCAGTCTCGTATGTTCCATGTGGTTTATATAAGATAGTTGTGTTTGTCTCTAACGATGAGTTTTGTATGTTCCATCTGGATTATTTAAGATGGTTGTGTTTGTCTCTAACTATGAGTCTTGTATGTTCCATGTGGATTATATAAGATGGATGTGTTTGTCTCTAACTATCAGTCTTGTATGTTCCATGTGGATTATATAAGATGGTTGTGTTTGTCTCTAACTATCAGTCTTGTATGTTCCATGTGGATTATATAAGCCTGCAACAGTTACTCACTCCCGACTTGTGGGGTATTGCTTAGCTCTAACATTTCTGCTTTCTTAGTTTGCTATCACATAACCACATCTGTTTCATAAAGTGAGTGGTCTGACTGAGGCTTCTGTCATCTCCTCACAGTTTCGCCTCCTGAGGAGTTAGTGTTAGCTTACTCTTTGACTCTCCATCACTATAATCATCATCATTATCATCATCATCATCATCATCATAATCATCATAATCCATCATCATCATCATCATCATCATCATCATCATCATCATCATCATCATCATCATCATCATCATCATCATCATCATCCTCATCATCCTCATCATCATCACCATCATCATCATCATCCTCATCTTTATCATCATCATAAACCTCATCTTTATCATCATCATCATCATCCTCACCCTCATCACCTTCATCATCATCATCATCATCATCATCATCATCATCATCATCATCATCATCATCATCATCATCATCATCATCATCATCATCATCATCATCATCATCATCATCATCATCATCATCATCATCATCATCTGTATCATCATCATCATCATCATCATCATCATCATCATCATCATCATCATCATCATCATCATCATCATCATCATCATCATCATCATCATCATCATCATCATCTGTATCATCATCACCATCATCATCATCATCATCTGTATCATCATCATCATCATCATCATCATCATCATTCTCATCCTCATCTTTATCATCATCATCATTATCATCATCGTCATCATCATCATTATTTTCCTCACTTCTTATGGATCATGGTGCCAACTCTACAGCTGGTCCTTGTGCAGTAAGCCTGTACCACGTGGTCACGTGCTCCTGCAGGAAGCCTTAACAAGTAGTTACGTGCTCCTGCAGGAAGCCTGTACCAAGTAGTCACGTGCTCTTGCAGGAAGCCTGTACCAAGTAGTCACGTGCTCATGCTGGAAGCCTGTACCAAGTAGTCACGTGCTCATGCTGGAAGCCTGTACCAAGTAGTCACGTGCTCATGTTGGAATCATGTACCAAGTAGTCACGTGTTCTTGCAGGAAGCATGTACCAAGTAGTCACATGCTCATGTTGGAAGCCTGTACCAAGTAGTCACGTATTCTTGCAGGAAGCCTGTACCAAGTAGTCACGTGCTCATGGTAGAAGCCTGTACCAAGTAGTCACGTGTTCTTGCAGGAAGAATGTACCAAGTAGTCACGTGCTCATGCTGGAATCCTGTAACAAGTAGTCACGTGTTCTTGCAGGAAGCATGTACCAAGTAGTCACGTGCTCATGCTGGAAGCCTGTACCAAGTAGTCACGTGCTCATGCTGGAAGCCTGTACCAAGTAGTCACGTGCTCATGCTGGAATCCTGTACCAAGTAGTCACGTGCTCATGCTGGAAGCCTGTACCAAGTAGTCACGTGCTCATGCTGGAAGCCTGTACCAAGTAGTCACGTGTTCTTGCAGGAAGCCTGTACCAAGTAGTCACGTGCTCATGCAGGAAGACTGTACCAAGTAGTCACGTGCTCATGCTGGAAGCCTGTACCAAGTAGTCACGTGTTCTTGCAGGAAGCATGTACCAAGTAGTCACGTGCTCATGCTGGAATCCTGTACCAAGTAGTCACGTGTTCTTGCAGGAAGCATGTACCAAGTAGTCACGTGCTCATGCAGGAAGCCTGTACCAAGTAGTCACGTGCTCATGCTGGAAGCCTGTACCAAGTAGTCACGTGCTCATGCAGGAAGCCTGTACCAAGTAGTCACGTCCTCATGCAGGAAGCCTGTACCAAGTAGTCACGTGTTCTTGCAGGAAGCATGTACCAAGTAGTCACGTGTTCATACTGGAAGCCTGTACCAAGTAGTCACGTGTTCTTGCAGGAAGCCTGTACCAAGTAGTCACGTGCTCTTGCAGGAAGCCTGTACCAAGTAGTCACGTTCTTATGCTGGAAGCCTGTACCAAGTAGTCACGTGCTCATGCAGGAAGCCTGTACCAAGTAGTCACGTGCTCATGCAGGAAGCCTGTACCAAGTAGTCACGTGTTCTTGCAGGAAGCCTGTACCAAGTAGTCACGTGCTCATGCTGCTGTGGTTTATGTGGCAATTTGTATTACATGATGAGCTCGCCATGCGCATGCGCAAGCTGTCAAAACAAAGCTAATAAATATTGATATTTTTTGTATTCTTAATTCAGTGCAAAAGTATTTATTCCTGATAACTAATCAGATATAAACCGAACTCTAGGGGCCCCACCAAAATAGTCCAAATCGGGCCCCGAAAAAACTAAGACATCATAATGATATCAAAATAAGAATACAGAATGCAAGAGGTGTTTTCATTGCTTGTGGAAATTTATTAAAATAAAAAGAAGTCAAGTCAAACACAAACTAGCAGTCGTCAACCCAAACGTCAATGTCGTCCTCGTGTATGGAGAACAGGAAAACTGACAGTAAAGAAGTTATAGACTTTCATTAATGTTTACTAGGGTCACAGACATGGAAGGAGATTAAGCAACACATGGAGAACATAATTGGAGACCTAAATTAATGGGATAAACAAGACATGGAGACACTGTGAACGGAAAGCACTTACCAGGCATAACTAGGTTAAGTAACATCATCAACGAATACCCTCCAAGTCATCCTAGTAAGTGTCATCCCAGTAAGTGTCATCCTAGTAAGTGTCATCCTAGTAAGTGCCATCCTAGTTGTTGCCACCACTTTGTTGAGACACTTTGTTGCGCGTGCTTGTGGCTTGACATTTTATACAGTTCTTTTATTAATAAAAGTGTTCATTATTTCTGGTCACGTTTTTATTTGTTTCTCTTTATCATTTGACTTATTTCTAACGGAGAAAGACCGTCGGCTGATATAAAGGTGATGACGTCAGTTTGACCTCCAGTCGTCATGCACAATGTTTCATGCTTTCTACAAATCACGTGAGCGCATAGCAATTGTAAACAATTCTTAGCAATGAGAATTGTTATTTCTGAAATCAAATTTGGACATAGTATTAGTGGAAGAAAAATTTTTCGTTCCCCACGCTGCGCCGCCACTTTGTTGCCTCCACTTTGTTGAGACACTTTGTTGCGCGTGCTTGTGGCTTGACATTTTATACAGTTCTTTTATTAATAAAAGTGTTCATTATTTCTGGTCACGTTTTTATTTGTTTCTCTTTATCATTTGACTTATTTCTTTGGAGAAAGATCGTGCTGATATATGAATGTGACGAATGTTGGGTAAAACTGATCAAACTTCAACGATAGTTAGTTGATAAGTCCGTAGGTGGTAAGAGTCCACAAGATACATTTTATTTACGGTACGAAATCCACAAGACATAGTATTAATCAATTATACATAATGTTCATGCAAAATATAAGAGCGTCTCCTGTATTTACTTCATCAGTCGTCACAACGCCTGGCTATTTACTCGCGATTCCGTATGTCGGTAATCCGGTAACGAATAACCAAAGTTTGGCGATAATTATAATTTGGATACTTATTAATAATATACTCCCTGCAAATCTTCTTGAACCGAAGAATGATACATCCATAAAACTGAGACGTTATTTGTATCCATAACAAGTCGGCAGACCCTGTTGCCTTAGAATAGAAAGACCTCTTCACAATTACTATCCTTAACGGGAGCGTTGAAAAGTCACGTCTGACTAGGACGGAATTCAGGATACAAAGGGTAAAACTACAATGTCGTCACGTGTTAGCATACCAACGCAACACGTCATCATAAATCTAGGCAACTCTACAAATTCGCGTTCAATACCGTGAAGCGCGAAACATAATATATATTAATAGCATTTCAAACCCCTTAATGCGTAACCTTACAAGAGCTCACTATAAAAGTGGCTAACATCATAAACCCTGTCGTAACACTAATAAGTGTCATCCTAGTAAGTGTCATCCTAGTAAGTGTCATCCTAGTAAGTGTCATCCTAATAAGTGTCATCCTAGTAAGTGTCATCCCATTAATTGAAGCATCGAGTTATATTCTTCGTGTGTTGCTTCATCTCCTTCCATTTCTCTGACCCTAAAGTTTCCAGAATAAAGGACTGCATTGAAATGCTCTCAGCAGGTTTTATCAGTGTATCATATCTCAGCAGGTTTTATCAGTGTATCATATCTCAGCAGGTTTTATCAGTGTATCAAATCTCGGCAGGTTTTATCAGTGTATCATATCTCAGCAGGTTTTATCAGTGTATAATATCTCGGCAGGTTTTATCAGTGTATCATATCTCGGCAGGTTTTATCAGTGTATCATATCTCGGCAGGTTTTATCAGTGTATCATATCTCAGCAGGTTTTATTAGTGTATCATATCTCAGCAGGTTTTATCAGTGTATCATATCTCAGCAGGTTTTATCAGTGTATCATATCCAAAGCCAGCACATTCTTCTTATCTCTTATCCCACTGGCGCGTGCCTGGATGTCTCCATGACATCCACATTGGTGACCTTGTCCTACTATGTCAGTCCTTCTATTGTACAGACATACAAAGATAAAGAACACATAGAGGAGATAACTCGAGCAGACAACTCAAGACAAGGGGCTCGGCGTCTTTTCCTTATGATTCTTATTTCATTTTTTTTTTTTTGTCATCTTCTAACAAAGCTAATAACTGACTGAATTGAATGACCATAAACCAGAAATATACGGAGATCAAAATAAACAAGCCCAAGACAACAATTAAAATCTTCAAATCAAATGTCAGGACAGTCCTGTTGTATGGACCTGAAACATAGATAACACTAAAAGCATCAATCAAGAAGTTTTTTTTTTTTTAATACCCCTTCTGGGGCTCAACGTGAGGTCTATTGACTTTATTGAGTTATATGTGTAAATTGTGTGATCCCGGACCTGGTCTGGTCAGGACACATCACAGAGCTAATTTAGTGTAACAATCAAGAAGTTACCCACTTTAATGTGCGACTGCTTTTGTAGATGAGAGAGATTGAAATTGATGTTGTTGTTGTTGTTGTTTTGATGGGTTGATGGGTGGAGATCGATCACTTAAAGTTTGATCTTTGTTGTCTCTTCTCGTTCCATCTTGGTCTACCCTGTTCAACCTGAAAGTTGGTTATAATTGGGGTATTAAGTGTCATTTTATTTACTATTTGTGTTTAATTTAAATAACGTTCGTCTTTTGCAGTTTATGATTTTTTTTTTTTTTAGTAGTTGTCAATTTTATTTTCTCTTTTGTATTGTTTATAGATAACTATTGCCCTTTTTTTACACTTGGTTTTAATTTGTATTAGTATTTGTTCTTTTTGAGTTGTTGCCCTTTTTTTAAATACCTTGTTGTCTTATCTTGTCCAATGAGTAGTTAGTTTTTGGTTAATTCTTTGTTAGTTTTTGGTTAATTCTTTGTTAGTTTTTGGTTAATTCTTTGTTAGTTTTTGCTGCTTATTTTCTATTTAGTTGGAGGTTTTTCCTGAAGTGCTAACCTTATATTTTTCCCTTTGTTTTATGTATATATCTTTTAAGTATTGATTGGGCATCTTTTGGGGCATCTATACTTAAAACCTTATCACCTGTTAAGTCTATATTGTGATTTCTATAGTAAGTTTTTAATTCAAGCCTTTGTTGTTCATACTTTTTACAGTGGATCAGGTAGTGTTCTATGTCATTCTCTTCCTGACATACTTGGCAGAGTGGTTCTTCTACCATAAAGTATGCTGCACCGAGACGTAGACGCCACAGTTTTTTGTTCGATGGTATCTTTAATTCTTCTCTGACCTGGCACGTCCTCGTTGGTTCTTTCAGCAGTTTGAACGCGTGTCTGCCTTTTCTACTTTTCTTCCATGTATTCTTCCATTCCTCGTTTATAGTTATCTTCACTTGGCTCTTGATCTCGGACCTTCCTAGTCCTGCTTTTATATTGTTTTTACTTGTTCTTCCATTCTTGGCGTTCTGGTCTGCCAACTCGTTGCCAGAAATACCTATGTGTGCTGGAACCCACACTAGCCTCACACTACATCCTCTGTGCCCTAGTGATGTATTAATTGCTAGAATTTCTTCCTTTATGTCTGGCCGGCTACATTTACCTGGGTGTTCTAGTGCTTGTAGTGATGATAGTGAGTCTGTAAATATCGTAACAGCTTCTGGTGGGTTATCTTCGATTATTTCTAAACTCTTAAGAATTGCTACCATCTCTGCGGTAAAAATCGAAGCCCCTTCTGTTACACTGTAGCTCTTTTTTATTCCCCATTGTGGTATTACAACTCCGGCACCTAGTTGACCACTATCACCCTTGGATCCATCAGTGTATACGGCCAGACTTTGTTTAGTTAGTTGATCTATGAACTTTCTACTTATCATTTTGGCTTCCTTATCTTCTATGTTTTGTTTGATCTTTTCAGTAAGTGAGTAGTCTATGATTGGTGTTTTTAGTTCCCAGGGTGGTATTTTGCTTCTGTATTTATTACTATTTTCAATTGTGTTTGATAGTTCTTTGAACTGCGTTAGGTCTTCTATCGTTCTCCACCCTGTTGGATATCTATCTTTATTTAAGGGGACGTCCCATACACTTGGTTGGTTTTTGACAAATGCTTTATGTGCTGGGTGGGTCACTTCTTGTGCTACTTTACTCCAATAATTTATTGTCAGTTCTTTCCGTCTTAGATCAAGGGGAGGTATGCCAAGAGCTACTTCTAGCGCTTCTACTGGTGTCGATATAAATGTACCTGTAATGGTTCTCATGGCTGCATTTTGAATCCTGTCCAGTTTTGCTTTGTTAGAAGCTGCAGCTGAGTCATAGACTATGCTGGTATAATCCAGTTTCCCCCTGATGAAAGACTTGTAGAATACAAGCATTATTTTATTGCTTCCCCCCCCCCCCCCCCCCCCCCCCCCCCCATCCATTACCTTTAACAACCCGTAGTATATTTAAGGGTCCCCTACAGCTTTCTACCAAATTGTCTATGTGTTTATTATAATTTAGTTGTTTATCTAAAGTTACGCCCAGAAATCTTGTTGTTGAGGAGGTACATATTTTCTGTCCTTTAATGGTTATATTGATTTTGTTTGTTTTTTTAAAATTTCCTTTGCTGAAAATCATACCTACTGTTTTGTTTACATTAATTTGGAAGCCCCAACTTTTCATCCA
This sequence comes from Oreohelix idahoensis, assembly GCA_024509875.1. NCBI lineage: Eukaryota > Metazoa > Mollusca > Gastropoda > Stylommatophora > Oreohelicidae > Oreohelix > Oreohelix idahoensis. The sequence continues at coordinate 378,892 of JAMPIV010010159.1, forward strand.
CTCTGAAACTTTGTCTATTTGATTTTGAAGTTTTTTGAAAACATGGTCCAAGTTTTTTCCAGATCGCCAAATGGCACAGTCGTCTGCAAATTGAGATACTGCATTCTTAATGTCGTTAAATTCATCTGCTAAGTCATTTACAGCTATAGTGAAAATTGTAGGTGAAATCACTGATCCCTGAGGAATCCCATTCTGTTGTTCATATATATCTGACTTATCATTGTTTACCTGTACCGCAAAATGCCTGTTCTGTAAAAAGTTTTCTATATACCTATAGGTTTTACCAGTAATGCCAATCTTTTTCATTTTGTAAAGAGCTCCATCTCGCCAGCATTCATCATATGCTCTTGCGACATCTAGAAAAACTGCTACTGTTTTCTCTTGAACCCTAGTTTTACATCGTGTTCTAATCTTACAAGCTGGTCTACTGTACTTCTATCTGCTCTAAACCCTGACTGGTTTGGGCTATATAACTGATTTTTTTCCAGGTAGAATTTTAATCTTTTGTTAACAACAGTTTCCAGTATTTTACCTAGTTGTGATGTTAAGAAGATAGGCCTATATGAATTTACATCATGGGCTTCCTTATTGGGTTTAGGATGGGTAATATCATAGCTACTTTCCATGCTTTTGGTATCTTTCCTAAGCTCCAGATTTTATTATAAAGGGAAGTTATTATGTTTATAGTTCTTTTGGGTACTTTCTTAAGGATTTCATAACTAAGTATATCTTGCCCTGAGGCCGTATTAGATTTATCTTTTATTGCATTAGTTACTTCTTCCTCTGTTATATCAGCATCTAAATAGTTTGTTTTGTCTATCTGTTCTGGTATTTCTTTTGAAAACTGTATCCTAAGTCTTTCTCTTCTCTCATTTTCTTCCTGTCCAAGACTACTTTTTGCACTGACTTTATAGAAATACTCGGCAAGGGCATTAGCTTTTTCTTTATCTGTTTCTGCTCTCTTTGGTAGTTTGATTGTTGGCATTATTGTTTTCTTATTGTTCCCTTTGATTGCCTTAAGCTTTTTCCATACTTCTTTAATTTGAGTGCTAGGTTTAAGTGACTGACAAAACTCCTTCCAGTTAGTTTCTTTGGCTTTAAATATTATTCTGTTAGATTCATTTCTAATAAGTTTATACTCATCATAGTTTTCTTCTGTTTTGTTATTTCTATATTTTTGTAATGCCCTTTTTCTTTTCTCATGTATTACTGCACAGCTTTTATTCCACCAGGCAACTGGTTCTTTATTCCACTGAGTTTTTCTTTTCTTAGTAATGTTATTTATTGGTTTAAGGTGTTGTGGCATATTTTTATTTGGTATATATTTTATTGCTATTTTCAGAATTTCATTGGTCAGTGTTTCTGCCCACAAGTCAGTATCATCTGATTCTATGTCTTTATATTCCATCACCTCCAGCTCTGATTGGAAAGCTTCCCAGTTTGCTTTTTTATAGTTGAAAGTAGGTTTCTCTGGTTCTGGGTTTGGAATGACATTTTCATGCATGGTTATTATAATGGGTAGATGATCTGAGTTTGTGTCTTGTAACACTTCCCAATTTACATTCGCTAGGTTGTTAGTTGCTATACTTATGTCTATTGCTGAGTCTGCCCTATTAGCTTGTTGATTAATTCTAGTTGCAGATCCATCATTTAGTATTAGTAGTTCATTGTTTTCTATGAAGTCAAGCAGGCATTTTCCTGCATTATATGCATGTTGTCCACCCCAAGCATAATGATGGGAAATAAAATCGCCTACTATGATTGTTTTGGGGCCTAGTCTGGTGCTTATGGCTAGTATTTCTTCATCTTTAATTGTGCCATCTTTAGCATATACATTTAGAATTGTTAGATTGTTTGGTTCAGCTGCTATAGTAACCTGGATACCTTCTATATTGGTTGTATTAAATACTTCCCAGTCTATGATTTTAAATTTTTCGCTAAGACTGCAACACCACCTCCTCTACCTTCTTTCCTATCGTGTCTAAGTATCTTAAAGCCCTTACAACTATATCTACTATTTGAGTTTAAATGGGTCTCTTGAAGAGCATATATATCAGTAGTTTTTCCTGTCTCTGATAGTAGGGGTGCAAAATTCTTTTTGATACCCCTACAATTCCACTGTATAATTCTAAATCTTTCTAAATTGAATTTTAACATCATCTAGTATACCTTTTATTTTGGTTAACTATCACATTTGCTCCTATTCTGTACTTCCTGTAGGCCTACTTGTGGACCCATTATCAATCAAGTTTTCAAGAAAATCCTCATTTATACTTGTCATTTCATCCCTAACTTTTTCCGCTAAGTGTGGTAAAAGTGTCTCAAATTGTTCTTTGATAGTTTCTGTGATAGTTTCTTCTAGGTTGCTTTTATTTTCCTGTTACCTTTTGTTCTTTTTGACCACTTTCCTATTTTCATCCAATGCTACATTCCCTTCTCTCCCTATTTTAATCTGTCTTTCACATTCCATTCTTTTTAGTATTATTTCACTTTCTTCTTTTTGTTCAGACAGTTTGGCTAGTATTATTTCATTTTCTTTTTTCAGTACCGTCAGTTTAGCTACATCCTGGGAAATTTGGTGCTGTATGGCTTTCACTTCTTGAAGCACTGCCTCTGCACTTTTCAGTGCACTTGTGTCGTCCGAGGATGTAGTTGAATCATCTGACTGGTTTTTCGGTACTATTTTATTACTTTCTAACTTGTTCTTACTTTCTTTTGCCATCTGTGACTTAATCATTTTGACATCTTCTTGCACACTCTTAATTTCTGTTATAACTTTAGTGCTCGTATAAGTATCGTTTTCCTTTAATTCTTTAATGACCGTTTTGAAAGGGGTTTGGGTTGTTATAGCTTCCTTCAGTGCTTTTTTGGTCTGCTGATATACTGGGCAGCCCTGGAATCTGGCGCTATGGTTTCCTTTGCAATTAATGCATTTTCTGTTTGCGTTATCCTTTTTATAGTCAGTATCTGACTTTGCCTTTTCGCACTGCGTGAAAGGGTGTGCCCCCGCACAAAACCTACATACTGCCTTCCCCCTGCAAGTGTGGCGACCATGGCCAAACTTCATGCAGTTGGAGCACTGCAACACTGGGGGAATGAAGGCTTCTGTGTTTTTTTGTGTTTTTCCCAAATAGTACCGTCTTGGGGGGTTCCCTACCTTCTGTTGTTATCACTACCACTGGGGTTACGATACTCACTTTCACTTTTATTCGTTCTACGTGCACCAGCTTAAACTCTGGGTTCTGTTTGGCCAGGTTCATTAGAACGTCCTCATCTGAAAGGGCTGGGTTTACCCCTTTAACAACACATTTTCTAGTTTCTTTTGCAATGTCTATTTCTATTTGGATGTTGTGGACCAGTTGGATCATTTTTGGTTTGTCCTGAAGTTCTTGTAGTAAATTTTTTGTTTTTCCTGTTACATTTAGTGTTAGTATTATTCCACTCTTGTGTTTTTGTATTTTGGCAATGGCTTTTTTGTCAATGATTTTTTCCAGGATCACCAAGATTTTGTCGTCCGGGAGGGATCGAAGCGTGGCTTCTGTTCCAGCTATTTGTGTTATTTTGACTTTTTGGGGGGTTTCCTTTCGGTTGGAGTGTTCTTCATTTTCTCCTCTGTTTCCATGACTTCTTTTTGTTGTGTTTTCCTGAGTGTCATCTTTCCTTGGTCCTATCTTTTTGTTCGCTGTCCTGTTTCCTGAGCTTTCCCCTTTATTGATTCTGCTTTTTGTTGTTTTTCCTTCCGCGCCTCCTTCCTGATTTTCCATTATTGTTTCAATCGTGTCCTTTGTTTCTGTTTTTCTGCTTTCAGGGTTCGTGGTCCTGTTTCTTACTGTCATGTTTGAAGTTTTGTCTTTTTCTGGAGTTTTGGCCATCGCTTTTCCTTCCCCGGACTGTTTTCTGGTGAATACTGCCATTGGTTATTTTCCCTGTCTTTTAGTATGCTACTATTTGTTGTCTTTGAATTATATTTTGATGATTGAATATTATTATTTGTAATCTTTGGCTTTTGGCTTATTTTGTTATATATATCTTTTCCCCACTACGATTCTTAAATTAAATAGTCCCCTAATACTTAACCTTAACTACAATAGGCCTACTCTAATACTAACAACAAAAATATAAATTAAATCACCACTTAAAATGTCTTTCAAGATGGCTGCCTGATCTCACTCAAGCAATTGCCACGAGGCGCTATTTTATTTCTATTATTTTTAATTTCTAAAATTAACTGCAATAAGCTAACACTGAAGATGGATAAAAAAAAATATCAACTTATCTGAGAACTTAGGTAGTTCGAAGGATGTCTCCACTGTGTCTCGTCCTAAAAAGGACGTATCAGGCTTGTGTAGTTTGAGGTAAGCGTAATGGATTGAAATTGAGACCGGTAGCTTGAGACTTTAAGAATGAAAGAGAGTACAGAATAATGGTTTAAGAAAGTTAAATAGAGTCGTTAATAGACTATATGTCTTTGTTAAGGGGAAGTAAAATGAGCAGAAGAGTGTTTTGAGGGAAGGGAGGTAACTCCGTAATTCCCCTTTTCGGAGATTTAGTTTGTTATTTTGGTTTAGTATTTCATGTGAGTTATCAATTATGGTGTAACTGATATGCAAAGTAATGTTTTAGTAATAAGATTAAAGAAGATTGTATGGGTTTTGGGCTTAATCAGCAAAGGGAGATGACTTTAAATTACAGCCCTTGAAAGAAGTTTTGCGAAGGTGAACACATTTTAGCAGAGAACGGGTGAATGTTAAATCGGGAATAAGATTAAGTCAGTCTGATTTTGGAACGCGAAGAGCGAAGTAAGATATGCCCAGCGAAAGTTATCGCTGTATTAAATTTTTGTGTAGTGGTGAACGATAGCTTGGATGGTGCACTAGGGCGAAAAGGCTACTGGAGGTGGTTGACTTCTGTATTGCGCAGAAAACAATGTTGTCCAGCCATCAAGCCGTTCTATTTTTAACCACTTTGATAGATGTAGGTGCAGGTTTCTGCTATGGTGTTTGGTTATTGATGGAGCAAGAAAGGCAGTGTTGCCTGTCAAGTATTTTAGATGGTCAGTCCAAGGCAAGAAGTTACAGGTATGTCAAAACTAGCAAGTAATTATACAATCGTGTAGCATAAGGTGAACTTTTATACAGAACAGAAGATAAGAAACTGTAGAGAATATTAGGAGTAAGAGACTTGGTCAAAACTAGCAAGTAATTATACAATCGTGTAGAATAAGGTGAACTTTTATACAGGACAGAAGATAAGAAACTGTAGAGAATATTAGGAGTAAGAGACTTGGTAAAAACTGTCAGCCCTGGTCTGGTATTAGACCAGTCTATTATAGATACCCCAAGCTACTCGAACACAGTTTAACCACTGACATAACAGCTGTAAAGCAAGAGGTAGTGACAGACGATATAAAGGAAAGAAAGAAAAAATGCCAGTATCATTGTGTACAGCAGTCATTATAGTAGAGAGGTGCCACCAAGTGAAGGTCAGCCAACCAGTGTTGAGTTGAATTTGACTCTTTATGTAAATAAAGCTCGATTTGGTTCAGCTGTTGTTAGCGTGAATTCGATACGTCTGAATGTAATCATCATCATCATCCTATGTATTCGTCAGCACAGTAGAGAATCACTAACTGGTAAAAAGAATTAACTCTACATGATCTGACTGCCTACTGTCGGGTTAGTGAAACGAACTATCGAAAATACAACCCTCTCTCGGTTATATAACCACGTGGGAACGGTCACAAACTGTTATGACAAGATCAGCAAGATAATGTGGAACTAGTGACAACAAATGTCAGTGGAACATGATGCGTGGAGAAGAAGCTTGCTATGGTTAGGACACACATTTAGGAACTGTACTGATAGTGTTACAAAGCAGCACTTGTTCTGAAATCCCCGTGGTAAAATAAATAGAGGGACATCGGAAAACAAGACGATGAAAATAATCTCAGACAAGCTTTACAATTGTAAGACGACACGGGAAGAGTTTGAGACGACATGAACTGATTGAAACCTTAAAATTTCAAGTAGCTGAAGAGATGAAGGAAGATTTGGCAGAGAGAAGGACAAAATCTTCACGGATATTCCGCAATAATATATATTTAATCAGGTGAGAAAATCGAGCTTCTACTGGTCTTCATTGAACTGTGTTGGCTCATAAAAAACGGCGCCACATTTCAGAACCTGCTGTGTCATGAAAAAAAGGGATGTAACAGCAACTTTAACAGTAGTGGCATACTGATCAAGAAGTTAAGAGCAAATGTTTTATACGATGACTGTGGCCGTGTGGAAGAACGAACGAACGAACTTTATTTTCGAAGGGTTAAGAATTGGACGCGAAGGCTCGTCTAACATTTTGCCCTTCCACTCTCATTTATCTTGTATACTTTATCCTGTCATTCCCACATGTTACTTAAAGCATTAATATGAAGGCATGCAACCTTGTAAAGGTAATATAACAGCGTACGTTTACAGTATGCAGTCATAATCAAAATTAAGTATTTTCTTTAACCAAGCAAGAAAGTAACATAATAAAATAAATACATAAAATGAAATTAAATTAAATTAAATTTTTAAAAAAAAATCATTAATTCGAACATAATCAGATTAGGTGGCATGGTATCAGAACTCATGAAGTATTTGACATTCTGCTATTGAGGGAGGTGAGACTTGGTGTTATTTCTTTGCCCTCCTTAACCCAAGAGCAGAATCAGTAGGAGAGATAGATGGACATAACTTTATTTAAAAGGGTAAAAAATTGGGACCCAGGTCTGTCCGACCATCCAGCCCTTTATCTTTCATTCTGTATCCCGACATTCACTCATGCGGTCATAAACAATTTATCTGCATTATTTAATTTGTTATTAAACATCAATACACAAATTACATAAACACATTCTCGCTTATATCCGTACATTCTTGAGGGAAAATGAAATAATAATAATAATTTCTTACGCACTTCTGTAGCAAGAAAAATCTTCGAGCAGTAAAAAATGTATATCTGCTCATTCTCATACACATCATCACATTTAAGCAAACAAATACATTACATATTTCAAAAGTACAGTGCTATGCAGGTACATTCTCACATACATTACATTATATAGTAATACTACATGGATATAAAACAAATGGTTCACATTGACAATGACGAGCGGAAGAGGAAAAGAACGGTTGACATATAGATGAGATGTGGACAGACAAAGGCTGCTTCTATGGGGGTAGATAATCGGTGTTGATGAAGTGATTGAAAAGTGCCTTGTTGAATGAGTATTGTTTAGGTAGTTTTTTTTACGTGGTGTGGAAGGCTGTTCCACAAGTAGGCTCCAGAGTAGGCTAAACTCTTTTTTGAACAGGTCGATCCTAGGTTTGGGCAGACGTAACTGATGTAATTGTAGTCCCACTCTTCTACTGGTTTGAAACAATGATCATAGGTACGGCGGGGCATTGTTTGATAGAATTGCGTGAGTCAGTTTGGCTTTGTTGTAGAGGAGACGTTTATTTAGAGACAGTATTTTGGGTTCTTTTCGTGTCCTTGTGTGTGGTGTCGTGCGATTATCGGTGATTGGACTTACTGCTCTCTTATGCAGGTAGTGCAGTCTCTTTGAGGTGGAAGCAGGGCAACCATCCCATAGTGTAGAGCAGTAATATAGATGTGTCTGTATATGTGAGGTGTAGAGCAATAGTCTAGTGTCTGCGTCTAAGAAGTGTTTTATTTTAGCCAGCTAGTATGTCTTTTGAGCTAAGTGTTTGGTTAAATTCCATACGTGGGAGTTCCATGTTAATGTGCTGGTCAATCGTCAACCCTCTGGTGCCCACAAGAGTGGACAGTCAAATGCTTCTTCTATGAGGGTAGATAATCGATGAAGTGTTTGAAAAGTGCTTTGTTGAATGAGTATTGTGTAGGTAGATTTTTTTACTCTTTAAACAAGCAATCTCCGTGAAAAAAAGTTTGGCCTGTTGGATACGATAGGATTCTTTAAGAAATAATTCTCGCCGTTTGTACGTCGGTCACATCTAAGTGATGCAACTGTGGTTGAAAGTTAGACATTAATTGTATTGTTTCCCTTAGATGTACTCTCCCGAAAATAGTAACACTCAACGAATAAAAGTCGGTGAATTGTGCAACACAAAGTGAGTGACAGTGATATATAAATAAAATGTAAGTTTATGATTGCAGAACCCATTTTCATTCCGGAAACGGATTTAACTCATCATTTTGTTAAAAATAACCTTAAAATGTAAGTTTTTGATTGTTTCTTCAAGACAAAATTTTAATTTAAAGTATTGCAGACTTATAATTATGGATCAAAATGATAAGATGGCTGCAAAACGGGCTGCAGATGCTAAGAGGAAGAGACGATCGCGTCAATCACAACGAGCAAGCGAGCCTCTAGAAGAAGCAGCAATACGACGACAAGTTAATTTCCCAACCGAGTTCCTTAACGAGCAGTGCCCATTAGGAATGCCACCGCATTTGCTGAAATTAAAGGTTGCTGCATGTATCATGCTATTGCGAAATCTGAACGCAAAAAAAAAAAAAACGGACTATTGAATGGCACCCATTTGGTCATAAAAGTCTTGCATCGGAATTCCATTGATGCAGAAATTATCACTGGCAGTAATAAGGGAGAACGAGTCTTGATTCTTCGCATTGACTTAGAGCCGAGCGAGCGCAGTTTGCCATTTAGGATGTGACGTCGTCAATTCCCGGGGATTTTAGCATTTGCAATGACGATCAATAAGGCACAATGACAATCTTTTGATCACGTAGGAGTTTTCCTTCCTGAACCTGTTTTCGGATACGGCCAGCTCTACGTCGCCCTCACCCAAGGAACAAATCATGAAAACTTGAAAGTTTTTGTTAAAAACACTTTTTATGCAGGCCACCAAGAACCACTTTTGTCAGCTTGCCTGCTTTGGGCATGTAACTCGTCATGACTCCCTTTCGAAAACGATCCTCCAGGCAACAGTCGAAGGTAAACGGAGAAGAGGAAGGCAAAGAAAATCCTGGGCTGATAACATCAAAGAATGGGCAGGACACGGTTTTTCCACACTTGTACGCATTGCTGAGGATAGAGAGCAGTGGAGAACCCTGTCTGCTGATGCTTCCAGCATGGCACCCCTACGACCCATGACGGGTTACGGGTTGAGATGATGAATGATCAGGGAACATTTTTTGAAAAAAATCCATGCACTTTCACAAAAAATGTCATCAAAGGACTTTTATATTGAATGCTTTAAATAGCTAGAACACGTTATTATTTCTGCGAACCACTTTCAAGAACTTTAAGAGAAATTGAAAATAGGTGAAAGCCTCCAGAGACCTGTGTCAAGAATAAACAGGTATTAGACTTGACCAAGACATCACTGAATGATAAAACTCTTTGTCTTGAAAAGTATTTACAAATATTTATTGATATATATTTACTTGAAAGCACTAGAATGTAACAGTGATATGACATTTAACAAAACTACAAGAAGAAACTTGTTATATTGATATAAAGTCCGTTTTTCAAAGAAAATGCTATTTTTTAGATCTGCATCATAATTGACAGGAGTATCATTTAGTAATGGTGCTGAAGTTAGCCTTTGTTAACACAAGCCTTTATATACTAGCTAAGGCTATACCACTGGTGTCCTAAATAACTTATTTCATAAATTGCCCACGGGCTCGTATTGCCAGAAGCATGACACAACAACAGTGGGTGACATATGACTAACGCTCGTAAACAGCTTATATCCCGTTTATTCAATTAAACACATGACCACACATGGCCTGATGAAAATACAACATTATGACTATATACGTGCCACAACAGGGAATGCATGTACTAATATCAATCTACAAAACGGGTAATTTGGCTACCACAATCCTAAAATGGACACCGCGCCATCACGCGGGAAAAACCTACATAGTTACACTGACAATGAAAATTCACGACAGTAACTTAGCATGCACCAAACTCAGCGCTAAGTAAATAACCACTTCCCTGGAATCCTTAATAGCAAACATAGCTAACATTAGGAATAGGGCTCAAATGGCAGGCACCGCGTCACTGTCCTAGATATCACAGACAGCCGCAGCTGGTATACCAAAAACTGCGTCCGCCATGGATGGAAGTCAAATCTCCACTGACTATATTCGCGCCAGCCTTGCGCATTCCGTTACTTCCGCTGATCACATGACTCCGCTGATCACATGACTATCAGGACGGATTTCGACCGTCAAACAATCTAGAAATATGGCCTAGAAATACGCCGTGACACATGTGTTACTGGAATTCTTACGATGTGGGTGTCTTCTAATGTCAATCCTTGACTTTGGTTATATGGTTTTATTTTTAAACTTTCTTATCCTCCCAGGAATTAGATACAGGGATTTATTTCTTCTTCTCCTTCTTTTTCTTCTTCTTCGTTCACTCTCAGACGTCAACATAACATAAATATGCTCAAAGAAAACATTAGTCAGCTTGAGGCTGTTTCTATCTCCAGGAATGGTACTGGTGTCGGACATATGCGCTTTTTCTGCCCCTCATATGTTGGGCCCCTTTGACGCAGATGTTCAGAAGTTATTTTATCGGTGCTACAGTTACACTCATCGGTAGCTCCTATCTTTATCTTGTTGAAAAGATGGTATCCCAATCTGTTGTGGCCCGTGCGGAGTTTGAAGATTCCCATTTGTTCACTTCTACTGAGCTGTATATTATATGCATCGTTTTTTTGTGTGTGTGTGGCCTGGACTCTCTGCTTCCCATTTGTTTCAGTATCATTTTCTGATAAAACTCTTTACCTCTTCGAAAGTTATACTTTTATCAGGCTGAGGTAATTTTCCACCTTTCTTTGCAATGAGATGTTGCAATGAGATGTGATCCATTGTTTTACAACTTTTTTGAATCGCTGTCAAAGTTTGTGGAATATTGCTCCTATGTCATCCAGGTCTGCGTTATTCTGGCTCTTTTTGAGGTTATGCTTCTTCTCTCTGTTGCAGTCTAAAGCTATTCTCTCAATACTAGAAATGCTTTCTATTATTATGGGAAAGCGCTGTTGTTTCCAAGCCGGCAGCTTGTGAGCAGTATCGGTGGGTTTAGCTGTTGACATCGCATTTATGGGATTTGTTAATCTTTGTTTTAGTTGATTCTACAAAGTTGCTTTGCTTGAGTCTTGCCCTTTGAGGACCTTTATTTTTTGGTACATAGGGTGGACTTTTAGGCTCCTGAATTTCTCGGCTTGTTTCTGGGCCCTGCTATCTCTATATCATCCATTTGTTGAACGTATGTAATCTAATTTATTTGAATGTAGTACATTTTTTTCCTCTCGCCTTTGTCTCTCACTCCTGTTACATATCGTAGGTCTAGAGTCTGCGCCTCACCAGTCTTCCGTTTCAGCAAAGCAGAGAACGGCCATCTGGATTGTTTCTGGCCGATGAGGTCATTGAGTTAATTAAATACCAGTATTGGTGGTATAATGAGCAGTTCACTGTGCTGGTCTTGTCGTTACATAATGATGTACTAATTTCCTGCAGTCTGTGCGATAAAGTCAACACAGGCGGTCAAGTATCAAACATGAAGGCGAAAAAGTACACGATCTTAAAAGAAGTCACTTGTTAGCGAAAGCCACACAATGGTAGAAGCGCAGAATGCTACCAACAGAGCATATTTACATACACATAACAAGAATAAAAATAATTCAACATGTATTATCCACCACCTGAAATAATGCATGTACAACATTATTTACATTTATAATAATTGGCATCGTTACTCTGCTGGATTTTGGTAACGCTCCAAGTTGTTTATCTGGACTGTGGTTACGCTCCAAGCTGTTTATCTGGACTGTGGTTACGCTCCAAGCTGTTTATCTGGTCTTTTTCTACCAGAACTAGACTTGACACAGGGATAATGAAGTGAAAGTTATTTTACTTTTGCTCTTGCAACATTTTATCCGCTTGAGTGTTGTTTCAGGGAATTTATCTCTCTCCATTAGAATTTCAGTTACATCAAAGTCCTGCCCATCTTTGTTCTGAAACTCGGGTACTGTGTGTCTATCATTATTCACAGTTGTGATCTATTTCCGTTGGGAAGTTTTGTGACCAATTATGCATTTTTATTGCGGTCACGTTCGTTATCATAGAGGGTTTCTTATATGAGAGAGGAAAAAGCATGTCTGCTCTCTGGTCTGGAGTTCCCTATGTTACAAACCTAATCTCGCGCAATATGGTAATCAAGTAGACGTGATTGCTAGCTTGGATTTACCATAACATTTCATAAAGAAATCTCTTGTTATTTATGTAAATATAAATTGATAGTTCAAGTCTTTCAATTGGTTGAGTGAACTTGATGTCTGTACCCGTACGACTCCTTTTATTTGAATACTGCACCCGTATGACTCATTTTATTTAAATACATGTATACAGAACTCATATTACAATTAATAAGTTACCGAACTACATTCAGCTGGGGGGGGGGGGGGAAAGGGGGGGGCTCATTTAATACGAGTAAAAACAAACATTTATCACAGATGTGGGCAGGGAATACAAAGTTTACTACAAACTTAGATGACTCAGTTGTTGTACTTGCTATTCTAAAAATCCCTATGAGACTCACTGAAATAGGAGCCCCATTCTCATATTTATATCCGTGCCAAGAGCAATCTTGAGCTAAGGTTGCTACCTTTGTAAAAACTTATTCCATTTACTCTAATTATGGCCAATATTGGACTACTACTGCAGATCAGGGGAGACAACCCGCGACAACAGCCAATAATTGGAGCTAACGAGTTTTAATTCCACACTTCAATTTAGAGCCAAGCGATACTAGCCTTCTTTTTTTCTCGTAAAGTTGTCAATTTTCTGTGATTTTTACTTTTGCCACGACAATCAAGAAATCACGGGGATAATCATTTGATCTTTTAAGCCTATATATATACCAGAAAAAGTCTTTGTTCACTGTCTAATTAATGTAGTGCTCACGTGACTAAGAAAACAAGATATTATTCAACTGTATATTCTGGACATATAGACTACCAAGCAAAAATGTTAGTGATACATACCTATCAACCTCCTGAGACAAAAATCTGTACGCCGGACCAAAAAAAGTCCTTACAAACACCCAAAAATCCTTACGCAAAAAATGTATTAACTCTTTCAGTCCCAAGCAAAAAGGTGGGTTTGGCCCAAACAAATGCACTTTTAGCACTTTGCAGAATTGCATTTGTGGGCTTAAAGTCTGCACAGCATGTATCAATGTTAATCTTACACTGTAAAAAAGAAGTGAGTGTGTCTGCATTCATGGACCTCCTGCAGTCTGTGTGGACTTTTTTATTGAAAAATAAAGCAGCGAAGTTTACGCAAACAAACTTTTTTTCTAGTTATGTAGGGCCGACACAGAATATTATGACATTAATTTATTGGAAATATTTAAATGATCAAAATATAACTGGAAAGATTAAGAAAACGACCAAAAAAAAAAAAAATACAACAAAGCAAAGCAAACAGCTACCAGCAACAACAACAAAAAATTTAACAAATTATGAACAGAATATCAAATCTAGGAAGAAAAACGTAGCACCAAAAATTTACAACATTATTTAAGAGTTGGTAGCCTAAACCAGTGATAATAGATTGCCACTTTATTAAAAAATAAAGCAGCGAATCTCGACCGCTGAAATAAAGTAGGCAGGCCTACTCAATACAAATAAACTTTATTTTTCTACTTTTTTAGGGCCTACACAAAATTTTATGATATTAATTTATTGGAAATATTGAAATGGGCATGGAAAGATTAAGAGAACGACAAAAATAAAATACAACGAAGCAAAGCAAAGCAACAGCAAAAAATAAACTAAATTGTGAACAGAATATTAATCTAGGAAGAAAAATTGTACTACCAAAAATTTAAAAAATTATTATTTAAAAATTGATAGCCTAGACCAGTGATAATAGATCGCCGCTTTATGAAAAATAAAGCAGTGAATCTCGATCGCCGGAATAAAGTAGGCCTACTTGTCAGGAAGTGGATTTAAGTTTATAGAGTTTGCCTGAATGAAAACAAGACCCTAGTATGAGAAAGTCTGAGAAGATAGAATTTAGATGAAAAATGACATGCCTATGGATAGATGAGATTATTGGCTCAAGGGCTAGAACCAGGATTTGACTCTCCCCTTGCCGCTTCGTGACTTCAGAAAAGCTATAGAATCACCCCCCTCTAACTACCTTTAAACACAAGGAGATAAGGTGTAGAAAACGACCACAGACACCACTATACAGACAACATAGAGTAAGTATAGTAAAGTGTGGAAGCTGATCCAGTATACGGTATATGTATGTATGTATGTATGTATGTATGTATGTATGTATGTATGTATGTATGTATGTATGTATGTATGTATGTATGTATGTATGTATGTATGTATGTATGTATGTATGTATGTATGTATGTATGTATGTATGTATGTATGTATGTATGTATGTATGTATGTATGTATGTATGTATGTATGTATGTATGTATGTATGTATGTATGTATGTATGTATGTATGTATGTATGTATGTATGTATGTATGTATGTATGTATGTATGTATGTATGTATGTATGTATGTATGTATGTATGTATGTATGTATGTATGTATGTATGTATGTATGCATGCATGCATGCATGCATGCATGTATGTATGTATGTATGTATGTATGTATGTATGTATGTATGTATGTATGTATGTATGTATATATGTGTATATATATGTATATATATATATATATATATGTATATATATGTATATATATATATATATATATATATATATATATATATATATATATACATACATACATATATATATATATATATATATATATATATATATATATATATATATATATATATATATATATATATTTATTTATTTATTTATTTATTTATTTATTTATTTATTTATTTATTTATTTATTTATTTATTTACACACAAAAATCAGTAAATTTCATCATACATCAATCAAATAAATAGCGTGCACTGTAGCACGGCCTGGAAAACAAAGTAACAATTAAATTAGATAGACACTAGGAAGACCCCAAATCACATTCACTCTTTCTGTCACCCTGCTGAGGAACAATAAAAATGGTTTGTGATTTAAACACTCTAATCTTATGGGGCTGTCAACTTTAGCCTCCACTCTCTAATACAAATAAGATTTCTACTGTTGCCGTCCGGTTGCCTCGTCCTCAAAGAACGTCTACACAGCTTCCAACTTGGTAGGTGATATGCGCCGCTAACTAACACCACTGGAAATGATAATAAATAGACTTGGCTTACCACGATGGCTCAGTGTCTATCCGTCCAATGGATAATGAACAGACCCTACTGGTCCTGTCTATTTTCTCCCTCCTTCTTTCTCTCTCTCTCTCTCTCTCTCTCTCTCTATCTCTCTCTCTCTCGGTCTCAGTGTCTCTCTAACACTTGACGACTGATGATGCGGCGTCTCCGTTACGCTCTTCTCTCGTTACTTTCAGGACCCAGGTATTGTAACCCTATCACCTGCTCCTGAATTCGGTGATGATGATAATGGTCGGGTATCAAGCTTGAGGTACTTGATTCACTGTAGAAACTTCTCTGCTGCTGAATAGCTTCTATAACTTTCCACTTTTAACCCGCTCCGGATTTAGAGGAAAACACAGCCTTGATTTTTGGCTGTATGCAATTACACCCGTCTCCAGGCCACGTGTCGTTGTCGGAGACTATAATAGCTAAGAGCTCTGGGTTTTTATGATAAATAAACCCCGTTCCCGCTAAAGCAGGGGCACTTTACTGAAAGAGACCGTAGGTTATTTTTCTTTTGCTTCTGACGATAACTCGAGTCCTCTGACCCCTGAGATATGTCCTTTTGCCGTGGATAATTTGTATTGGCAAATTATGCTTCCCAACTGTTTTTGCCGTGACCCGCTGAAATTAAAAGAAAATGCGTCTAATGTACACCAACTCCAACATAACGCATCTCTAACACATATAGCTCCCCTAATCTTTACAACTCCCTCACTCACTCCTTCACCTCTATGCTTAACAATCTATAAAATAATATTTATCCACGTGTCACTTCAATCTCACTGCTTCTACTCCCCTTCTCTCGTTCTGAACAACGATACATAAAATAATACTATCCACGTGTCTCTCCATCTCACTCTCCTTCTATTCCTCCCTTCCCTCAACTTAAATCTGCCAGGTAAGTAAACAAAGCCCCAGACACTGTCTGACGGGTTATGTGGCTGTTACGCATGGCTAACCACGTGTCCAAATATTTCAACTAGGGAACTCCTTTGTCCGAAATTCCGTGGCCTCCTTTTCCCATTACACATTGAGGTTTCCTGGCTTACTCCAAAATTAACTTAAATCTCGCTATAGGAATAGTTTACTCCTCTAAGCAGTATAATTCCCTTATAACATACATCTTTACCCTCCGACTGCATTTCTCACATTTAAGGCACAATAAATTAACGTACACACAATGGAGTTCCCAATAAAATTACATTTGTAAATACCCAGGAATAAATGGTGGTTTTACACAACATTCTACAACTATGAGCACACGTGTATCTCATAACTTCACACGCTCCTATCTACTGCCAAAATCCTAGAAAAACTTATGCACACTTTTACATTTACATCGTTCCTCAAAGATAATAATGGATGGCGCTACCATTTAAAACTTTAAGTTAATGTCCCCGCAAACTTTACTTACGGGCGAATACTCTATCAAAGACCCCTCTAATAAGTAAAACGATAATAAAATTTCTACATACCAATTACCGCTTTTCTTCCCCGCAATGGAGACGATAAATACGTAGTCGCACGGCAGGCAATTATTTTCTTAATAGAGAAAGATCCTATCTAAACGATTCTATATATACACAGGGAACAACTCCTGTTGATCACCTACGCATCTGCTAAGTTATCCACTCGGACCAATGAAACGCTTAGAAAAAAAAATACCTTCGACCTACGCCAATCAGATTTGAACAAACCGCGAAGACCGCGTGTCCAAAAATTGCATAACGTTACGTGACGTTTCTGACGCGTCATACAGGCGTGCATGAAATAGCAATTTTCGTAAACAACGAAAATCTACGTGATCGCGAAAAATCTATAAGAGAAGAACTGGCCGAGTGAAAAATAAACCTACCGACATAAAGGAGCCCATTAAATTACCTACACAAAAATACCAAACACGATATATATTCAAATGAGAAGAAACATGGCAACCACATATAGTTACAAAGTGAAGAAGAATGGTGAAAACTCAAAATGGAAGAACAGAATTGAGCCTGTTGAAGGACAGAATTACAGTGCAGCATCACATAACTCAACGCAAACAAACCTTTTTTTTTTAGTTATGCAGGGGCTACACAGAATATTATGACATTAATTTATCGGAAATATACTGAAGGGCAAGATATAACTGGAAAGATTAAGACAGCGATTAAATTGCAACAAAGCAAAACAACAGCAATATTTAACGAAGTTATAGATACTTAGCTGTTTTTAAACAAATTGGCGTCGAAGTGTCTTGGCAAGCGTGGCTGATAACAGGTAACTTTAAAAATACGTCATGTCACGATGAAAGCCGAAAGTGTTTGAGGCCGAATTCAAAGTTTTTGCCGAATTGTTGGGTATAAAAGGATTTGATTGGTTGCTG
Source organism: Oreohelix idahoensis (assembly GCA_024509875.1). NCBI lineage: Eukaryota > Metazoa > Mollusca > Gastropoda > Stylommatophora > Oreohelicidae > Oreohelix > Oreohelix idahoensis. The sequence goes on from JAMPIV010010159.1 coordinate 396,574, forward strand.
CGAGAGACTTCAGTTTAAAAACAGACGCCGAGATTCCCGGAATAAAAAAAAAGAGTTTAAAAAAACCTTTGCTAGAAAATATTTTCTGATTTAAAATTTTAAAAAAACTTGGGTTAGACAATATTTTTAGAATTTAAAAAAAAAAAAAATTCGATATTTTTTTTTTTTTTTTTTTTTTTGGAGGGAGGAAAAATCCGTACAACGAGTCTGTCCGGCCGTACACTGCTAAAAGTATCAAAAATACATACAGTGTACGAAAAATTCGTACAGGTTGACAGGTATGGCACTGATAACTGTACATATCCAAAAACGTCGTGAATAAGGAGCTGTTAAGTAATTACTCACATTACACTCTACTGACATATTCCATCTTCTCAGACTTTTAAATGTGCAGCAGTAGATTTAAGATGTTGGCATTAATTGTTCTCCCGTCTTGATTTGACAGTTACACATGTTTATATATATATATATATATATATATATATATATATATATATATATATATATATATATATATATATATACAGCACCAATACAGACATTGATAGCAAACGAAGAATACAAGCGGCAAGATAGGGCTAGTGAAAGAGATAGCGAGCTCTGAGAACAGATAAATTTTGAGCCTATAGACAGTGTCACGGAATTGCCTCCCCTGCTTTGCAGTAGTGGTCCAACAGTGGCCAAATCTCAACAGTATCTAATATGGTTCTTCAAAGGTGTCTACCTTCGCACAATGTTACTCTTGGCCAAGTTGTAGATAGAAGGATAATGACGTTTCTATCTCAAGGTAGTGTTCATAAGATATTTCATAAATCAAGAACAATGCTGCATTAGGCAGGGCAATTGTTAACTTATATCTGATCCACCACCTTTTATGAAGAATTAAGCAATTATTAATTTCAGCTCATTCAAGCCCTCACCCTGATTTACTCGGTGGAATTCTTGTTATTAGTGGTATAGCTCTGTTTAGAGTGTATTTAGTAAATTGACTGAGAAAAACATGCAGTACATTAAAAATGATTAAATCGACGTTAAATTTCTAAATTTACAAATAACAAATTTAATAATCAACTAAGTTTTAACAGTTTAAAAATATTGAATAGTCTTTAACAGAAAATACTCATCATCGTGTGATGGTTTGGTGTTTTATGTGAGAAGTCACTTGGCAGCTTTTAGGTTTGACTTAGCTGCAAATGGTAGATTCTTCTCCCGCTGGGGTTTTTGGGTTCTGTGCAGAGAGGTCACTGGAGTTCTCGCGTCTCTGTTCAAGATTAATGGCGCAGCACGTTCCAAGTAAGATCAGGGAGTAATTGCAAAGCTGGTTCCGCGTTTCTAAGACCTTCTGATGATGGTGTCTAGCTCGACGTCGGGCTACTTCTACCTTCACTTTGTTCCAGAAATTAGTACCCTCAGCTGGTACCACCAAGGCAATCTTGGCTCACAGACTGTTTGCTTAGAGGAATAAAGTTAAGGCACTAGCAGATACCTTTTTACACGTTTCCGGGGTGTTGTTATGTTAACAATGAATTCCCACTATGACTCCGTGTTTTCAGTTTCCTCAGATTCAAGTTTTCCTTATTATAAAGATAGAGCTTTCCTGGGCTGTTTAAGTCCTTCAAAATACTCAAACTAAAGTCCAGTCTGATAAATGGAAGTCTGATTCTCACAGTCTTTACTCTGGCAAGGTCTGTTTGTCGTCTTGGTAAGCGATTCTCACAGTGAACTAGACTTGCAAAAAATGTCAGATTATATTGTAGTTTTTCTGCTCCCGCTTTTGCGGGCTGTTGGGACAAACGTTCAATCGACGCAATTGTTATTCGCCCCTCAAAGTATCTGCCAATCTTATATGTAGTGCAAAATTTCAAACGTTACTTTTCTCAAATTGGGCTGTAAACATCCGATTATTACTTGGTCAAGTTACGTCTCTCACACTTCAACATGTCCTCCCAGATTGGGGGATTATCTGACTTGCCTATCCCACGTAATTCAACCGTCGTTATCAGACTATGACTCGGCGCAATTCGGCCGTGTTGTTTGGACATTTCGTGCTTTATCCGCACCTCCAAAATGCAAGTCTACTATTCTGTAGAAATGTAAATGATTACTCCCATCTTGTGCAAACACCGTCATTAGCCTTTCACCTGGGATCAAATGTGCGACCGTCACGTTTTTGTGATCCAATTAGTCCTTCAGGGATGGACCGGCGAATTGAAGTGAATTGAAGTGTGAAAGTTATGTAAACATTGACCTTCGGATGAGTTTTCTGTGTTGACAAATAAGGGCAGGAGAGAGAGAAATAACAAATTATCCCTCGCACAGGAATGTAGTGTAATCCTGCCGGAGTGGACATGAGAGCGCACAAACCGTTTTGTGACAGACAGAGATGTACTAAAAGCATTTGGCATCAGGGCGGATCCTTTCTTTGGCACCCGCACTCCCCCTGCCCCCCCCCCCCCCCCAAAAAAAAAAACAACCACACACAGTATTATGCTTGCAAGTAGATTTTTACAGTAAAGTACTATCATAATAGTGTCCGATATGCAAGGAGGCATATCTGGAGTAGCACAATGCTACAGTATACTGATGTGGAAGTGAACTTCTGTCTTTACGCCCTCACTGACTCTTGAAATCATCCACACACTTCCAAGGATCCCCACTGTGGTGAAACTTGTTTAGAACTCAGCATTGCACACTAAGCTTGGAGGAGTCACTTGAGTCCATGTAACTCTGGATTCTACTTGTTTGGCTGTTTGCAAGAGGAACTCACTGTGGAACCAGGATAAGCAGGGGGACCTGAAAAGTGGGCTCTATGTAGAACGTGACAAACCCTTGGGATAGCCCAGAACCAGAGCACAGTATATTTGGAGAACCCTTGGATGACGGGGAATGCACAGTATGCCACGCGCTTCTTCCTCCTAGCTTGGCATCAGATATGATTATCTTTTATTTTAAATGCGAGCACAGCTATAGAAACCGGAGCTCATGACTTCAACTCAACGTGTTTCGAAATGGCAGAAAAGCTACAGGGAAAGCCTAGATCTACAGTTTAGATAATACTAAGGAGTCTTCAACTTGGTACTGGCTGCAAAAGAGCGAGAAGCTCTGCAGCCCTAGTTAAACAACAACAACAACAACAATAGTGTCCGAAATCACCCCTTTTCAGCTGTCACCCGGGGCAGACCACCCCCTTTCAACTCCCCCCCCCCCTTCCCTTTTTATTTTATTTTATAGTATTCCACTGCCTACAGTACATTTGTCTTTGAAAAGTTGTTCTCCAAACTGTGTAAATATACCGGATCCTAGTGAATGTTTTATGAGGATATTTTAGTTGAGATTCCAGTCTCTAATAATCTTCACGTTGAATGATTCAGAAGAGTTGGCTTATTTCAAGTGTGAAAGGGAAGATCACCGAATGGCAGCTGCCGAAGAATGAAGATTATAGTCATCCTAAATTACCCGGCATTATAAGAGGATTGCAGCAAGGTACTTGTAAATCGTAAGTATTCTTACCTGGGTTGATCAATATAAAATCAGATCAGGGGTTTCTTATATTAATCATTATCAAGTGCCGTGACTTGAGGGCACTATTTTTTTCCCCTGAACGGCAGTGTCACCATTCACATCAGTTGTCACAGACGGTGACTATTCTTATTTAAGGAAATAACAGAAGATTGACAAATCTTGGAGGCCCTATGAGGGACGTCCTCTTTCACGTAGACAGTGACTTAATTTATTTTTCCATCTCGTCTCAATGTTATTACTCTTTAATGTTCTGTTTTCCTATACATTTTGTTTCTCTTTGCTTTGCTACCTGTGTGGCCCAATTGTTTTCTCCTTCTCAAACCCCACCCGAGGTTGTTTATGTTCGAGCATGCAGCGGTCAGCGAACGATAATGTTACGTCAGCACACCTGGCCTGACCAGAGAAACATTTCTCCGGTCGCTCTAGTGTTTGATCACGAGCGAAGACGGTTTCTGTGAAGAAACGGTCCGGCAGGGGGAGATAACCCGCTGATAGTCTTTGTTGTTTGCCCTTAGATGAGCAAAGAGCACAAAATATTATGACTGTCTCTCTGGGGGAATTTTCGCAAAGTTGTTGCTTCTGAAACCTGTGTCTTACCCGGTATTACGCATTACGCCGATACATCTGTAGAATCAGGCTAGGCAGGTGTCCGGGGGGAGCGTCCTTTGTAAGCTATAAGATTTGAAATTTTACTACGTCAAACACACTCGTAGAGGATTCCTGGCCCGAGATAGACCATTATGGAAATAAGGCAAACATTAACACAGAACTAAATGTTCTTTGCCTATTTCTTGGCATTTTCTCGGGGTGAGTAAACAACTCTTATAACTATTATATGATATATTCATGTTAGATTTTTATATATATCTGATAGGAAGGTACTTACTTCATTTTTGAGGACTTCTCCTAGTAATTTAGTTCAGTGATAAGATTACACTGCCTACGGCCTTAATTAAGTGGTGCTTAAACTGTTACGGTTTATCATGGGTTAAATGTTAAACTTACAATAACAGATATTAGGCGTAGAATCAGTCCACATATGCCTATCATGGGTTAAGAATAGGCTAAATTAACTGTCATTTCTGTAAGATAATGTCAGGTGTGGATTGTTCACTTAAAAACTGAATAGTGAGATGCAGGTAATAACTCTGGATTATAGGAGATAGTCACTTATTCCTTTTTGATAGATATTTTTAGTGGCAAGGGAGAATCATTTTATGCTTACTTGTGTAGTTAGACACTAGTCCATAACTTTCACAGAAAGCAGTCACCAGGCATAGACATAATTATATCTTATGATCTAGCCACAACTGTATTATTATAGCAAGAACATTGCATTTTCTTTGTACTCATTTTGTGGAATGCTAATATATTTTCCAAAGGGGACATACGATTTATTTGTGTAATGTCAAATGCTGTAATCTGTTTATGTAAATTCATTTAATGTTGTAAGATGAATAAGCATATTCAGTTAACTGTAACTACAGGTTAGGTTTCTTGTATGTTGAGATTGGGAGAAGAGGAGTAGATTGTTGCTGTCAGAACAGTTACTGACAGGTACCTGGGTGTGCAAAAGATATTAAGTCTATGCGGGCGCGTGTTGATAATTGATATTTTTAAGGAACAGGAGACATGGTTAAAGACAGCCCTAAACTATCATAGCAATAACTACAATAAATTTAATCCCATAGTGGAGCGAAACTTTCTGTATAAAGTTAGTGTGATTTATTATTTGCTTGAAGTAAAAGGGTGTCTCTTTTTGGGTCTCAGTTTCAGGAAGACCGAATCGCTAGAGCAGACTTCAGTCAGGCGAAGAAAGTCATATACTCTTCGATCTAGAGGGTTTCTGTATACATCTAGCAACGAATCGTCAACCCCGTTCCTGAATCAAAACCCCTTTTGTCAACGCCAAGTTAAGCTCACGCAGTGCAACGGAGCCAACGCTAAATCTGGAATCGCCAAACGCAGTAGTAGTTCTCTACTCGCCTATTGGATTACCAGCCAGAGCATTGCGGCTTCCAGAATATCAAACCCGCTCAGCATGCCTATAGCAGAATTCCATATCACCCGCCTTTTTTGTGCCTAAACGGGGCACTCAGCAAACCACAGCCAAACCAGTTTAAACAGGATTTACAGCCAAGCGGAGCCTTGCGCCGGATAAGCGCGCCTGGGTCTCTTTGTCCTCAAGTGACTTCTTCTGGTGTATTTCCTGGATACTTAAAACCTCGCACGTATGAGCAGCCATCTATAGACAGAGTTCCAGCCCCACCCACGCTATAAGGGGAGTCACCAACGTTTAGCACCAACAAAGAAAGTTTTGTAGGCTAGTCCCTCACGAAGGATCTACAAGTAATTCACTTCCTGGAGCTAGTACATTTGGTCCCCGAAAAGCGGACAGGCTGTCGCCCAGTTCAATCAGTTGGTCAGCAGGAGATAAACAGCGTCCCCCAGCTCAACTCGCGCCAGTAGGGGGGGTCACCAACGATAGCGCCTATACAGTGATGTTATTCAGGTTAATTCCATCACCGATGGAGGATATATACGAAAACACCACTTACTGGAGTTACTTCAGCTGGTCCCCGAAAACCGAAGGACTGTCACTCGATTATTTATCTCTTTGTGTTCTACAGGTTTTATGAATGGTGATCTGTGTGTGTGTGGTGGTTGGTGTATATGATTATTGATGAATATTTTGAGTATTGATGTAATTTTATGTTGTTGTGATGATATGCATTAATTCCATGCTTTTTCTTCTTTAATAAATTTTACACATTTATTAATGCGCTGTTCACGACCTTTCCATCCATATTTGTATTTTTAGCTCTTTACTATAATCTCTATGTATGATAAGAGAAAAGAGAGAGAGCAGGAGGTGCTTAGACAGACATAAGTGATTTGAGGCTTGGAGAGAGAGATCATTTTGGTAAATCTTCTTCCAGGTTGTCTCAAGTCCATCTCCTATTTACACCGTATCTAAAGTGTAAGCTATAACTCTGTCAGTCCACTATCCCTTGTCGATTTCACTACAGTTGTCCAACTCGACAAATACTCTACACTCTAACTCAACCACGACATCCTCCCATTAGGACATGACAAAACATTACTAAGTTAATGTTGTAACAGAGGCTGACAATACATTACTAAGTTAATATTGTAACAGAGGCTGACAATACATTACTAAGTTAATATTGTAACAGAGGCTGACAATACATTACTAAGTTAATGTTGTAACAGAGGCTGGCAATACATTACTAAGTTAATGTTGTAACAGAGGCTGGCAATACATTACTAAGTTAATGTTGTAACAGAGGCTGACAATACATTACTAAGTTAATATTGTAACAGAGGCTGACAATACATTACTAAGTTAATGTTGTAACAGAGGCTGACAAAAGATTACTAAGTTAATGTTGTAACAGAGGCTGACAAAAGATTACTAAGTTAATGTTGTGACAGAGGCTGACAAAAGATTACTAAGTTAATGTTGTAACAGAGGCTGATAAAAGATTACTAAGTTAATATTGTGACAGAGGCTGACAAAACATTACTACGTTAAGGTTGTAACAGAGGCTGGCAATACAGTACTAAGTTAATGTTGTGACAGAGGCTGACAAAAGATTACTAAGTTAATGTTGTAACAGAGGCTAACAAAATTGTAAAGAAAGACATCCGGCGCATAAATTACGGCTACAAGAGGACCTGGCCAAGTTGTGACCAAGTTGAGTTGCCACATTGACTGACATAACTCTGAGCCCCACCTTTGGAACTGCCTGGTATGGGATTACATGTCGTCTCACCAACTCTAGAGCCACAACTAATCCTTTTTTTTAACTCCAAGCGTGAGGCCCATGCGAACGAATACTGTGAATGCCTTTAAATCCCCCCCCCCTTTTTTTTACCCCTTTTTTATATTAATGACGCGCTTTCTCGTACGTTTCTGCATGGGACTAAGTGAAGGCATGTCCTAATACTCTCAAAGGAGTGAATAAAAGACATTTCATTGATTAGTTCACAGCAGAGCTCAACAAATATCGTGTCACGTGGAGAAATGGGAAACAGCTTGGTTAATTATGTGAAGAATTTCTCTAGAGATTTTGACAAGAACATCTGAGGCCAAATCTGGCAATAGATACACAACTCTAACCAAGCAGAAATTGTCAACGACAGAGTCGGAAATCTTATTTATGAGTAGAGGGTGATTGAATGGGGCTGTGATGAAAATACAAAGTAAGGGACTTAACCAAAATGACCACTATACTTCACATCTGTATTTACAAATGTTATTACATACATCATTAACCTCCCCTAGGACCATAGGCAGTCAAGTCATTTGAGCCAGGTTATTCTGCTCCGTACCATCCTCTCAAGATCTTTCCACGTCTCCTTTATCTCCTTGGTTGTCGTGGACAGATATTGTGACATATCGTGACATATTGTGACATATCGTGACATATTGTGACATATCGTGACGTTTAAAACAGGCGTACGTGACATTAATCGGATTTATGAGCAGCGAGTTTTGGAAATGTTTTTATTGATGCTGTTTTAGTAGGTAATGTTCTGACAGAGTTTATCGACCTGTTCTTTTTACAAATGCCCCAGTTTGCTCTTCTGAAATTCCAGCTAGCAGTCATATTATGTGGGCCTACCTCAGATATCTATAATGTGACTGGTACATGGTCTGTTCTATCTAGCTCGCTATTTACTGTTCTAGTAGTGAGCCGATGTATGTCATCTGTGGCCATAGCAAGATCTTGCGTGCTTGTTGTTTTCCACACTCTAGAATAGATGATGGGCTTATCATCTGGCTGGTTTATTAGAAATAGTGTATTTTCCACCATCCAATCTTCTACCTCTTTTCCTCTCGGATCTGTTGCTTCACAGCCCCAGCTTGGTGAGTGGCTATTGAAGTCACCCATAATGAGATGTCTCGATTCTGCTAGTTTCACTTTGTGTAGCTCCAGAGTTGTGGCTGGAGTACTGTAGCAATTTGTGATCATCAAGTCTCCACTGGGCAGCAGTAGTGGAACTGTTATGTATTCAAGTTCGTCCTCACCAGATTTGTATATCTCTACTGCTGGGATTACAATTTTAACCAGTGTAAGGATTCCTTCCTTAGTTCTTTTTTCCCTGTCTTGGCGGAAGGATTCGTATCCACTAATGAAGAATCATTGGGTATCTTTTAGATGAGTTTCTTGAATGCAGATTAAATATATATTATTTTCCCTAAGGAATTCTTGTAACTCTGGTTTCTTGTTCCTCACTCCTTCTGCATTCCATTGAGCCACTGTAAGATAGTGGGTTGGATGGGCAGTTGCTCTACTTTGCCTTCACTCAACTATTTGGTTGGCAAAGGCACCGGTTGCTTGGGTGTGCCCTTTTGAGGCCAGGGACCCAGCTTCTCTTCTTCCCGGTTGTAGCTGATAGGAGCGACGCCATGGCGAAGGTCGCAATTGTCGCATGACTCCATACTGTAAATGCGTGTGCGCCTTAATTTGTCGCTGTGTCTGCGCCGTAGCTGACACACTCCGTCTTCGGCAGGCTGGGTTGTGTTTGTTGTTCAGGGTTGCCTCCCATAGCCTTTCCACCTCCCGGTGGTAGCTGCAAGGCAGCAGGTTTGTCTGTTTACCTTCCCTGTGGCTAGAGCTTATAGCGGCTCTTACTCGCTTGGTGCACCCGTCACAGGACACATGGGAGATTTCAGTGGTGGTATCGTGCCACCTGTTAACCCTCCCCGTATTCTGGGAAGACATCGCTGTTTGGTCCGCGGCTACTTATTCGTCCAGCATATAATCTGACTTAATTCGCATCTGACACACCATATCTGGTGGTCGTTCCACTATCCGCCACCTGTGGACGCCGTCGCGAGTATGGAAAATTGAGAATGTCTGAGTGTAGACATAATATGAATGTGTAATGTGAAAGTAGAGAAAATAGAGTCATTAATGAAATTATGGGGAGAGATATGACTTCTGGAGAGTAGTGAGATATGTACTGATCTCTAAAGGACTACTTCTCCACCATACTCCGACTGTGTTTAAGATGTCAATCTCTCACCCGTCCTCCAAATGCTAAATAGAATAATCTACTACAGTAAGGACACACAGCAAACATCAAGTGACAGTTAGAATAGAAGAGATTCTGACCACAGATCACATATAAATTTGTTTATTAAAAAACCACAACAGGAATCAAGAAAACATAAATAATGTCTTCACGATCTCTAAAGGCTAGTGAATCACAACCACAGATAAAACTAACACACCACTTCGCTCAATCACTCCAGCAAGCGTCTCCGTCTCACGCCCACACCAACCACACCCGTACATTTCCGTACACAAAAAGTATTGTCCAATTAAGGGGGTTAGGACCCCAGTTCTCAATAATGAGAACGACCAGTCCTCTAATGTTGACAATGCTTGGCAGGTAATCTTCTCCTCTGCTAGGAAAACTCACACAGTTCCACCTAACTTTAGTATACTAAGACTATGGAGATAAGATCCCTCTGGAACAGCTTAATAAATCCTAGGGGTTAACACTCTCTGTTGCGAGTGGCCACCACAAATAAAATAAAACAAAGGCTGAGACGTTTTCGCTCAATGTTCGATATATGTAACTCCAACACGAATCAGTGATTCCAGCTGGCGAAACGAATATATATATATATGAGGGCCCCCAAGGGATGTGCCTCTAATTGTGGGATAAAGATGACTTGAGCTTCAGACAGGTGGCTATTACTGGCAAGGTGACAATTATCTGCAAAATCCGCCAAATCTACTCCGGGTTTATTGGCTGTCAGTGGGTCTAACAGGGTTGCAGACACGACTCGATGGCAAAGGTGGCAGCCCGTCTGGCTGGAGATGTATATACTGCTAAAGGTTGTGAGTATGTACTCCAAGGTGACAGGACGTAAATAGGTCTGACGATATTGCCCCGAAGAATGGATGGCAACGGCAACAGCCCGTAGGCACTGACATCTACCGGCATTGTCAGGAAGCATAACCCTTAATTGGTTAGCCAAATATATCATGACTAGTTCTTGTCTGGAAGCTTACGACATACCATCAAGTACATAAGTGACTTGACATCCATAAGTGGAAGGCAAAGGTTATATCGTACCCATGTATCATAACATGTGATTTATTCATGTATTTTGTTATTTTCTGCACAGTAGACATTATCTTAAAACAGTTGCAAAAAAGATTACATCATTCGAAATGAAATGCTACAGAAGGATGTTGAGAATACCCTGGACAGAAAAAAAGACCAACAGAGAAGTACTGCACTCACTAAACGTACAGGAACATTGGCTCCTAAATACCATCGCAATAAGGAAGCTGAAATTTTTCGGTCACATAAAAAGACATAATAGTCTGGAAAAAACAGTGATGGAAGGCATGGTCCCTGGAAAAAGGGGAAGGGGTCGACCTAGACGACGGTGGACCCAGGACATCACAGAGAGTCTGAACTTGTCTTTGGCTGATGCAGGTCGACTTGCCCAGAATCGTGATGCTTTCAGAGCAGCTGTAATGGAGACAACGTTCTGGAAAGAATACGTCACATGATGATGATGAGACATTATCTTATCATGCTATCTCTGTAACATACTGCCATGATTCATTCATTTATATACAAACACTGAAGACATGGTCGCATCATGAACAGCAGTTGGTGGTGAGATTGTTGGAACACCATGGCCACCTATTACCTTTTGTTCCAGGTTTTATGATCAGTTTTTATGATCATTGCTGATCAAGATTATGATCATTCCTGACCGAATGTACCAAAAAGACTTGAAGACCGTTGATCCTGCTAACTGAAGCCTAGAGGTCAACCAATCTTCAACACCTTAGTCCCCCGTAGTTATAGGGCGAACTGAAGGAAAGTCTTCCGGATTCAAGTGTGTCTCAGGAACCTCGAACTAATTTCATATGAGTTATGTGTATACAATCCACCAAATCCTGTGAGCAGTTTCTAAAACGACTGTCTAATGATGACAACTAGATGGCAAGAGATAATGTGACAATCCTTTTGTTGTAATTTCAGTGGAAGATAAATCCAAGACTTTTTCGCTTGTTTATTTTGATTTGTAACTGTAAATAATCATACATTTTACCATCTTCCAACACCCATTTCTCATTACAAGAATATATATATAGATGTACATAATAAATTAGGAAATTGTACTCATTTGACTTGTTAAATTTTTAACTGTTGAATTTTGAGTTACCTTTTCAAATTTAATTATATTATCACATAGGGTTACTATAGCGAAAGTAGCAACTTATACTTCTGAAGCCTAAATCTAGTGTCCAGCTCAGAGTATTCACAGCTGTAACTCACTTGTGATACCAGTGTACTTCTCGGGCACTGGAACTCCATCCTTTCTGGAGAGAGATTCTACTTCTCCTCTACCACTATTATCATACTAGAAAAACCTTTCGCTACATTGGGGGCTCGTCCGGGATATTATTTTGTATCCTGAGCCACTATCTATGTATTCTTCTATTTTGAGCCACAAATAGTTTGTAAAAATAAATTTTTTTTGAAAAAATTCTATGATAAGGGTGGATTTGGTGATGTTTGCTGGCCACTATAAAATGATAAGACCAAAACTGGCCACTATGAACGTTGCAGTAGTATGTCCAAATCGTTGCTAAAATGTAGCCAAATGTATGGTAACACCCCTATCGACACCAGGTATATAATAGTCTGAAGTGCAAGGTGTCTTAACTGGTTTGTTGTTGTTGTTGTGGGTGAAGATGGGATGAAACTTCACAGATCTACAAAAACATGAGGTATGACGTGGAAGTCATAAAAGTGCGAAACTGCTGCGGACGTTTCCATCATTTATTTGGACGCCACAAGCACAGATACTTTACATAAATCATAGACATCAATAGTTCAATGTATTCAGCATTCTAAAGCTTCTTCATGAATCTGCATCAAAATCCTGCAACTGTGTCAGCTGCATCTCATCAATGTTCATTAAATAATAATCAATACTCCTCTGACGCTGACAGATCAGATATGCAAGATAAGTCTATTATTGTCCACACGAGAATAGCATTTCAGGAGTACAGGTCAAGCTGACCTTTATAGAATCCCTAAGTCTAACCCTCGACATAGGTGCAATCGCTGGCGTAGCAAAAATCCTAGAACATAATAATTGTTCCCTGCGCCTAGAGCGACCCGTGTGTATATATATATATATATATATATATATATATATATATATCTCAGGCATAAAGATACCGGTGGTGAAATTTCCTAGTAAAAGGACCTCTCCATTCTGTAACACACAAGCGAGCAGAGATCGACAAAATGTCTAACATCTAGGTAGATCATAGAGTTCAATAAAGGAGGTATTACCTTTCTTCAGAATCAATACCACAAAAAATACGCCTCCAGGCGGTTTTGAATCATATAGGGAAAGCCTCGTTAGCTAACTAACTCACAGGAGGACTTTAGAATCCCTATCAAAAATCACAGACGCAGAAGCGTCTTATCTCTGCTCAGTACATCTCGTCGAATCCCTGGGCGGAAGACGATTCTAACTTTCTTAAAGTTTAGACATGCGCAGAACGCATACATCTGACTAACACTCACAACGAAACGATGAAGAAACCATTTCAACAAAGCTGTGTTCAGAAATCACGCCTTATATGGACATGGGAATAAAACTCAACCCTAGTTTCAATCATTCCAAGAAATTATTGACTGATACTACCGTATAAGGAGACATCGTTCGAATAAATGAATCAGCGAGTCAAGACACAAGATAAGATAACCAACGAGTCAACCAACAAGAGAAAGTAACCCCCATAGTAAAATGTACCCATAGTTTAAACAAAGGTTATCTGCCTTAGACCACAAAAAATTTAAAGTGTACAATTCATACCGATTAATTACACACAGTCTTAGGAAAAAAAATTCTGTGCGCAACATTACCGCACCCCCCAGAAAAAAAAAATGAAACATTTTTTTTTAATCCAAGAGCCAGAAATAACAGGCTCGTAACGCACGTATGATGCGCGAATATAATGCCTAATATGAGGCTAGCTCGACGCATGGAGCGTCAGCTGAGATTATATCTCAGATTCTTAGAGAAAAAATTTCTCTAAGTGTACACGTATATTCCAGGGAGGTGCCACGGACATACGCCACATGATGGCAACATCATAATGTAAGCAAAATTATACTCACATAAATACAAATATGTTATCATAGTATGAAGTGTAATTAACTACACATTTGAAACAAAAAATACATTATACAATCATACAATGTATTACTAATCAATACTAATAAATCAGATGTTCCTCTTAGACATGGATATAATCGTTCCACCGCAGGTAAGAACTTGACATACTTCATGGTTGACATAATGTCCATACCTCGCAGACGTCACTGATGTGCTGCGAAAATATCAATAACACAAATCTTTATGGTATATGCTAAATTTCTTAATACAGTAATCAAAATATAATATATAAATTGTGGCCATGTGAGCTTTTGGCCCGTATATTGCTAACTAAACCTTCTTTCGTTATACCAACATCAGTAACAGAACAAGGCAATTACAATGCTATAAATTCCCAAAATGAGCACATATGTGCTAATATATCCTTATAGTAGAGAACTGTTATAGATCTCGACGTTTAACAGGGAATATATATGACAGAAGAATTAAGTGGAATCATGTGGGCATCTAGACAGAATGTCTGCCATCACATTATCCGAACCACGGATAGCTCGCACCGTGAAATGAAAGGGTTGAAGAGCTATGGCATATCGAGTGGACCTCGAGCTCTTCAAGTTTTTTGCTCTGAATAGCAGTAAGCGCTTTCTGGTCGGTTTCCACAATGAAATGTGCGCCTAGAAGGAATCTTTGCAACTTGAGAATTGACCAAACCATAGCCAATAATTCACGGTCTAAAACCGAGTAATTCCTCTCTGCAGCATTTAATTTCCTAGAGATATACATCACCGGATGCAGAGTATCTGAATACTCCTGCATTAGTGCTGCCCCAATCCCAGTGGACGAGGCGTCACTTCGAAGAACAAAAGTCTTCTCAATAGTAGGTAACCTAAGGATAGGTGGAGTTGAAAATAGAGTTTTAATCTGGTCCAATGAGGATTGACATTATTGAGACCAGCGGATCAGATTACGCGATCCTTTCTTCAATAAAGTAGAAAGAGGTGCCATAATGGAGGACAGATTCGGAATGAATCGTCCGTAAAATTGTATCAAACCTAAGAGACTACGCACTTGTTTTTTTGTCTTAGGGACAGAAATGTTAAGTATTTTTGAAACATTGTGGTCCTCTGTCTTTAAAAGACCATGACCAACACGATGACCCAGGAAAGAAATCTCACTAAATCCTATAAAGGCTTTAGAGGGTTTTGCAGTCAAGTTATACTCGCGAAGAGTAGACAGCAATTCGTATAAACCCAAATAGTGATCTTCCCAGGAATCACTGAACAGACAGATATCGTCTAAGTATGCTATGACATCTGTACGATATGCGAGAATTCGACGCATCATGCGTACGAATGTAGCAGGGGCGTTCATAAGACCGAAAGGCGTGAAATTCCATTGGAATAAACCCCTAGGTGTAGAAAAAGCAGTAAAAGGTTTGGCTCGTTCAGTTAAAGGAACTTGCCAATAACCTTTCGATAAGTCGAGTTTGGTAAAGAATTTAGAATTAGAAAGTTTTTTTAGTAGCTCTTCCAATGAAGGCATAGGTTCAGCATCGAACTTCGTAACTTGGTTCAATTTGCGATAATCCACGCAAATGCGAATGTTATTATCCTTCTTTCGAACAATAACCATAAACGAAGAGTATGCTGAAGTGGATGGTTCAATGATTTCCAATCGTATCATTTCATCCAATTCTTTTTCGACTTGTGACTGAAAATGGATAGGTATCGGATAGGGTCTGACTCTGATAGGATTATGGTCAGTTAGTATTATGTCATGTTCAATGACATGTGTGTGTCCCGGGATGTCGGTAAGGACATCCTGAAATGTTTGTAACATCGAAGAAACTTGTCGATGTTCCTCAGCGGAAAGATTAGGAGAAACTGAAACGTTTTTACAAGATTCCGTTGAATGAAGTGGGATCACAGGAAGTGGAAGATTGACATCAGAAAAAGTAGTTTCCTCATCCTGTATAACTGACAGGGATGAGTAATGATCATGAGGTACTGGAGAATTGTCCGTTGCCTGGAAAATAGGCTGCAAATAGTCAGGTCTTTCATGAAATTCCGTGAGCATATTTATGTGGAAAGTTTTATGCTTTCCATCAATATCGACAACATAGTCGACATCGGAAATTTTAGAGACTATTGCATACGAACCTTTCCATGCAATAAGAAGTCTGTTCTCCCTTGACGGAAGAAGAACGAGTGCTTTGTCACCTGGACAAAGTTGTCGTAGACATCTATTTTTATTTGCAAACTGCCTTGCCTTTTCTTTAGCAAATTCGGATGAAGAAGTTGCTAGTTTGCATGCCTCGATGTTCTTTTGCCTAAGAGCAATGGCATACTCGTAAGAAGATTAAGTCTCATCGCTAATATTATCGGCAGTGATAAGATCGTGGAGTAAAGACATAGGGCCGCGCGGTTGCGCGCCAAAGACAAGTTCAAAATGAGAAAACCCTGTGTGTTCATTGGGGACCTCTCTATAAGCAAAGAGAGCCGTGGGTAAAACCCTGTCCCAATCCTGATGATGATCCTCAGTTATCTTCCCAAGTAAAGTTTTTAGTGTCCTATTCAAACGCTCAACTAACCTATTAGACATTGGGTGATAGATACTGCTGAGAGACCTTTTAATATGTAGCGTAGACATTACCTGTGACATAGTGTCGGATATAAGTTGAGTGCCATGGTCTGACAATATTTCTCCGGGGAATCCCAAGCGAGAAAATATTAGCCAAAGAGTGTCTGCGATATCGGCAGTGGAGATGCTCTTCAGAGATATAGCCTCTGGCCAACGTGTGCACATATCGACACATGTAAGGATAAATTGATGTCCTCTGGCCGACTTGATCCTAAAAGGACCAATAATATCTATTGCCATTTTCTGAAAAGGGCGAATAGGAATGTCAGCAGCCTGGATAGGCGCAGCATGTCGTGGTCCTTTCGATTTGACCTCCTGACACACTTTGCAAGAACGACAGTAAATTCGTAGTCCTTGCTCACAAATGGCCAAAAGAAAGCCGCAAGAACCCTCGACTTTGTACGGGAAAAACCCGTATGTCCAGCACATTGCGAGTCATGAGCATGTTGCAATATTTGCAATCTCATACTCTTAGGCACAAGAATTTGAGAATGAGTGGACGTAGTCGAGTCTTGTACCATACGCACAAGTACGCCGTTCTTCATAGAAATCCAAGACTTTCTATTAGTATTCTGATTTGGATCACCTTTTTTTGCTAGAATGAAGAATTTTTGTAAAGAAGGATCTTCTTCTTGCAATTTTATAAATGAGTCACGTGAAATAATCAAGTGACTATTTTGGCTATCTACTTAATGAAGTTTGAGGTGGATCCAGAGCATGTGCTCTTGTGACCACCGCATTGGTAGCTTCAATGTTTTGCTCCTCCCAAACAGCAATCTGCTGTGGGGTACATTCCCTAACTCCGTGAATACGACCAATAATAAGGTCCGCAATAGGGTTTGGAAGGAGACACGCGTGGACATCTCCCGTAAAGAAGGGAGTAGAAATATGTATTATGGCAGTAGGATACTTTTCCAAAGTGCCACCAAATGTTACAGACTGGATTACTATTTACCTTGTTTACATGCTCCCTGAGACTCCAGCTGTACAGAGTTTGCCTGCTGATATCTCTTTCTTTTATGTTGCGATCTACCGCGACCATTATTGCCTCTGCAATTATCATTAAACTCCCTACTGTAATTGTTATCCTGGTTTGAATTCCAGTTTCCATAACTGTCATTACCATTTCTATACTGTTGAGAACCTCTATTATATTAGTTTTGAGGTCTCCGCGAAAAATAGTTTCCTCTATACTGACTATCTTTGCGAAAATGTCTAAAATTATTGGGAGTAGTATACCGTGGAGTATCAGCTTGTCTCCAGTTCTGCGAAGAAGAATCACCCTGAAATTGATTGCTATGATTCTGAGCATAATTACGGTTACTCTTCTTATTAAAATTGTGTTGGCTACCCTGAAATTAACGCATGAAATTTGGGCCATAAGGTGCTGCCGAAGCAACTGGCAGACCTTTTACTTTAGAGTTGCTAATGGTTACGTGAGGATGCGCAGTGACATACGGGCAACAGTATTCTTCCATTTCTTTTATGTTTTTAGGCTTACGCTCATGAAGAAAAGAAAGAAAAGATTCATTGACAGAAGACATAACCTTGTCTCTAAGTAGTAAGTCCATAAGTGCTTCATATGTATGTTCTGTCTTAGACAGCTCAACCCATCGTGAAAAAGTAAGACGTATCTTTGAAATGAATTCAGAGAATTCAACTCCAGTATCTGGCAACATATTTTTAAATTGAAGACGATAGCCGTCTTCGTTAAGTTGGAACTTCTTTAACAAGACTGCCCTGATAACCTCATAATTGTTCTTGTCAGGCTCATCTACCATACGTAACATACTCAAAGTATCACCTCTAAGTAAATTGGACAACTGATAAACATACAGTGATTTATCTATGTTATGTGTTTTACATGCACGTTCGAATCTATCCAGAAAAAACGTTATATCGTCACTGGAAGCATTGAATACTGGTAGTTTAATCTTAAAAGTACTTGCATTGAACTTATCTGACACCTTATTTGCATCATTAGCATTACCAGTGTTCAACAATTTCAACTTTTCTAACTCCAAAGCTAAGAGTTTTTCTTCATGCTCCATTTTTGCTTGTCTCTCATCAGCCTCTCTTTGTAACTTTTTCTCTTCAGCCTCTCTTTGTAACTTTTTCTCTTCAGCCTCTATCTCTAGTCTTTTATTTTCAGCCTCTTTTTCAAGTCTTTTATTTTCAGCCTCTTTTTCAAGTCTTTTATTTTCAGCCTCTTTTTCAAGTCTTTTATTTTCAGCCTCTTTGTCCAATCTTCTCTCCTCAGCTTCAGCTTCTCTTTTTTTGTTTTTCCATTTCCATTTGGAATCTCCTTTCATCCACCTGCATCTGCAATTTCTTTTGTTCAGCTTCCATTTCCATTTTTTTCTCTTCCAACTTTAATGCTTTATCATATTGAGTAGTCGCATATTCTTCCAATTTATCACCAGTCTTACCAAGGGATTTCCCTTGCTGAATAAAGTACTCAAGTGTAGACATGATGTCTAATATTATGAGTCCAAAACCTGAAATAATTAATTATCTTATTTCAACCTTAATAGTAACAAGACTTAAATAAAGTACTTGTATAATCACAATGTTTATCCCAATCTCTGTGGGAAACAAGTCTTTGACAAAGAACTTGTATTATCAAATGTATAATAATATCACCAGTAACTTCTTAATCATCAGGGTACTACACAAATTAGTGCGTAAACACAAATCCATCAGTTATTTATCATAACTGCACTACATAGGTAATAGTGCATGAGTAAATCCACCAGTTAGTTATGATAAGTGCACTATAGAAACAATAGTGCATGAGCAAATATGTAACAATAGTGAAAGCTAACTATGCAAGAACTATGTAAACAATAACAAAGATCGAAGACTATGTAAACAATAACAAAGATCAAAGACAATGTAAACAATAACAAGGATCAAAGACAATACGAAAACATTCGCAAAAGTCAACTAATTAAACAGCGAAAACTAAAAGAAAATATCACAAAGAATGTGATGACAAATGCGAAAAATGTAAACAAACAAATGACGTCACAATGTATAAACAGAAATGGTGTAAAGAACTGAATAATAGAAAAGAGGAGACCTACAAATACAAACAAATCAAAACAAAACTAAAGAATGCGAAAAAATACCGAAAACAAAACTGCACATGTCGTCACAACTAAACGTAAATAGCAATAAATATTGCTAACAATTTCCAATTAAGGAAATTGCTCTGTCCCTAACGACACGCTCTCAATAGATACCTCTATGACGTGGTATTATCTATGAGAGTCACCTACCCGCTGAAATATAAACATATAAATATAACAAATAACATATAACATATACATGTAACATGTAGCAAAAAGTGTGAAAGTATAGAAGGCTCAGTTAGAATACAAGGGCACAGTTCACAAACAAAACAGGCCACTTAACTTCTTTAAATCCAAACGTCAGCACGGTGCAGAACAGGATGTGATCAGCATTCTGAGGATAAATGATCCAACGTTGATCGACATCTGCTCCCATAAACAGCCATGACGAAGGAAATGAGCTTCTGATATTGAATGTTGTTACGGAACTTGTCCTTCTTCCTACAATGATCGGCACTTGACCTTCTAAATGCCATAAATCGATTCGATCGGCACTTGACCTTCTGAATCAGCAACAGTAAATCGATTTAATCGGCACTTGACCTTCTGAATCAGCAATAGTAAATCGATTTGATCGGCACTTGCCCTTCTGAATCAGCAAAATTGACTCAATCGGCACTTGACCTTCTGAGTGTCGCAACGCCGGGTACTTTCCAAAATATAGCGAACTTGCGTCATTGTAGATGTAGAATGTTAAATGGAAGTGAGAGTTCACGAACTTGAATGTATGGGTTTGTTGACCCCTTGAGTGCTGGAACCAGTTGAACTCCCCATACTGGCCACCATAAAATGATAAGGGTGGATTTGGTGATGTTTGCTGGCCACTATAAAATGATAAGACCAAAGGTGGCCAATATGAACATTGCAGTAGTATGTCCAAATCGTTGCTAAAATGTAGCCAAATGTATGGTAACACCCCTATCGACACCAGGTATATAATAGTCTGAAGTGCAAGGTGTCTTTACTGGTTTGTTGTTGTTGTTGTTGTGGGTGAAGATGGGATGAAACTTCACAGATCTACAAAAACATAAGGTATGACGTGGAAGTCATAAAAGTGCGAAACTGCTGCGGACGTTTCCATCATTTATTTGGACGCCACAAGCACAGATACTTTACATAAATCATAGACATCAATAGTTCAATGTATTCAGCATTCTAAAGCTTCTTCATGAATCTGCATCAAAATCCTGCAACTGTGTCAGCTGCATCTCATCAATGTTCATTAAATAATAATCAATACTCCTCTGACGCTGGCAGATCAGATGTGCAAGATAAGTCTATTATTGTCCACATGAGAATAGCATTTCAGGAGTACAGGTCAAGCTGATCTTTATAGAATCCCTAAGTCTAACCCTCGACATAGGTGCAATCGCTGGCGTAGCGAAAATCCTAGAACATAATAATTGTTCCCTGGGCCTAGAGCGACCCGTGTATATATATATCTCAGGCATAAAGATACTGGTGGTGAAATTTCCTAGTAAAAGGACCTCTCCATTCTGTAACACACAAGCGAGCAGAGATCGACAAAATGTCTAACATCTAGGTAGATCATAGAGTTCAATAAAGGAGGTATTACCTTTCTTCAGAATCAACACCACAAAAAATACGCCTCCAGGCGGTTTTGAATCATATAGGGAAAGCCTCGTTAGCTAACTAACTCACAGGAGGACTTTAGAATCCCTATCAAAAATCACAGACGCAGAAGCGTCCTATCTCTGCTCAGTACATCTCGTCGAATCCCTGGGCGGAAGACGATTCTAACTTTCTTAAAGTTTAGACATGCGCAGAACGCATACATCTGACTAAAACTCACAACGAAACGATGAAGGAACCATTTCAACAAAGCTATGTTCAGAAATCACGCCTTATATGGACATGGGAATAAAACTCAACCCTAGTTTCAATCATTCCAAGAAATTATTGACTGATACTACCGTATAAGGAGACATCGTTCGAATAAATGAATCAGCGAGTCAAGACACAAGATAAGATAACCAACGAGTCAACCAACAAGAGAAAGTAACCCCCATAGGAAAATGTACCCATAGTTTAAACAAAGGTTATCTGCCATAGACCACAAAAAATTTAAAGTGTACAATTCATACCGATTAATTACACACAGTCTTAGGAAAAAAATTCTGTGCGCAACATTCTAAAACTTAGAAATTTTTTCGTAATAGTAGTACCATTGAGTACGAAGTAAATAGGAAACGCTCACAAGGTTGTAAGGATTTGTCTTGTTCAAAGTAATTAATTGATTTTAATTAAGTTAGTTGGTTAGTGAAGATAAAATTATATACCCTCTGGTAAGTAAGCATCATGGCTGAATTGGTGAAGTTTAGAGCTGCGATTATGCAGGAGGGAAAAGACTTGGGTATGACAGGAGATGCTCTAATTCGACATATCACAACTGAAGTGGATAAATATTTAGATAGGGAGACTAAAGAATGGAAGCTGAAGCTGAAAGAGAGACTAAAAGAATGGAAGTTGAGGCTGAAGCTAAGAAATTAGAGGCAGAAAGAGAAGTCAAAAGACTGGAAAGAGAAGAAAAGAGACAAATGTTGGAAGCTGAGGCTGAAGAAAGAAGGTTACAAAGAGCTCATGAGTTAAGTTTAAAGGAACTTGAACTCCAGGGAGCAGCTAGCAATCATGGTGCTAGCTCACCTCACTCTGAGAGTAGCTCCAACCAGAGCACGACAAATGGAGTCATGAGATTCCACTTGGATCCATTTATTGAAAAAGAGGACGCCATTGAGTCGTACCTGGATAGATATGAGAGACTGGCCTCTACCTATGGATTGGAAAAGGAAAAATGGAGCCTTAAACTATCTCAGGGGTTGAGGGGAGTTTCATACGATGTTTATTTAAAACTCTCAAAAGAAGACCAGGACGATTATGAAATCTTAAAACAAGCTTTACTGGTCAGGTATGAAAAGAATTCTGAATCTTATAGAAAGAGATTCCGAACTGCTAAGCTACTTCCAGGAGAAAACTATCACCAGTTTTCTGCCAGATTGGAAACTTATCTGACAAAATGGATTAGCTTAGGAAAATGTCAAGATATAAAAGAAATGGTCATGATGGAACAACTGAGAGAATCCATGCCTCAAGAAATTAGAAAATTTCTTATGGAGCAAGGAGCAGAGAGATTGGAAGATATTTTAACCATGGCTGAGAGATATCAAGCAGCTCAGTCAGAAGTATCAGGAAATAAGAAGAAGCAGGGTGAGAACTTCAAACCTTCACAAAACTTTACCAACTATGAACACAGGGACAATTCCAACAAGAACAAACACAGAACTGATTATAAAGACAAAAACCCTCTAGGATCAGATAAGAAACCTTCAAGAAAGGAAGGAACGTGGTGTAAATCTTGCCAATTGAGTAACCACAATACTGTGGAATGCAGACGGAAAAACCCTCCTCATCACGCTGCATGCCTTACAACAGGAAACAAGGGCAGGAAGGACCTGGCAGATAGTCAGAAGGACCTCCATCATCCCCCTGTCTGTGAGGAAGTGACCTTGAAAGGCACCCAAGTACTGTGCTTATATGATACAGGCTTGGACTTTGACTCAGTAGTGTGCTCTTCTCTGGTGAGTCCTGAACAGATAACCACAGAAACAGTGAAAATCAGAGGACCAGTCAAGGGAGCAGGAACCATGACACTAACCATAGCCCGAATCAACATAAGATCTCGCTATGTGGAAGGAGAGATCAAAGCAGCAGTGATGGACAACCCTATCTACCCATTAATACTAGGATGTAGATATGTCTTTCTAGGAGAACCTATAAGACCCATAGTGATGGCAACAGTCCAGACCAGGGCAACCTCTAAGAAATAGGAGGACACTATCATAAATACTCATCCAGAAGAGATGAGAAAGGCTCAAACTGCTGACAGTACATTGAAGCCTTGCTTTGACAAATTACCTAAAAGCCATAACCCTCCAGAGAAAGGAGACTTATATATGAAAAATGGCCTACTATATAGAAAAGCTGGAACAGGACCTAAAGAACATGGACAGCTTGTAGTGCCAAAATCATACAGGGAGCAGGTTATGAAGCTAGGACATGCTATACCCTTCAGTGGACATATGCGAATAGGGGCCACTGGACAACGGATAGCCTGTCACTACTTTTGGCCAGGGATCACAGAGAACATAAAGAGGTATGTGAGATCCTGTCCAGAATGCCAAAGAGTAGCTCCTAAACATAGGACTGCACCAGCAACACTGGGAGCAATGCCCGTTATGGGAACGCCCTTCGAACGTGTTGCCGTGGATATTGTTGGACCCCTCAGTAGGACCAAGAAGAGAAATGCCTATATCTTAACCTTGGTCGATACTTGCTCTATGTGTGGAGAGGCAGTAGCAATGTCATCGATAGATTCCAAACATGTGGCAGAGGCACTGTTAACAATATTCACCCGATTAGGTTTCCCACATCAAATATTGACTGACAATGGTTCTCAGTTTAGGGGAAAGCTAACACAAGAAGTATTCAGGATATTTCAAGCTAGACATTATCACTGTAGCCCGTACCATGCCCAAGGGAATGGTCAAGTAGAGCGGTTCAATGACACGCTTATTTCAATCCTTAGAATGTTGGCTAGTGAGAAACCTGAAACTTGGGACACATACTTACCATCAGCACTATTTGCATATAGGGAAGTCCCACATAACTCCACAGGATTGGCTCCAGCTACATTGTTGTTTGGACGGCCAATCAAAGGTCCACTGAAAGCATTGTATCGGACATGGACTGATGAAAAAGCAGAAGAAACCGTGACTTCTTCATACCAATACGTCAACGAGTTGACATCTCGAGTGAAAACAAGTTGGAAACTGGCAAATGATAACTTGAGACAGGCCAGGGGAAAGCAGGCTGCTTACTACAATAAAACAGCAAAAGATAGGGAACTTGAGGTCGGAGAAAAGGTTCTGTTACTGTTGCATGGATGACATTCTTGTTGCAACAAACACATTTGAAGAGCATATAGTAGCGCTCTCCATGTCGTTTGACAGACTGAGAGAAACTGGATTGACTGCACGTCCAACCAAGTGCTATATCGGTTGTAAGGAGTTGGAATTCCTAGGTCACACCATTTCTACAGGTCATATGTCTCCTGACCCAAAGAATATAGAGAAGTTAAAGAAGGCACCCAGACCTCAAACGAAGAAAGATGTGAGATCATTTGCGTCATTATGTGGGTTCTATCAGAAATACAAGGGGCTTGAATTAAGTCTTGGGCCTGACCATGAAGGTCATGTCACAGAGAGCTGAAATTTTGTATAGTGTTTATTCCTTTTCAATATAGCCACCGTCTGAATTGACACACTTCTGCCCTCTATGCTTGACCTTGAAAAGACCTTGGGAGTAGAACACCCTATTTTTCAAACTAAACCAGTCATCACATGCCAGTATAACCTCTTCATCGCTGTCAAAATGATTTCCTTTTAGCTGTTTTTTAAGATTTGGGAATAGAAAAAAGTCTGATGGAGCCAAATCTGGAGAATATAGTGGGTGTGGAAGAATTTCAATATTCAAATCGTTAGCTGCTAGCTGCACAAGCCGTGCTTTGTGAGAGGGCGCGTTGTCTTGAAGCAAAGGAAGATTTTGAGTGCGCGTTATCCCTCGTTTCCTGGTCACAACCTTTCTTAGTTTGGTGAGAAGATCTGCATAGTACTTTCCATTAACTGTGTTGCCACGAGGCAGATAATCTTTCAAAAGGACACCTTTGCCGTCCCAAAAAACAGTCAGCATCACTTTTCCTGCAGATTTCTGCGCTCTCGGCTTGACAGGTGTTGGGGAGCCCGGGGTTTTCCATTGCATGCTGGCTATTTTGGATTCGGGGTCATAATGGTGTACCCAAGTCTCATCTACTGTCACCATGGTCTCCAAAAAATTTTGTGACTGACACTTTTTGAGCAACTGTTGACAGCAATTTACCCTCGTTTGCTTCTGTTCACGTGTCAACAGTCGCGGAACCCAGCGTGCACACACTTTTCTCATCTTCAGTCTGTTGTGTAAAATTCTATAAACTGTTCTTTCATTTAGTTTTACTCTACTAGCTATCTCCACAATTGTCATTTTTCGATCCTGGTCAATGATTTTCTTCACTCTTGTTGCATTTTCATCGTTGCACTCTGAGGCTGGTCGACCAGATCTTGGCAGATCAGCAACATTTGAGCGGCCGCACTTAAACTGTTGACACCAGTTTTTTACCGAAGTATTGAAGGACAAGAATCACGAAACACTGGTTCAATCTCCCTGTGTATTTCTGTAGGTGTTTTTCCCTGAAACATCAGAAATTTTATCACAGCTCTGGCCTCCTTCTTTTCCATTGTTTTGTCACATCTTTGGAGCAGCAGATCCGGTCAATAGGGTACATTGCGCCGTGCACCGTAGCAGGAAAACCCATTGAAGAAACAAACGCGTACTTCACACATTCAGTGCAAATATGATGAACTTTAAATGTGCCAAGTTTCATTTTCCTCCTGTGACTCCTTCATGGTCAGGCCCAAGACTTTTGTCAATCCCCTTGTACATACCCCACTTTAACTCTCTGTGTGCACCATTAACTAACTTAACAAAGAAAGGACAGCCTTACAAAATCCAATGGAATGCTGATTGGGAAAAAGCTTACACAGAGCTAAAAGCAAAACTCACCAGCAAACCCATCCTTACCCTACCCGATATCACACAGGAATTTGTATTAAGGACGGACGCTAGCAGTATAGGTATTGGTGCAACTCTCTTGCACCAATCAAAGCCCAGCCGGAGGAACTTTTACCCGTCGCCTACGCCAGTAGGAAGCCGAATGCAGCTGATTTGAATTACTCGACAATAGAGAAAGAATGTTTGGCTCTAATTTAATCCATCGACAAATTTTCACCATACCTGTATGGGACACACTTCATTGTCCAAAGCGATCACCAGCCTTTAACATTCCTGGCTGCATCTAGAAAGTTAAATTCAAGATTGCTAAGGTAGAGTCTGCTTCTGACGCCTTATTCCTTTACAGTGCATTACATTCCGGGAAGAGAAAATGTATGAGCTGATTTTTTAAGTCGACACCCTATTACTCTGGAAGGACAGACGAGAAATGATTAACTACAACAGGTGTTTACACATCAGCTATGACAGGTCAAAGCTAGGAAAGGATGGGGCTATGTCGTAAAGTCGTGTAAACCCACTTATTTGTTAATACACTATGTCGATATGCAAATATGCACAGCCAATCCACGTTCAACAGATTCTGAGACAATAAATAACACGAAGTCAAGTTCACGCCAAAACAGAAAAACTTAGGCCTAAAATTTCGGAACTCGATCACGGAAAGTACAAAAAGGCCCGGCAATTAAAAAGACGAAAACGCCGAGAACCAATCAAAAGGGCTCGTTAAGCAGTAGAATTTACCTACCTCTACCTATATAAACTGGCACGTTTTTTTCAAAAAACACACACAAACACGAAGGCCAGCTCGACCGACCGACTGGGGAAGAGAAAGCTGTGAAGACTGATTTATGCTTACCTGCGTGCCCGGGCAGACTTGCTTCACTAGTCGAGTCAAAGTTCTGGCTTATATTAATCTTAGAGGGTAGGTAAACTTACTATAAACATTTAGGAGTTTTAATATGCCTACATCATATATAATGATTGTATTTTTAGTATCATTTATAATACCTACAGCTGTATATAACTAATGTGTATCATGTATAATGATTATACAAGTATTTTATGGAATCAGGTATAAGGATTGTATGTCCTGTTATGATTGCTGAAGACGAAAACCAATCTGAAATGTAACCTATCAGTCCTTTTTAGGACTTATATAACTCCAACCTGAAATATAACCTATCAGTCCTTGTTAGGACTCATATAACTTTAACCTGAATATAACCTATGACTATATCATGTATAATGATTGTATTTTATAGTATCATGTTATAACCCACCTGAAAATAACCTACACCTGTATATATTTGATATACCTTTAGGATTTTAGTTTTATTATAAATGTATCGGGTATACTGATTATATTTTAGGGAATTAGGTATAAGGATTGTATTTCCTGGTATGATGGCTGAAGAAGAAAACCAACCTGAATATAACCTACAACAATATTGTTAGGGTATATTTTACCAGCCAGTATAGCACTTATCAGAGATGGCCTGGTATATTATAGGGGGAAGGAAACGGTTGTATCATACCTAGGTGTACAAATTATTGGATGTATTCATATATTGAATTATCAGAAAGAATGTTTTGCACCTAGACACCTGTCATGTCTCGCTATTGCTAAATCATACTGAGCCATGTTATTCATCCTACATGCAGACACCTGAGACACCCTCATCTCATATACACTAGAAATAGGTGGGCTTGATGACAGAAATTAGCCCCTATTTTTCCTTGTTACTGGTTTTATTCGTGTCATCCAACCTGAGGTCGTATGTTCGGGTCAATCCAGCTGCCTGGTGTGACGTACGTCTAGTTTGACAAGTGAATTCTCCCTGATATGATGGATGATTTAAAGGGACTTTTAGCTTTTCATAACATTAGAACCCCTGAACATTTGTTGTAACTTTTCGTTTGCCAGAACTCATTCCACCGGGACTCATTTAGCATGCGGCACGAGATCAAAGAGACAGACTGAGGGATTTCAGGGGAGACTATCGGCGTTATCAAAGACAGTAGTGGTCCCTGATACGAGACGCAGTATCTTGCCGCTAATTTCGCGTCTCGGTGTCAATCGCAACCGAGCGAACGGGGGAAAGCCGAAACGGGCAGCAGCGAACGGAGATACGAAGACCAGGGGGCGGCTTTTTCTCTTGATTTGGCGGTCAGATCCCCAAAAGTTCATGAGATCAAATAAGCTGTCAAGTTTATCATGTCCCACTCAACTTACATTCCATTTTAGCTAAATAGACCATGAAGAATAGACACTTCATCATTCGCTGGCCAGAACTTGATGGTAGCACTAGCGATATTTGAAATCTTGCTAGATTATCCCATGGATTTTCATTTTATTTGCAGTGAATTCTATTTCTGTGCAAAGCGGTAATATATATATTGTGTAAAGTGATCAGTGGTCTAGTTCATTCATTATATTTCATTGGATTTTGTGTTAATTTAAACCTATTAAATTAAACCGTCTCAATAGTTCCAGTTGTAAATATAATGATCTATCTATTATATTATTTCAAAAGATAATAGATGCTTAAATTAACTTTTAAAGTCGCGAAGGAATTTATAATTAATAAATTTAGTTAAGTCCTATATTTATAGATGTGTGATTTAACCACTAGAACTCGCGCAGTGTTTATTAAATACATAATTAAATACTCGAGTGTATAATAGGCTTAACGGGAAATTTATCGCGCGCTTAGAAGATTATTTGTTTAAAGTATGATTATGTTGTTATGGGTTTTCTATCTTTTTCTCTAGATTGATCACCTTTTGCAATCCCAGCAATAACGAAATCTTTCAGAGTTTCCATACTCGGTTCTTAAACTTCCAGACAGTTTGATGAGACATTTTTTTTTAAAGTAAATCTTGTGGTGGTCCGGTACGGCCTAGCTAACATAATTACATGAAAGAAAGCCTACCCAAGATCATTTGATTATTATCATCAAATTAAATCTGTAAGATAAACTGGAAGATGAACAGTGCCAGTAGCGATAGTTTATATACTGCTCTATTGTGAGAGATTACCGATTTACCTGACTGTGACCGAGCAGAGTTTTTCCTCACTGGATTAAAAAAACTTTCCCGGTCAGTGGCTATCATCACGCAGTGAAGGATTATACCATCACCTCATTTTTCACCCCTATGTCGAACTGCGTCAGTGCCATCCCATAGACTCGTTTCTTTATAATAAAACACAAGAACTCTTAGAACTTCAAGTCCGGCGATAAGCGGGAATATTTGCTCTCAGTGAATCCTCGCATTATCTGGGGCGGGACATAGAAGGACTAGACAGTTGTCATACGTCAAGAGTTAATTATTGTGTTTATCATTCTAAGGGATTGTCTGATGCTGCAACTCGGTAAGTGTGTGGTGTATATGAGTGTGGATCCGCACAGTGTGTATGAATGACAGGAGATTTAATTTTTTTGCAACAAACCATTTGTTAACTTGCCTACCGGGTAATACGTTTTCTGTATACCCGGCATTGTTCCTTTAGTGGGATAATTTGTTAACTCTGTTTCATCCCTCCCCCCCTTTTTTCTTTGCTTAGTAAAGGGAAGACACCAGTTGGGCTAACAGTATTTTTTTGTCTACCACCATAACTAATTTGGTAACACCTCTTTTCAGAGTAATTAACTTCACTGTTAGGTTAATGTACCCGTGTTCCTGATATTATCTATCTCTGGACTGGGTTTATCTTTGTCTAATAAGCGGGAAGGGCTTAGTCGATACCAATCTTCTTCACCCCTCCCAAATTTGTTATTTGCATTTGTGTACTTATGATAATTTATGTAATACCTGATATTTGTTAGTGATTGATGTTTAAAGTGAATAAAATCACATAAACTCATTTAGTACGGTGTTGGACATACCCACAGCCCAACTTTTCCCCTATTCGTTTAATATAGTTTGTATCTACGTCGTCTGTGGGTTTGAAAACACCAAATCGGTGTGCGCGCAGATGCGAGTCTGGAAAACTGGCAAATAATTGTTTGACCAGGAGAGCGGAAGAGAAGATTGAGAGAAGCGATTTGTCGTAAATAAGTCTGTCTTTACTCTCCTCCAGCACGCTGTGAAGCAACTATTTAATATCTACATTTTCTATCACTGAGCTTTCCATCATCATTTTCCACTCTAAACCGGACCACTATTTCTACGACTCTTTTCTCTCAAAATAAATTTACGACACCTGGAACTTCGCAGGAGCACAGTGATTGTACCGGAGCTACATCCTTAGTCCCCCTCAGTCTTGGGTGGGCTAAAGGAACGATCCTCAGCATGTGTTGTGTGCAACAAACTAAGAAGGACAGAACTGTTTTAAGAGATGAGTACACATTAGTACAATTTCAGTCGGCAAGTGTGAGCTATTAACTGTCTATGAAGAAAAAGTGATTTAGCGTAGCGAGAGACAAGATTAACAGCACAGCTGATATATATATAATTTTGTTCCTATAATTGGAAGACTTGTTGTTATATATATATATATATATATATATATATATATATATATATATATATATATATATATATATATATATATATATATATATATATATATATATATATATATATATATATATATATATATATAAAGGTAAAGGAACCCGTTACACGCCCATTGAGGCATATTGGGAATATGGTGTTAGGCCCATATTATCTTGACCGTCGGCACACTAGGGGTGATGTGGTCGGCATCACGCCGGCCGTCTTAACCTTCCCAGTGTTGCTCTGGTACCCATTTGGGGCTGGGTCGACCCAGGAGCCGTTTGTGGCCTAAAAATTTCCCGACTCATCTGGGGATCGAACCATAGACCACTGCGCTAGGAAGCCAGTGATATATATATATATATATATATATATATATATATATATATATATATATATATATATATATATATATATATATATATATATATATATATATATATATATATATATATATATATATATATATATATATATATATATATATATATATCATACGTAAACTTACAAATCCATTACATTCCATCTTCCAACATCCACCCTTCAGCACAAGAGTAGATAGTGTATATACTTAATAAATAAGGAAATTGTACTTGAACGACTTGTCAGTTTTTATAATTGTTAAGTGAAATCTGTTTCCTTGTTTTAATATCACAGTTAGTTACACAGCGGAATGGCATTTTATGACTGTCTCCACTCTACTAATTTTTCTAGATCAGATCATTCACAGCCGTAACTAATTTGTGATACCAGTAGTTCTCTCATACACTGGGACTTCACCATTTTCCTGCAGAAATTCTATTTCTGTATTGTCAGTACTATACTGATCCTAGATACAATAAAAACCTCACGCTACAATACCTATACTCCACATCTCGGTTTGAAGACCTGTACTCCACATGTTGGGTTGAAGGCCTGTACTCCACATGTTGGGTTGAAGGCCTGTACCCCATATCTTGGTTTGAAGGCCTGTACTCCACATTTTGGGTTTAAGGCCTATACTTTACATCTCGGTTTGAAGGCCTGTACTCCACATGTTGGGTTGAAGGCCTATACTCCACATCTCGGTTTGAGGCCTGTACTCCACATGTTGGGTTGAAGGCCTGTACTCCACATCTCGGTTTGAAGGCCTGTACTCCACATGTTGGGTTGAAGGCCTATACTCCACATCTCGGTTTGAAGGCCTGTACTCCACATGTTGGGTTGAAGGCCTATACTCCACATCTTGGTTTGAAGGCCTGTACTCCACATTTTGGGTTTAAGGCCTATACTTTATATCTCGATTTGAAGGCCTGTACTCCACATGTTGGGTTGAAGGCCTATACTCCACATCTCGGTTTGAAGGCCTGTACTCCACATGTTGGGTTGAAGGGCTATACTCCACATCTCGGTTTGAAGACCTGTACTCCACATGTTGGGTTGAAGGCCTATACTCCACATCTCTGTTTGAAGTCCTGTACTCCACATGTTGGGTTGAAGGGCTATACTCCACATCTCGGTTTGAAGGCCTGCACTCCACATGTTGGGTTGAAGGGCTATACTCCACATCTCGGTTTGAAGGCCTGTACTCCACATGTTGGGTTGAAGGGCTATACTCCACATCTCGGTTTGAAGGCCTGTACTCCACATGTTGGGTTGAAGGGCTATACTCCACATCTCGGTTTGAAGACCTGTACTCCACATGTCGGGTTGAAGGCCTATACTCCACATCTCGGGTTATACGAGTATACATATAACTAATGTCAAAACAATGAGTTACAACTGACATTTGATAAATACGTTTTTTTTTTTAAATAAATTTATATTCCCAGAAACTTGAAACCTTGTTCTGGATCTCAGGCTGAGTTGTCATATTAATGAGACATAACATTGCATGTAATAAAATGACAGTTAATTGTTTTGATTCTGACACTTGTGTCATTTAGATGAGTCGGTTAGAAGAGAAGATATAACAGTTTAAAAATAGCCAGTGACTGTTTAATATCTCTGTAGATTGGGGGGGTGGGGTGAGGGTGGGGGGGGGGGGAGGAGATTTGCAATGATAATGTATGTGTGTATGTGTGCATGTGTGTTTAGATTATGTGCAATAATATAACACTATATTTAAACATTCAAATGGAACTGAAGGACAAGCTATACAACTGCGAGTCACGAAGACAAGAATACACGTTAGTGTTGAACTGATAGCTTTACAAGGCTGTCCTCGATCTAGGATAAAATAACTAGACAGATGAAGAACAGAATTTGAGACGACATTAAAAAAGAATACTGACGTGTGTGAAACTGATAGCATCAGATAGGCAGATATAGCGTGGATCTTGTTTCAGACAGTATTACTCTTATTCATTGTTGAGTAATCCTGCTACATATTTGAATATTCGTTATTACTTGTTTCATTGTTGAGTAATCCTGCTACATATTTGAATATTCGTTATTACTTGTTTCATTGTTGAGTAATCCTGCTACATATTTGAATATTCGTTATTACTTGTTTCATTGTTGAGTAATCCTGCTACATATTTGAATATTAGTTATTACTTGTTTCATTGTTGAGTAATCCTGCTACATATTTGAATATTAGTTATTACTTGTTTCATTGTTGAGTAATCCTGCTACATATTTGAATATTCGTTATTACTTGTTTCATTGTTGAGTAATCCTGCTACATATTCCTGCTACATATTTGAATATTAGTTATTACTTGTTTCATTGTTGAGTAATCCTGCTACATATTTGAATATTAGTTATTACTTGTTTCATTGTTGAGTAATCCTGCTACATATTTGAATATTAGTTATTACTTGTTTCATTGTTGAGTAATCCTGCTACATATTTGAATATTCGTTATTACTTGTTTCATTGTTGAGTAATCCTGCTACATATTTGAATATTCGTTATTACTTGTTTCATTGTTGAGTAATCCTGCTACATATTTGAATATTCGTTATTACTTGTTTCATTGTTGAGTAATCCTGCTACATATTTGAATATTAGTTATTACTTGTTTCATTGTTGAGTAATCCTGCTACATATTTGAATATTCGTTATTACTTGTTTCATTGTTGAGTAATCCTGCTACATATTTGAATATTCGTTATTACTTGTTTCATTGTTGAGTAATCCTGCTACATATTTGAATATTAGTTATTACTTGTTTCATTGTTGAGTAATCCTGCTACATATTTGAATATTAGTTATTACTTGTTTCATTGTTGAGTAATCCTGCTACATATTTGAATATTAGTTATTACTTGTTTCATTGTTGAGTAATCCTGCTACATATTTGAATATTAGTTATTACTTGTTTCATTGTTGAGTAATCCTGCTACATATTTGAATATTAGTTATTACTTGTTTCATTGTTGAGTAATCCTGCTACATATTTGAATATTAGTTATTACTTGTTTCATTGTTGAGTAATCCTGCTACATATTTGAATATTCGTTATTACTTGTTTCATTGTTGAGTAATCCTGCTACATATTTGAATATTCGTTATTACTTGTTTCATTGTTGAGTAATCCTGCTACATATTTGAATATTCGTTATTACTTGTTTCATTGTTGAGTAATCCTGCTACATATTTGAATATTCGTTATTACTTGTTTCATTGTTGAGTAATCCTGCTACATATTTGAATATTAGTTATTACTTGTTTCATTGTTGAGTAATCCTGCTACATATTTGAATATTCGTTATTACTTGTTTCATTGTTGAGTAATCCTGCTACATATTTTATATTAGTTTTACTTGTTTCATTGTTGAGTAATCCTGCTACATATTTGAATATTAGTTATTACTTGTTTCATTGTTGAGTAATCCTGCTACATATTTGAATATTCGTTATTACTTGTTTCATTGTTGAGTAATCCTGCTACATATTTGAATATTCGTTATTACTTGTTTCATTGTTGAGTAATCCTGCTACATATATTTGAATATTAGTTATTACTTGTTTCATTGTTGAGTAATCCTGCTACATATTTGAATATTAGTTATTACTTGTTTCATTGTTGAGTAATCCTGCTACATATTTGAATATTCGTTATTACTTGTTTCATTGTTGAGTAATCCTGCTACATATTTGAATATTAGTTATTACTTGTTTCATTGTTGAGTAATCCTGCTACATATTTGAATATTAGTTATTACTTGTTTCATTGTTGAGTAATCCTGCTACATATTTGAATATTCGTTATTACTTGTTTCATTGTTGAGTAATCCTGCTACATATTTGAATATTAGTTATTACTTGTTTCATTGTTGAGTAATCCTGCTACATATTTGAATATTCGTTATTACTTGTTTCATTGTTGAGTAATCCTGCTACATATTTGAATATTCGTTATTACTTGTTTCATTGTTGAGTAATCCTGCTACATATTTGAATATTCGTTATTACTTGTTTCATTGTTGAGTAATCCTGCTACATATTTGAATATTAGTTATTACTTGTTTCATTGTTGAGTAA
This sequence comes from Oreohelix idahoensis, assembly GCA_024509875.1. Classification (NCBI taxonomy): domain Eukaryota; kingdom Metazoa; phylum Mollusca; class Gastropoda; order Stylommatophora; family Oreohelicidae; genus Oreohelix; species Oreohelix idahoensis. The sequence continues at coordinate 431,725 of JAMPIV010010159.1, forward strand.
TCCTGCTACATATTTGAATATTCGTTATTACTTGTTTCATTGTTGAGTAATCCTGCTACATATTTTAATATTAGTTATTACTTGTTTCATTGTTGAGTAATCCTGCTACATATTTGAATATTAGTTATTACTTGTTTCATTGTTGAGTAATCCTGCTACATATTTGAATATTCGTTATTACTTGTTTCATTGTTGAGTAATCCTGCTACATATTTGAATATTAGTTATTACTTGTTTCATTGTTGAGTAATCCTGCTACATATTTGGATATTAGTTATTACTTGTTTCATTGACAATGTGCTTGCCCTGTTTCCGCCCCCCCCCCCCCCCCCCCCCCCCCCCCCCCCCCCCCCCCCCCCCCCCCCCCCCCCCCTCCCTCTTTCCCCATTTCTAGTACAGTATATCTTAACCTAGGATGTTTAACATACGCGCTGGTTAATGATACATAAGGTTCAGAAACTCCTACTTGGCTACAGACATGTTTAAGTTGTCAGGCATGTTCCAGATGTCTGCGAGAAACGCGCGAAGACAAGAAACTGACATCTCCATAATTGTTTGACCAACCACAGACAACAGCCCTGTCAGACAGGAGGTAATGCTGTTTTCTGATTGGTCGCAGACGACGGAAGAAGATCTAGAATCAGGCGGGCAAAGCGGCAAATAAGAAAGCGTGGAGTTTGTCAATGGGCTGTCCCGTGTGGCTGGCATGCGCTTTGCGCTGACAGAAATGTCGGGTATGGTAAAACCATGAACTTTCTCATGTTGGCATATAATATTGCTTGATTCACGCCTCCTTGTGCGGCTGGGAGCCGGTATTACGGAGAGAATTGTCAGAGTACGGAACATGTTCCAACTACACAGATCGACAACAATTACGGGTGTTAGCTCATTTGTAAGGATTGCTTGGATTTACCTTCCTCCCTTCGAGTGTTCACGGTTGATGAATGGATTTACGTTGTGCTAACAAGTTATCTATGCCTCCAGGCTTGTCCACACCGCATGTCAAATCTGCTACTTCATTGAATTTTCCAGCAATTTTCCACACTAATTCCATGTTTGGGCTTTACGGATTGGATCTTTCTATCCCCGCCATGCTGCACTTGCCTACACTACACTTCACGCCTCACCAGGTGGCCAAAGTTTGCGAGACTCTGGAAGAATCTGGTGACATTGAGAGACTCGGTCGCTTCTTGTGGTCACTACCGGTCAACCCAAGTGCTTGTGAAGCTCTCAACAAACATGAGTCAGTTCTCCGTGCCCGGGCGCTTGTCTCCTTCCATACAGGGAACTTTCGTGACCTCTACGACATCCTAGAGAACCACAAATTCACGAAGGAATCGCATGGTAAGCTACAAGCCATGTGGCTGGAAGCCCACTACCAGGAGGCCGAGAAACTAAGGGGCAGGCCTCTCGGACCCGTGGACAAGTATCGAGTCAGGAAGAAATACCCGCTGCCGAGAACAATATGGGATGGTGAACAAAAGACCCACTGCTTTAAGGAGAGAACAAGGAACCATCTTAGAGAGTGGTATCTACAGGACCCCTACCCAAACCCCACCAAGAAACGGGAACTGGCTCAGGCAACGGGCCTGACATCCACTCAGGTGGGGAACTGGTTTAAAAACAGACGTCAGAGAGACAGGGCAGCTGCAACCAAAACCAGGTGAGCCCTTCTTAAGTTTTGAAAGTAGGTTATCTATTTTTTTCCTAGGCTAACTCTCTTTGAGCGTTCTATTGTTGGGTGGTTAGAGCGCTGGTCTCTCGCAGCAAAGGTGCCCGGTTCGATTCACAGTATTGACACGCTCCAGTCTACCCAGCTGTAAATGGGTACCTGACTTTGCTCTTGAGTTAAGGAAACAAAAGGCAGCGAGGGAGGAAACAGATCACCCCCAGCTCTCGATGCTGGACCTAGTATATAAATACACAAAAGTATATTTCAGACACTCGTGAGAAATAAGGAAGTAGAAGCCTAGGTCAACAGAAAAACAACAGAATTGAAAGGCTTACCGGGAATCGAACCCAGAACCTTCTGAATGACACGGTCGCCTAGTTACGGGAGCGAATAGTTAATATCCTCTCTGCCAACTAGGCTGTGGTGTCGTTGTCTAGTCTTTTATTTCTTACGAGTGCCTGAAACATAACTTTGTGTATTATTTATTTATTTATTGTTTACAGGTCTCGTGTTTCCCCTCCTTATTTTTTGGACCTAGTATAGTGAAGTCTGTAACACTTCACTCACTACGGCAGTATCTGCTCTGGGGGTACCATTAACTTTGACCTAAATCCCGTACGTGTAGAGTTATGAGTGGTTTAAATGTTTACTTCAGTTAATAACAACACAATAGGCCCAACAGGCAACATAATGAGCTATAGTCCATTCGGAAATTCGTGCCCACAGAAAGCGTCAATGTTCTCCAAAACTGTTTGTTGTATGGACATGAATTTTTGCATGCAGTCTTAGATTTTCCATGCAGTTATTAATATATTTTTTGCCCTTACAAAACTCATGTCATGTTCGAATTTTCTTCTTTACGTTATATAAAAAACTCTTACTGTTGTCTGGGTTAATTTTTAGTAGTTTTACAGGAAAGTTACAAGATCCGTTCAAAAATATTTATTTTTTTTGGTTTGAATTAGTTACTCGCGACTGTGTACAATAGGTGCGCACTCGTGCGGACATGTAGTCACTACACTAATTCAAACAAACAAAAATATTTTTGAACGGATCTTGTAACTTTCCTGTAAAACTAAGAAAAATTAACCCAGACAACGGTGAGTGTTTTTTATATAACGTAAAGAAGAAAATTCGAACATGACATGAGTTTTGTAAGGGCAAAAAATATATTGTTAACTGCATGGAAAATCTAAGACTGCATGCAAAAATTCATGTCCATACAACAAACAGTTTTGGAGAAAATTGACACTTTCTGTGGGCACGAATTTCCGAACGGACTATATCTGCATTTTGTTTTTTACAAGTTAAGGTGAGAAGTTATTAAAGATGACATGAATAGCTAATGTGTCCATAAATCGTATTCCCCCCCCCCCCCCCCCTTTTTTTCTACTCGCTATTTCTTTCGTTCTTTCTTGTGCCTACTTTTTATTTATTTGTCGTTATTTGTTTACGTCTGAAAGTTCTGTATTTTATCCTCTTTATATACCGGCATTTTCGTGTTTAAACAAATATTTAAACACTGAACAAAATGCTTCATTGACCACGTAGGTTGCGGCAGACCAAAAACTCTAGAATATAAACTACTGTACAGTATTAATTATGGTTGTCAAATTTTGATCTCCAGCCCTCCCTCGCTAATAGCAACATGTACACGTCATTGTTTCTTGGCGTGCCACCAACGATTTAGTGATGTCCTTCAGCAGCAATTATAGAACTTAAAGTAATCACGTAACCCATATGAGATGTTAGTCTTACTGGCGTACAGCTCTCATATATGAGATCTTAGTCTTACCGTCGCACAGCTCTCATATACGAGATGTTAGTCTTACCGGCGTACAGCTCTCATATATGAGATGTTAGTCTTACCGGCGTACAGCTCTCATATATGAGATCTTAGTCTTACCGGCGTACAGCTCTCATATATGAGATGTTAGTCTACCGGCGTACAGCTCTCATATATGAGATCTTAGTCTTACCGGCGTACAGCTCTCATATATGAAATGCCACCTGAAACCTCTTTCACGCCCTTCCAAGGGTACGTGTACCACACTCTGGGAAACACTGTCCCAGAGCATAAGCTGTCACGGGCGCCATTGTTCTATCACTGCCAATGTAATATGTCTACCACTGTCCATGTTATCTGTCTACCACATCATTGTTCTATCTCTGTCAATGTTCTCTGTCTATCACGTTGTTGTTCTATCACTGTCAATGTAAACTGTCTACCACATCATTGTTCTATTACTGTCAATGTTCCCTGTCTGCCAAGTCTTTGTTCTATCACTGTTATCTGTCCACCACGTCATTGTTCTATCACTGTCAATGTAAACTGTCTAACACATCAATGTTCTATCACTGTCAATGTTCTCTGTCTACCACATCATTGTTGTTGTTCTTCTTCTTCGTTCGCCCTGAAAAGGACGGTGGTTGCGTTGTGTCTGTTTACGGCTAAGCTGTGATATCTGCACCTTTCGGTCGACACATCCGACTTCAGCACGGCATTTTTTAGGGACCGGGTTTGCCTTCCCATTGCGATCCACACTCGCTCAGCCAGACTGCACTGCTGCAGACTGTTTCCAGGACCACCACGTGGAGGTGGAGTGTGGTCTTGACCAGCTCTGATTCGCTGGTCCTGACGCAGGCAGTCAAGCTATGAGTCGCTGACTGCATTCACTATTGCTGCATCTTGGGGTTCTATTACTGTTCTCTGTCTACCACAACCATGTTCTATTACTGTTCTCTGTCTACCCCATCATTGTTCTATAAATGTCAATGTTCTCTCTCTGTCAATGTTCGCTGTCTACCGCGTCATTGTTCTATCTCTGTCTATGTTCGCTGTCTACCGCGCCGTTGTTCTATCACTGTTATATGTCCACCACATCATTGTTCTATCACTGTCAATGTTCTCTACCACATCATTGTTCTATCAAAGTCAATGTTCTCTCTCTGTCGCGTCGTTGTTCTATTACTGTTATCTGTCTACCACATCATTGTTCTATCACTGTCAATGTAAACTGTCTACCACATCATTGTTCTATTACGGTTATCTGTCTACCACATCATTGTTCTATTACTGTTATCTGTCTACCACATCATTGTTCTATCACTGTCAATGTAAACTGTCTACCACATCACTGCTCTATCACTGTCAATGTAAACTGTCTACCACATCACTGCTCTATCACTGTCAACGTTCTAATTCTGGCACATCATTGTTCTTTCAATTTTTTTATAACAACACCTGACTGCAAGGTCGTTTATATTTCGACATACGCTCTAATAAGGTCGACGGACGTTGTGTCTAGTTTGAACGGGGCGCGCCACGTCATAACGAAGCAAAACTCTAAATTTAAAAAAAATGTTCTCATTCTAACCCATCATTGTTGTACCATGTCAACATTCTCTTGTCAGCTTTCTCGCACATCCTTTTCACGCAATCTGTGACGCTGACTTGTCCAACCTTCCTGTCTTGTGCACCATTAATAATAAAATAATAATAAATTCTTTAAGCACCAAACACTGCGCATAAGGCAGAAACCAGTGCTCTCCAGGTTGTACGTTGTGACGCCACTCCTCTTAGCTCTTGCACATTGTTTAATCCCAACGTTCTTCCTTCTCTTATTATTGTTCTTCTGAGTGTTTCTTTTGGTCTTCCTTTTTTCCTCTTACCCTCAGGAACCCAAGTGAGTGCCTGCAATGGTATTCTGTTGTTTTGCATTCGTAGGACATGACCGATATATGACCATCGTCTTTTCCTTATATTGTTCACTGTCGAGCCTGGTTCTGTTTCGATAACAATCGCTTGTTTTACGATAGTGACTTGTTAATTCTCTGATCAACCCTCCTATCCAACCGACCGATTCGAGGGTTTCGAGGTCGGTTATAGGAAAATATCTACACCACTAGATACTCTGGTGTATCTGTTATTCTATAATTTAACATAACATGGTACTATCCATCGAAATATACACATTCCTGGTGTTTTTCTTTCGGCGTCTAAGGTGAGAAAAGAATTTCACCTCCACCTTGGAAGGGTAGATAACTCTATCATTACAAACACTAGAACATATTGTTCAAGACTGTCGGTTCCACGAGAATTGATGAGATTGACAGCATGGACTTCATCAACCCATGTTTTAGAACTGTACTGTAAGGGTGCAGCAGTATCTGATGTGTGACAAAACAAAAATTTGCACCATTACTTTAAAATAAAACACACACACACACACGCACAACAGGACATCGACTAATATCACCTTGTACTGAAAATAGAAATACGGTAGAGCGTCGATTATCCGAACAAATTGGAACCAAGGTTGGTTACGTTAATCAAATAGTTTGGATAATCAAACATACAAGGTACATGAGAATACCCAGTTTATATGTAACAAAGTGGAATTAGGCCTACAATTAAATTACTGGGAGCAAGGTAATTTACTCCTGTATTTTGAAACATGAAGTATTAGAAAAAATAATTGATTTAGAAATGGTTTGTAAATTATAACCAAAATGTTTTGAAGAAACAATGTATATTATATTTATTGTGAACTTACTTGATTGTTTTTTACATGGTTTCAACAATAAATCACACTCTTTTTCACATACACATAAATAATCCAGCACAAGTAATTGCACTTAAATAAAATTATAATTAACTGTCATTTTTGTTTGGCAGCGGCTGTGGATTCGAATTGATGTTCGGGACAGTCGACGTTCGGGACAGTCGACATTCTACTGAAGTTAGCAGTCGCTGTTCATTTTTTCTTTCTTCAACTTTTATGCCTTTTGAATGTTAATGATGTAAAATGTTATTTACAAATTAACTCAAAAGTTAAAGCAGCCTTTACCATAAAAGTTTAATAAACAATATTACACACACACACACAGACACACACACACACAGACACACACACAGACACACACACAGAAAACTAGACAACAGAAAACTAGACAACAGAAAAAGAAAAGAAGTGAGTGACTTACCGAAGAATCGAACCCATAAGCTTCCAAGCAATAAAAGTGTTGTCACACATCAGATACTGCTGCACCCTTACAGTACAGTTCTAAAACATGGGTTGATGAAGTCCATGCTGTCAATCTCATCAATTCTCGTGGAACCGACAGTCTTGAACAATATGTTCTAGTGTTTGCTTGCCTTCCCAACATGGACACACGTCTGACTGTTCGATTGTTTATTTATTAACACCTGGTATTGGAATGTGTAGTGGCCAGGTCTTAGCCTTTAAATGATCACATGATCACTTCTTGGTCCCAAGCAGATGTATGATGCTGTCATATCTAACTCTGAGTGTTTTCTGCGCCATTTTCATAGTCATTTTTTATTATTGCTTTCATTTCGTCACATCTCGTTCTGTATTTTCTTTAATTATGCTTCCTTTTTTTCAAATTATATCTATTTATCGTTTCTGAATATCTTGCGGGTTGGCAGATTAATATGTATGCATTTTTTCAGTGGTTAATTTGTGTGTGCTCATTTGTTGGAAGGCCTGCGTGCTCTTTTAATGGGCATTCAATTTAGCTTTCACGGTGTAATGTGCGCTGTTTCCGTAATTTCCAAAACAGCTGTTGGGATTTGTTCATTATGCGTTACAGGACGTTTCACTTAGACAATTATTTATATCAGGATATATACATGTGTATGTGCGTGTATGTGTATAAAGTGTGGCCATTGTGCGGATATCATTAGGTACCAGAAGTTACATAAAAATTGCGATAAATAATACACGATAATAATCAAACAAAAAAGATTATTTTCACTTTTTTACCAGTGGTGCTACAAAAACATGACTATGAAGAGGATAGATCTGTGACATTCATTTTTCATAGAATTTTTTTTTTTTTTTTTGACATATAAACAAATATAAAAATGTTTTGCAACAACATATGGATGGCTCCTTCTTGCGTTTTCTTTAATCTGGCTGCTTCCAAACGTCTCGTCTAGCTGGCCACCCGTGATATATATATATATATATACTTATATATATAATTATATATTCACACTGCTAACACTTAAAGATGTTTCATGGTGACTTCTAGCTAAGACAAAGATGTGTCACACTGTCTTTTTGCTAAGACGTACAATTGTTTCACAGTGTCTTTTTGCTAAGACTTAAAGATGTTTCACAGTGACTTCTTGCTAAGACTTGAAGATGTTTTACAATGTCTTCTAGGTAAGACTTAAAGATATTTCATAATATCTTCTATTTAAGACTTAAAGATGTTTCATAATATCTTCTAGGTAAGACTTAAAGAATGGTACGACATGGTCACCAGTGTAGAACTGACAACAACCAGACAAGTGTCCGTGAAACGGCAGATGAGAAGATGACGTTGGTGACGTCACAACTGAGGAAACTTGCTGATAGCATTACTAGGCAGTTGTTGGTCTGAAATCCCCAGGGTATGAGATGGAAGAACACGTGGAGACGACACACTGAGACAGACATGACAATGACGTGCAGAGACCTTCAGCATCAGGATGACGTGACCTGTGGTTGTTGTTCCTGAGAGAAATCACTGGTATTGATCGATTGATTGATTATTTGAAGACGTAGAACTGGAATGAACCAGAGAAATATCGCTTGAACAAGATGTGAGGAGAAGAACAGGATAGAATAGGACACAAATTGAGAAAAATCACTTGATAGCATTACAAGGCAATCCTTGTTCTGGAATCATCGGTAGGAGACAAAGAAGGATTCCAGACAAATACAAGGAGATAGGAATTAGACATAGACATGGTGGGGATACAGAGGCCATGGACAATCTTGAATGGCTAGCACGTTACTGGAAGGTTGGGCGTGTATTTATTTTGTCACGTTGGGAGCCGACAGGGACTGACATGAATAAAGATTTGACGTTCTCCACAATTATCTATTTCTTAGGGCTATAATTTCTCCTGACTAATCTATTTGTTAGAACTATTTAATGTTCACAATTGTCTTCCTATTCGAATCAACGAATGATGACACTTATTGGCTTATTAGACCTAAAGATGTCTACATTTATCTTTTTGTTAGGATTTGGGAATATTCACATATTCTTCTTTATTACGACTAAACAAATGCACACCTACATGCTTGTTGAGACTAGAAAATCTTCAGACAGTTAGTTCGGCCTGTAGGGACAAGAAAATATCTTGATAATATAACGTACAATTAAAGGACAGACTCTCACCGCACAAATAAGTTTTTTTTTAAAGTCGTGATTTACTGTTGACACAACACGGTAACTAGCGCGTGGTGTATTGAGAAATATCTCGTGAGAAAATTGGTGTAAAAAAGTTTTGATTATTGCATTGCGTGGTTTCCAGATTTGGCAGACGATTGAAAATTATACAGTATAAGGAAAAATCTATACGTTTATTGTGCTATTAAACTTGGGAAACTTTTTTGTGAACACTTAAGCAGCGTATATTATGTGGTAATTATACTCAATACCAACGCACTCTTACAATTTCCTGATAACAGGCCTGGTGTTTGTTTCAATGGATAAAGAATTTCTTTCTTTTTTTTTAAAGAAAATGCGTAGCTTGTCCTGTTTTGTCGCTGTCAACAGACCGGATTTGGTAAATATGACAATTATTTTCCTTTCCCAGTCATTTAACTCATACAACCAATGACAGACACAAGGCTTAGTTCTGGGTTTGTTTAAGTAGATTGTTAATGTATCGATACTCTTTATTGGATGCGTTTCATTCTGTGCCAGTACTACGACTATATTTCCAGGACCGTGTGTTTCATCAGGCCTTGGAACCAAGCTGTGGTTGTTGGAGCGCAATCTAATTACATAAGTCAGTTGTTCATACCGATCAATAATTAAAGAATTATTTTAGTGCCTGGAAGACATAATCCAAGAGTTCAGATCAGACCAAATGCCGTCTCCACATCAAAGTCTTGATTATACTTATTATGTTCGCAAATATTTTGTAATCAAAGTATTTCCTTTTTAAGTGCTTAAGGAGAAGTCATTTTTGAGTTACTTCCCTTGAAAGTAGTTCCGTCATCTTCGATCGGACTCCGCGGACGAGTCTAGGCCTACTGCGATTTATTCTTTGGCTGGGTAGGAATAGATTGTTCTTGCTTCAGTATATCTATGGCCTGAATTTATACGTAGTGTTTGTATGAGTAGGACGAGTCTGTCTTATATATGGATATCTTTACATTTCTAAGTCGAACTATGTTGGTTGTCGCTAGAAAAGGTCAAAGGCTATGCAGCGGAAGTATCGCTAGCAAGGGGTGTGATTCATGGCCGTCATCCTGTCTGGATGTCGAATTTTGTTGTAGCAGGCCTATCGCCGAAAAAGTGATCTATAAGTCAATGGGGAAAAGTGATAGTCATTTAGACATGTTGTATGTACTTTACCCCAGTGTTTATTCTCTTTTGCCAAGGAATGGCAAAGTTATATTTCGCATAGAAAGGTAAAACCACAATTTATTATGAACTTGGGCTTCGCCATCGTTGTCGATAAACAGATGCACAGTGGTACTTTTGAAAAGAATATTTATTCAAAGGAAGACGACATTCCTATGTATCAACACTAGATTGTATGATATTATTCAATCACCTCTATGAGAGAAGCTATGAAGAAATGAGGACATTTAACGAATGACCAATTTTGGTCTGGGTCCTATAGTGAGTGAAACTCACGAGAGAAGAACAGCCATGTTGAAATTCATATACTTTGTATTTATCGAGTGAGAAAAAGGGATGCCTGTACTATCGCTCGATGAACCAAGAGATCACTGCTACATGTGAGAACCCATGTCTGGGATTCCTATATCTTTATGGAAAATATATATATTGAACTTTACGTGAAGGGATATTCACTAGACGAGGTTAGGTCTAGGAGCCTTCCTATATATTGGTTATGGTCTGACGTGCCCAGTCAGTAAAGCCAGATGATTTACATGATGGAACTCTGAATGCTTATTTACGAATGCTCCATTATGATATTTGCCAAGCATGAATGCTAACTTAAGATGATATTCCTGTGATCAACATTATGCTGTCTATGTCGACATTTGTTCCTGTAACCATACACGTACTGTCCAAGTGTGCGTCCCATTAAATGTTATAAAAAGACCACCGTAGTTCCAGTACTTCTTGAATTCGAACAGTGTGAGTATGAGTGATGTACTACCAACCTGTCAACTCTATCGAATCATGCTACCATTCGCGTTCTGACATTCACATACACACTCATTGTTTACACTCACATTCTTGTCGGAGCCTCATCACGTTCCAGGACAAGATGACCTGTATGACCAAAACTGTGCTGGGTTTAATGAGTTGACAATCGTTACACTTTACTACACCAGTCCCAACATCTACATTTATCAACTGGTGGACATTCACGTCATTTAACAAATAAAGCGTGATTCAACAACTAGTAGCCAGTATGAGTTAACAACTAAACAGAGTTTAACAACTGGTGTGCCAGCTTCCTGGGTCAACCTGCACAGTGACCATATTGAGAAGTAAACTACTGAGACCAGACGTTCCTTGGGGTCTGTTACGACACACAAATACATCAGCAGTACAACTCTACAGTGATGTCAGCGTGACCTGTCCTGTCGACAGTATGCGGTAACTAGGTCAGCGTTTGTTGACATTTGGTTCGTTGGACATTTGCCATACAACTGACAGTGTTACACAGCAAGCTTGGTTGAAACATAGAACATTACACATCAGGACTGGAGAATATTTGACAGTGTTTGCGAAAGGAAATGTTATTGAACTGAGAAGTCCTACATCGATTGTTATCATTCACATCAACGATGGAGCTTCTATTTCTGTGTTGAATTTAAAATAATTAGACCAGAAGTATTTGTTTAATAAAGTACCACAGTACTGTACTATTAGGCAGTGTAACTGAGCCTTCTTTACAACACATTCTTTCTGCAACACTCTATTTACATCATATTGCCATACTATTTATGCAATTATGTATTTATGTTTAAATATTTATATGTGATATTTGTTTGTATCCAGCGGGGGTTGTTGTTTTGGTTGGGCGGTGTCACACAACAGAGTATCCCACGTAATAGAGGGTCTGATGTGTGCGTTTCTATAGGTGCAATTTTCTTGATTGAAAATTTGCTGCGACAGCTGTTGCTATTAGTGTTAGCTGTGAAGACTGTACTCATTGTTGTTTTTGTAATATTCCTCTGTTCTTTAGTTTGTTTTGATTTGTTTGTAATTTGTTGGTCTACCCTATTCTATCTTTCAGTTCTATTCTCAATTTATATTTATATACTGTGGCGTTATTTGTATTTGTTATCCTCTTGCGGTTTATCTTTTATTGTTTTCCCATTTCATTTATTTCATTTCCGCAAATGTTTTCATGTTCTCCTGTATAACTGTTTTGTTTTGTGCCTGATCGACATACACTATTTAAAATATAGTTGATCATATAAATTGATGTACAAGAATCAACTGATAGTTAATTGCTATTACTAAGGTACACAGTTGATGATATAAAACACTATTTCTGGTGCACTGCACTTATATTATAGAGTGAACCAGCAACTTATAGCTGTTATTATATAAGGATTTATACAAGACCTTTGTAAGGCTTGTTTCCCACAGTGATTGGGATAGTTAAGTACTATTTTCCACAGGTTAAAAAGTTATCATACAAGGTCTTTGATTAAGACTAAGAAAGTGAATTTATTTACTTTTGCAAATTACTGATCTTATTAGACAAGATGTCTACATTAGATTATTTTATCACACAAGGCAAGGCTCTTGATAAGACTGGTCAGCAATTAGAAGAATGGGCAGTTGCTCAATATGACAAAGCATTAGCTGCTGAAGAAAGAAAAGCATTGATTGAGGAGAAAAGATTAGAAGCTGAGGAAAAAAAATTACAAAGAGAGTATGAACAAAAGAAATTGCAGATACAGACTGATGAAAAAAGATTCCAGATGGAAATGGAAAAAGAGAAAAGAAAAGATGAGCTGCTGCAGAAGAGAAAAAATTACAAGCTGCTGCAGAAGAGAAAAAATTACAAGCTGCTGCAGAAGAGAAAAAATTACAAGCTGCTGCAGAAGAAAAAAGATTACAAAGAGAAGCTGAAGCAGAAGAGAAAAAATTACAAGCTGCTGCAGAAGAAAAAAGATTACAAAGAGAAGCTGAAGCAGAAGAGAAAAAAGCAATAAGAGAGCATGAACACAAAAAAGAACTTTTAGCATTTGAGTTAGAAAAGTTAAAGTTAACAAACATAAGTGATGGTAATCAAGCATCTGGTGGTAATGGTAAACCCTTTACTTACAAGGTCAAGGTACCAGCGTTCAACCCTTCCAGTGATGACATAACATTCTGGCTAAATAGATTTGAACGCTCGTGTCGAGCACATAATGTAGATAAATCACAATATGCTAACCAGTTATCAGAAAATCTGAAAGGTGATTCTCTGACTAGTTTAAGTTTGGTTGAAGAGGCTGACAAAGATAACTATGATGTTATTAGGGCAGCCTTATTAAAGAAGTATCAGTTGTCTGAAGAGGGTTATCGGAAGTTGTTTAAGACAATGGTGCCTGAGGCAGGTGTAGAATTCTCAGAATTCATTGCAAGGACACGTCTTACATTTGATCGTTGGATTGAGCTATCCAAAACAGAAAAGACTTATGAAGCCCTTATGGACTTGATACTCAGAGACAAGATTATGTCAAGTATAAATAAACCTTTCCTCGAATTCTTACATGAGCGTAAACCTAAGTCTCTAAAAGAAATGGAACAGTATTGTACCCAATACGTCACTGCACATCCGGACGTAGCTATTAGCAACAGTAAGGTTAAAGAAGGTATGCCAGTTGCTTCTGCAACACCATACAACCCTAATCACTCTCACAAATTCCAAGGACCTCAAAATAGGTTTAATAAAAAAGGTAACTATTACAGTTATCAGAACCAAGGTAACCAATCATTTCAGGGTTCTTCTTCGAATACCTGGAAGAGCTGACAGCCCTCGATTCAGGGGTGGTCATAATTACAGGAACTTTCGCAAAGGAAGTCATTCTAGAAACTATCCAAGTTTTCCTTCATGGAGACAACAAGATCATAATTACAGAGATACTCATTATAATGAATATGATGATAGTAACCAAAGGAGCTATGATTCAAACCCGAGTAGAGGTTATAATAGTGGAAACAATGATAAGTACAGAGGCAATAATAACAGAGGTAGAGCACAATTCAAAAAACATAAAGCTCATTACCAGGCGAACTCTGCACAGCAAGAGTCCCACGAAGCCTATAAACAAAATAAAGATAATGATGACTCTAATAATATGGCATGTGCCGCTTTTGATTTTGGGAGAGCATCTCAGTGCCCCCAATGCAAAACATTATTTGAGCCAACCACAGTGTCTACTTTAAGCTGTGTGGCATCCTCTTCCCGCTCTTCCTGCGTCAATCGCGCATGATGGGAGAGGTTCTCTTGTCTTACACAAAGGTTTAGTAAATGACAATCCAGTCTCAGTACTTTTTGATTCTGGATGCACAACTATTGGGGTTAGGCAGTCACTCATAGATCCTTCTCATTCTACAGGCAAAGTAGTCAAATGCGTAACATTTGGCGGCACCATAGAGAAATACTCTACCGCTATCATTAGGATTGCTACTCCTTTCTTCACAGGAGATGTACACGCATGTCTTTTGCCGGATCCGATCGCTGATCTTATCATCGGTCGCATTCACGGAGTCAAAGAATGCACTCCGGAGCAAATTTCCGTTTGGGAAAATCAAAATATGCAATCTGCTAATGCGGTAGTCACTAGAGCTCAAGCTCTCAATATGCCTGAAACTTCATCTGTTGAAGATAATGAAGTGCATAACCAAGATGATCCCTTGGTAATTTCTCGTGACTCGTTTATAAAAACAACAAGAAGAAGATCCGACTCTTAAGAAATTCTTCACTCTTGTAACGAAAGGTGATCCGAATAAAGATTCAAATTGTAAATCTTGGATTACAATGAAGAATGGCGTACTTGTACGTATGGTGCAAGACTCCACTAAGTCAAGTCATTCTCAGATTCTTGTACCCAAGAATTTGAGAGTTAAGATCTTACAACATGCACACGACTCTCAGTGTGCTGGTCACATGGGTTTTTCCCGTACAAAGTCAAGAGTTCTTGCGGCTTTCTTTTGGCCTTTTGTGAACAAGGACATACGGATCTATTGTCGATCCTGTAAAGTATGTCAAGAAGTCAAATCCAAAGGTCCTCGTCATGCTGCGCCTATTCAGGCTGCAGATATTCCTATTCGTCCATTCCAGAAAATGGCGATAGACATCATTGGTCCATTCAAGATCAAATCTGCTAGAGGACATCAGTTTATCTTAACGTGTGTAGACATGTGCACACGTTGGCCAGAGGCTATCCCTCTAAAGAGCATTACTACCGCTGACATTGCAGATGCTCTTTGGCTTATATTTTCTCGGCTGTGATTCCCCGGAGAAATATTATCAGATCATGGCACCCAACTGATATCGGATACCATGTCTCAAGTAATGTCTACTCTACAGATAGAGAGATCTTTGAGTAGCATCTATCATCCTATGTCCAATGGGATGGTCGAGCGACTAAATAGAACACTTAAGAACTTATTAGGGAAGATAACTGAGGATCATCCTCAAGATTGGGATAGGGTTTTACCCGCGGCCCTCTTCGCGTACAGAGAGGTCCCCAATGAACATACAGGGTTTTCTCCCTTTGAACTTGTCTTTGGCGCGCGACCGCGCGGCCCAATGTCTTTGCTGCATGATCTTATAACAGCTGACAATATTGACGATGACACAAAATCTTCTTACGAGTATGTCATCGCGCTGAGACAAAAGATTATCGAAGCATGCAAATTGGCAACGTCCTCTTCTGAATTTGCTAAGCAGAAGGCAAGACAATTTGCTAATAAGAAGAGAACTTTACGACAACTTTGTCCTGGTGACAAAGCATTTGTTTTGCTACCTTGTCGTGAAAATAGACTCCTTATTAGTTGGAAAGGTCCGTACGATATAATATCGAAAATTTCAGATGTTGACTACATCGTCGATATCAACGGGAAGCATAAAACCTTCCACATCAATATGCTTACGGAGTTCCATGAACGTCCTGACTATCTACAGCCTATTTTCCAGGCAACGGACGATTCTCATGTCAAACATGGTCATTACTCATCACTGTCTGTAATACAGGATGAGGAAACAAGTTTTTCGGATGTTAATCTTCCGCTTCCAATGATCCCACTACATTCTAGTGAATCATGGAAAGACGTTACTGTTTCTCCTGATTTGTCTCTAGGAGAACAGCGACAAGTTTCGTCTATGTTACAAACATTTCAGGATGTCCTCACTGACATCCCTGGACAAACTCATGTCATTGAGCATGACATTGTTCTAACTGAACATACTCCAATTAGGGTTAGACCTTATCCTATCCCTATATACATTTCCAAACACAGGTTGAAAAGGAGTTGGATGAAATGATAGATTTACAAATAATCGAACCATCCACTTCTGCATATTCTTCGCCGATGGTTATTGTTCGAAAAAAAGACAATAACATACGTCTTTGCGTTGACTATCGCAAATTGAATCAAGTTACGAAGTTCGATGCTGAACCTATGCCTTTACTAGAAGAGTTACTTACTCGTCTTTCTAAATCGCATTTTTTCACTAAACTTGATTTGTCTAAAGGATATTGGCAAGTTCCATTATCCGAACGCGCCAAACCTCTTACCGCTTTCTCTACTCCCAGAGGCCTTTTCCAATGGAATTTTATGCCTTTCGGCCTTATGAACGCACCAGCTACATTTGTACGCATGATGCGTCGAATCCTATCGTATCGGTCAGATGTCATTGCTTATCTAGACGACATCTGTCTTTTCAGCGATACTTGGGAAGATCACTATTCAGGGTTAGTTGAATTATTATCAACTCTGCGTGAGTATAACCTGACAGCAAAACCATCCAAAGCTTGTATTGGCTTTAGCGAAATTGCTTTCTTAGGCCATCGAGTAGGTCACGGTTTCTTGAAGACAGAAGACCATAATATCACTAAGATACTTAACATCTCTATCCCTAGGACTAAAAAGCAAGTGCGAAGTCTTTTAGGTCTCATACAATTTTATGGACGTTTCATTCCGAATCTGTCCTCTATCATGGCACCTCTCTCTACACTATTAAAGAAAGGGTCGCCTAACATGGTTCACTGGTCTCATGAATGCCAATCTTCACTAGAGAAGATCAAAACTATGTTTTCATCACCACCTATTTTAGTGTTACCTACAACAGATAAGACATTTGTTCTTCGTAGTGACGCTTCATCCACTGGGATTGGAGCGGCACTAATGCAAGAGTACTCTGGAACTCTGCATCCTGTAATGTATATATCCAGAAAACTTAATGCTGCAGAAAGGAATACTCGGTTTTAGACCGTGAATTATTGGCAATGGTTTGGTCAATTCTCAAACTCCAAAGATTCCTTCTGGGCGCGCATTTCGTAGTGGAAACTGACCAAAAAGCTCTTACGGCTATCCAAAGTAAGAACTTGAAGAGCTCGAGATCAACTCGATACGCAATCGCTCTTCAACCTTTTCATTTCTCGGTACGAGCTATCCGTGGTTCAGAAAATGTGATGGCGGACATTCTGTCCAGATGCCCACATGATGCCACTTAACTGTTAAATATTGGATCTTTTTAATATGTATAACTTTACAACAGTTATTTTTTGTTTCTTTACTAAGATACACATTTGTAATTTAATAATAGAATGATGGTATCGCTACTTAGCGGTTTATTGATGTTTATTCACCGCTGTTCTTTGATGATTGTTTCTTCATAAATCATAAATTTAAGATTATAGTGTGAATTTTTGGTATGCATTGTATAATTACCAGAATTGTATTATACGTACATCACACCTTCCTGGAAACATTTATTCGTAGAGAAACAATTTCTCTCAGATTTTGAGATATATTCTCACCGGTCATATTAGGAATTATAGTTATTCCTGATATTTTCATCTGCGCAGTATTCTTGCGTTGTGAGCCTATTCTACGTGCTCCTAGATGTATTTTAAAAAAAAAAAAATTTTTTTTTTTTTTTCCCGGGAGGTGTGGTAAGACTGTAAAGGGCAATTTTTACTATCTTGCAATATAATACATTTATATACTTATTATGTTCGCAAATATTTTGTAATCAAAGTATTTCCTTTTTAAGTGCTTAAGGAGAAGTCATTTTTGAGTTACTTCCCTTGAAAGTAGTTCCGTCATCTTCGATCGGACTCCGCGGACGAGTCTAGGCCTACTGCGATTTATTCTTTGGCTGGGTAGGAATAGATTGTTCTTGCTTCAGTATATCTATGGCCTGAATTTATACGTAGTGTTTGTATGAGTAGGACGAGTCTGTCTTATATATGGATATCTTTACATTTCTAAGTCGAACTATGTTGGTTGTCGCTAGAAAAGGTCAAAGGCTATGCAGCGGAAGTATCGCTAGCAAGGGGTGTGATTCATGGCCGTCATCCTGTCTGGATGTCGAATTTTGTTGTAGCAGGCCTATCGCCGAAAAAGTGATCTATAAGTCAATGGGGAAAAGTGATAGTCATTTAGACATGTTGTATGTACTTTACCCCAGTGTTTATTCTCTTTTGCCAAGGAATGGCAAAGTTATATTTCGCATAGAAAGGTAAAACCACAATTTATTATGAACTTGGGCTTCGCCATCGTTGTCGATAAACAGATGCACAGTGGTACTTTTGAAAAGAATATTTATTCAAAGGAAGACGACATTCCTATGTATCAACACTAGATTGTATGATATTATTCAATCACCTCTATGAGAGAAGCTATGAAGAAATGAGGACATTTAACGAATGACCAATTTTGGTCTGGGTCCTATAGTGAGTGAAACTCACGAGAGAAGAACAGCCATGTTGAAATTCATATACTTTGTATTTATCGAGTGAGAAAAAGGGATGCCTGTACTATCGCTCGATGAACCAAGAGATCACTGCTACATGTGAGAACCCATGTCTGGGATTCCTATATCTTTATGGAAAATATATATATTGAACTTTACGTGAAGGGATATTCACTAGACGAGGTTAGGTCTAGGAGCCTTCCTATATATTGGTTATGGTCTGACGTGCCCAGTCAGTAAAGCCAGATGATTTACATGATGGAACTCTGAATGCTTATTTACGAATGCTCCATTATGATATTTGCCAAGCATGAATGCTAACTTAAGATGATATTCCTGTGATCAACATTATGCTGTCTATGTCGACATTTGTTCCTGTAACCATACACGTACTGTCCAAGTGTGCGTCCCATTAAATGTTATAAAAAGACCACCGTAGTTCCAGTACTTCTTGAATTCGAACAGTGTGAGTATGAGTGATGTACTACCAACCTGTCAACTCTATCGAATCATGCTACCATTCGCGTTCTGACATTCACATACACACTCATTGTTTACACTCACATTCTTGTCGGAGCCTCATCACGTTCCAGGACAAGATGACCTGTATGACCAAAACTGTGCTGGGTTTAATGAGTTGACAATCGTTACACTTTACTACACCAGTCCCAACATCTACATTTATCAACTGGTGGACATTCACGTCATTTAACAAATAAAGCGTGATTCAACAATGTCATCAGTTCCACATTAGTGATCTTGTCAACTCTTGTTCCACTGGCACTTGTCTGGTTCTTGTATTCAGTTCCACATTAGTGATCTTGTCAACTCTTGTTCCACTGGCACTTGTCTGGTTCTTGTCATCAGTTCCACATTAGTGATCTTGTCAACTCTTGTTCCACTGGCACTTGTCTGGTTCTTGTCATCAGTTCCACATTAGTGATCTTGTCATCTCTTGTTCCACTGGCACTTGTCTGGTTCTTGTCATCAGTTCCACATTAGGGATCTTGTCAACTCTTGTTCCACTGGCACTTGTCTGGTTCTTGTCATCAGTTCCACATTAGGGATCTTGTCAACTTTTGTTCCACTGACACTTGTCTGGTTCTTGTCATCAGTTCCACATTAGGGATCTTGTCAACTCTTGTTCCCCTAACACTTGTCTGGTTCTTGTCATCAGTTCCACATTAGGGATCTTGTCAACTCTTGTTCCACTAGCACATGTCTGGTTCTTGTCATCAGTTCCACATTAGGGATCTTGTCAACTCTTGTTCCACTGACACTTGTCTGGTTCTTGTCATCAGTTCCACATTAGGGATCTTGTCAACTCTTGTTCCACTGACACTTGTCTGGTTCTTGTCATCAGTTCCACATTAGGGATCTTGTCAACTCTTGTTCCACTAGCACATGTCTGGTTCTTGTCATCAGTTCCACATTAGGGATCTTGTCAACTCTTGTTCCACTGACACTTGTCTGGTTCTTGTCATCAGTTCCACATTCGGGATCTTGTCAACTCTTGTTCCACTGACACTTGTCTAGTTCTTGTCATCAGTTCCACATTAGGGATCTTGTCAACTCTTGTTCCACTGGCACTTGTCTGTTTCTTGTCATCAGTTCCACATTAGGGATCTTGTCAACTTTTGTTCCACTGACACTTGTTTGGTTCTTGTCATCAGTTCCACATTAGGGATCTTGTCAACTCTTGTTCCACTGACACTTTTCTGGTTCTTGTCATCAGTTCCACATTAGGGATCTTGTCAACTTTCGTTCCACTGTGTCACGGGATTTACTCCCTTTGCTCTGCAATGATAGTCCAACAGTGGCCAAATGTCAAGAATATCTACTGAGGGTCTTCACTGGTGTCTACCTTTCAAGAAGAGATGTGAATTGAAGAATGGTGCTTCAGTTCTAGGGAGCCTCATGGGAATGTAAAGAAAGCAAGTACTAACAGCTGATAGGATCCAGACCGTATAAACTTTTATCTTTCCTGACCTTCTATGAGTAAGGATTTTTTTGCTCGTTTTGATAAGCCCCCGACTGATTTAACTGTAAAATATTACTTTAATAGCTCTGTTTTAAGTATTTAAATGACTGAAACATGCGGGTGCTGTTCACTCAAAAAATGATCAAATCAACTATAAAGTTGCCTAGACAAATGTGTTTTTACATTTATTTGTCTTCAAACAAATATTGTCATGACCGCTGTACTATGACTGTAAGATACTTTTTTAGTTAAATATTAAGCCTAACAAATAAAATTAATAAAGAAAAGAGAAATGGTAAATAACAGTGCTGTCACAAAGACTGTACTCGAAATCCCCTTGTTTTCTACTGCGTAAGCAAATTGTAACGTTTCACGTTGATATTAAAGGCCTTCTGCAACATACACGCGTTTCCCAAACACACAATAAAATGTGCTGCCTTTCTAAGAAAAACCTTGAAATATGCAAGTTGACCTAAATTTTAAATTCCATTCATGTCTTTTTCTACACTGCGTTACCAAAACGAACGAGACAGATGGACAAAAGGATAGCGGGAAGGGAGAGGCAGAAAGCCGAACACTAAACACGCTTCGCGCGATACACAAATGCTGCCATCACGCGTGTAAGACTACATGCACTAACTTTTTTTTCAGACGGACAGTGATAAAATACATTACCCATCCCAGAGTTAGGTTTATAAATCATAAAAAACGCTTATTAGGAAAGATAACAATAGATGGGTTTACGGTTGAAAACATAACAGTACCCAGACAGCACATCTTCGAAACAGGAGGTAGAAAATACATATTTTGAACGCAGCCACGTAGCTCCTTTAAATTTGGATATTTGGGTTCCTTGGGGTTTGCTGACAAAGAATATGTACAGCGTTCTGCAAATAGTCTAGGAATTAACAAGTTATACCCAAAATAAAATAGTGGGGATGCCTGACAGCATGAAATCATTTCTGCTCATAAAATTTTTTTATAACGTGTTTGAAAAAACCTTGCGTTACGTTACATAAATAGCCTACCATGTAAACTCCAAATTGATTGGAGCGCAACAAATGAAAAACTAACCACGATTGGTCGGGCTATAAATACTATCTTGGTTGTTAGGGAGACGTAGAAAGGTAACATTTTTTCAAACACTTGTCGAAACGTGGCCTCATTGGCTAGACTCGCTGATATAATCACTTAGGAGCGTTAGTTCGAAACCACTTGTTTAAATAAGCTTGATAGAGCGACAGTGCGTTGAAGCCAGCTCACATTTTTGCTAAAATAAAAGCCTGGAACATAAGCAGATGGGAATTTGTGCCAGTAAATGTGCCAGAATTCATTGCTAATCAACGTATCTGTGTTTATTTCCATGAAATTGTGGTAAGCTTGAACCATTCAGTATCTTTTAATGAAAATTGAATGTAAATTGTTAATTTATGCCTGTATATATATGTGTAGTTCAGTGGCAAACAGGAGATAAAGCCTATAATGCTCCAGCCTGAAAAGAGGGTGTCGGAGGGAAGTAAAACGGCATGGAATGGCCAAATAGTACACTGACACCTGGATGATTGATTAGACAGAAATAATGCTGGAAGTGCAGAGGCGTGGTAACCATTAAGGAGGTCAATACTGGTATAAAGTATTTCAGATGAAGCTGACAGTTGGCCTAACGCTCTGAACTCAATGTTTGTGTTGTATTGTGATCAGTGTAAAAGAGAATATAAATTAGTTATGAAGTAGAAGGTACATCCTTCTTGTTTTCAGGGACCGTGGTCTTGATGGTATTGAGCTGCACCTGGTCAGAGCTTTGCTGAATCCAGAGTCGGACAGCATACTCCTTGGTCTTTTTAGCTATCAGTGAGGTGTCTCCAGAGCCCAGAGGAGAATTCGAGCAGAGGAGTCCTTTCCTGCCGCCATCACTCAAGATAAGCTGTTTGGCCAGCTGAGCTCAACATTATGTCCCCACATCTTGAAATGACTTTGTAAAAATCACCTTAAGAGGGGAATTTAATTGTCTTAATATCAGGAACTGAGAACATCTCCAATACTAGTCCCTAAAGACAAACTATTGAAGTCATGATGACAAATACCAACAGAGCTTGAACAAAACAAAACCAGTATTACCTCATTTTACCACTACACAACTGACACACATAGGATATTTTTAATAATATATGTCACTACAATATTCATATTAATCCATTCTGTACATAACTTGTAATGAAAATTGATTGTGATTCCTGGTTCCTTTGTAATTGAATCAGGACACATATTCATTCATATCAGCAATGAATACATATTGTTATTTGAAAAGTTATCAGTGACTCCTTAAGATATCCTTTAGAGTGTTATATGTATGTGAGTGTCCCAGTGTTGTCAAGTATAGTGGAATAAATTAAATTGTTTATCTGTCTGTTGTTGTTTTGACTTACACTTCATCCTACACATACCCTAGACACATAACGTAGTCATCACACTATTGCAGAATAATTCTGACTGAGATATATAGATATGTGGTAGCAAGTAAGGTTATCTATAATACACTACTCTTAATAGATATAGATACCTTCACAGCTGATCTCAGTCAGTACACTAAGTCCCCTATAAATATTTATAACATCCCACTTCACCACATATATTGGGGTCTCGCTCTTGGGATTTTGAATCTTTCCCTATTAAAAATATTGGGGATAATTCACTTCAGGGAATATAAGAATTAAAAGGTATCCTTGGGTGGAATTAAATAAGGTTGAGCTCACGGTGCCTGTGTTGTCCATTATATATATTTAGAATTTGAATTGTTGGTTAGACATTGTAGAAATTTACCTGATAGACAATGGCGGACCTGGCCAAGTTTCGATCTGCTGCTGTACAGACTGCAAAAGAGTTAGGATTAGATGGGCAAGTTATGGTTGCCTATGTCACCACGGAATGTGACAAATTTATTGAACGCGAAGAAAGAAGATTAGAAAAAGAGGCCGAAAGAAAGTTAGAGGCTGAGACTAAGAGGTTGCAAGCTGAGGCTGAGACTAAGAGGTTGCAGATTGAGGCTGACAAAGAGGCTAAAGCATTGGAAGCCGAGGAAAGAAGGCAGGCTGCAGAAAGGGAAGAGAAGAAATTAGCTGCAGAAAGGGAAGAGAAGAGATTAGCTGCAGAGAGGGAAGCAGAAAAGGAGGAGAAAAGATTACAAAGGGAACATGAATTACGACTAAGGGAGTTTGAGTTTCAAGGCCATGCTCCTGAAAATGGTGCCAGTCCCTTTGCCTCTGATGCTACGGTTACTCAGGGAGCCTCAACCTCAGCTATGAACTTTCATTTAGATCATTTTGTTGAGAAAGACGATGATATTGAGAGCTATATAAATAGATATGAACTATTAGCTACCACGTATGGGTTAGAGAGAGAAAGGTGGAGCTTAAAGTTATCTCAGGGACTTCGTGGGGCAGCTTATGAAGTTTTTGCAAAAATGAGCAGAGGTGATCAGGAAAATTATGACATGCTAAAGCAGGCTCTTTTGTTAAGGTATGAAAAGAATGCAGAATTTTATAGGAAAAAATTTAGGAATGCTAAACTACTGTCAGGTGAAACATATCACCAGTTCTCTGCACGAATAGAGACATACTTGGAGAAATGGACTTCTCTGGGGAAAACCCAAGATCTTAAGGAAATGGTCCTTATAGAGCAACTAAGAGAGTCCATGGCTCCAGACCTGAGAAAGTTTCTCATGGAACAAGGTGCAGAGAGGCTGGGTGAGTTGCTAAATGTTGCTGAAAGGTATCAAGCAGCTCAAGCAGAGGTAACAGGTAATAAAAAGAAACAAGTGGATAACTTTAGGGCACCACAGAACTTTAATAAATTTGATCCTAAGGATCAAAATAAAGGTAAGCACCAATTTGATAGGCCACGGTATGACAATAAAAATAAATTCCCACAATTCGATGAAAGGAAATATGATGAAAGAAAATCTTTCAACCAAGGAAAAAGGTGGTGTAAAAATTGTCAGATGGACAATCATGACACTGACCGTTGCAGAAGGAAACCTGTGTATATGGCAACCCTTCAGGTCAGGTCGACCTCAAGACAGGAGGAGGATATTATGTTGGATACCACTCCAGAAGAGATGAGGAAGGCACAGGCTGGGGATAAAACACTCAAGCCTTGTTTCAGAAAATTGTCAACTTGTCATACAACTCCAGGCAAGGGAGATTTTTATATGAAAAACAAGTTGATGTATAGGAAGACTGGAGCTAGATCCAATGGTCAGGGACAACTGGTACTTCCTAAAAGATATAGGGCAGACTTAATAAGGAGCCTACATGTGAAACCAGATGGGGACCATGAGAAGATAGGTACCATCATTCAAAAGGTGGCTCACAATTATTATTGGCCCAAAGCAAGATGGGACATTGAGAATTTTGTAGAAAGGTGTAGCATAGCACATGAGGGAACACCCACAAGTGGGAACATGGATCAGGACCTGGACACGCCCCGGGGCAAAATTAGGCCTGATAATAAAAAGAAATATAGATTTGATAAAGTGGACCAAATGGAATGGGAAGCCCCTTTTCACGGACAAGCTTCACTTAACTGTTTTACAATGGCCACTATGCGGAGAGTGCAAAAAGATGTCTTACCCCAGGATAAGCCGAAAATCCCTCAATCGGACTTAAACAAACTGGAGGAAGAGGATGTAGGGAGGAAATCTCTCATCAAGAATTTTAAGTGGGGAGACAGCCCCAAAAGAAAAATTGGTAGCGGTCGTTTTGTGAATGAAACTTCTGGGAGGAAAAATCATCACTATAGAGCTTCGAGTGGAAGAGACCATACCGGTGCATGGACAAATAGGTCCACACAATTAAAGGTCCATATGTAGCTTTGTTAAGAACGTGGACTGATGAAAAGGCAGAGGAAAACATTACATCTTCATACCAATATGTGAATGAGCTGACCACTCGGTTAAAAACTGGCTGGAAACTTGCCAATGAAAATTTGAAACAAGCCAGGAAGAAACATGCTGCCTATTATAACAGGAAGGCGAAGGACAGAAATTTGGCTGTGGGAGAGAAAGTACTGCTTCTTTTGCCTGGGAGTCAGAATAAGTTACAAATTGGATGGCAGGGTCCATATACAGTTCTAGAGAAGGTGTCTAGAACAAATTATAAGATAGATAAGAAGGGGAAAGAAAAAATCTATCATGTGAATCTCCTGAAGAAATATTTGGAAAGAGAACATCAGGAGGAGACACACTTGTTGACCTTGTCCATCGCCATGGAGATGAAAAAGGAACCACTTTCATCATTTGAATATCCATTACACCCCTGTGAGACAGCAGCACAGGTGAAAATCAGTACACATTTAACGAAAACTCAGAGAGAGAGAGTGCAACAGGTTCTAAATAATCATGCAGAGGTGTTAACAGACCGACCAGGGCATACAAACCTATTGGAATATGATATGAAACTGATGGACCCCACACCTGTCTGTATGAAACCATATTCGATTCCGTTTGCTAAGGAAAAAGCTTTGAAGGAAGAGATAGACTATCTGTTGAAGGAAGGAATTATTTCGCACAGTGAGTCTTCGTATAGTTCCGGTGTTGTACTCTTAAGGAAGCCCTCTGGAGAACATAGACTCTGTATAGATTACAGGAGACTGAATGCTATTACAGAAGGACAGGTGGATCCATTGCCGGATACAAATCAGCTGTTTGCCAGACTAAATAAAGCTAAATATTTCTCAAAAGTGGATCTGAGTAAAGGATACTATCAGATTCCAGTAAAGCCTGAGGTTAGACCATACCTAGCTTTTAGTACCTCAGAAGGACACTATGAGTTTAATAGATTGCCATTTGGATTGAAGAATGCGCCTAGTGTCTTCTCTAGAATGATGAGAAAATTATTGGATCCTCTGAATAATCCCTGTATAACAAATTTTATGGATGATATCCTTATAGCAACAGAAACCTTTGAGGAACACATTGACTCTCTGAACATGCTGTTTGATCGACTTAGGGAGGCAAATTTAACAGCCCGACCAACCAAATGTTGCGTTGGATGTAAAGAATTGGAATTTTTGGGACACACAGTTTATCAGGGAAACATGACCCCTGACCCAAAGAATTTAGAGAAACTACAGAAAGCCCCGAGACCACAAACCAAGAAGGACGTGAGATCCTTTGTCTCATTATGTGGTTTCTACCAGAAGTATATCAAAAACTTTAATTCCATATGTGCACCTTTAACGGAATTGACACGTAAAGGACATCCAGATCGCATTACATGGACACCACAATGTGAAATGACTTACCAAGAATTGAAGGAAAAGCTCACAAGTAAACCCATTTTGAAATTACCTGACTTAAGTCAAGAATTCATAGTAAGGACGGATGCAAGTAATATTGGGTTAGGTGCAACTCTACTACAGAGATCTGATGCATTGGATGGAGAATTAAGCCCAGTGGCATATGCTAGCAGAAAGTTGAATAAAGCTGAAATCAACTACTCAACTAGCGAAAAAGAATGTCTTGCAGTAATATGGGCGATAAAGAAATTCAATATTTATCTATATGGGAAGGCATTTAAGTTGCAAACAGATCACAAACCTTTATCGTTTCTAGCACAGGCTAAGCATGAGAACTCTAGGTTACTCCGATGGTCTTTACTTTTGGCTCCATATAATTTTAGCATTGAGTATATATCTGGAAAAACCAATTTGGGAGCGGATTTTTTAAGCCGCCATCCGTGTGATGAGAATCACCGTAAACCCCAGAAATAATAATAAATTTCTCTATGTGAATATAGAATAAAGGACTGACATATAATGTCTGTTTTAAGAGGGGAGGTGTCGTGGAATATTCTAATCCACATATATAAATTATTAGTTAAATATTAAGCCTAACAAATAAAATTAATAAAGAAAAGAGAAATGGTAAATAACAGTGCTGTCACAAAGACTGTACTCGAAATCCCCTTGTTTTCTACTGCGTAAGCAAATTGTAACGTTTCACGTTGATATTAAAGGCCTTCTGCAACATACACGCGTTTCCCAAACACACAATAAAATGTGCTGCCTTTCTAAGAAAAACCTTGAAATATGCAAGTTGACCTAAATTTTAAATTCCATTCATGTCTTTTTCTACACTGCGTTACCAAAACGAACGAGACAGATGGACAAAAGGATAGCGGGAAGGGAGAGGCAGAAAGCCGAACACTAAACACGCTTCGCGCGATACACAAATGCTGCCATCACGCGTGTAAGACTACATGCACTAACTTTTTTTTCAGACGGAC
This sequence comes from Oreohelix idahoensis, assembly GCA_024509875.1. Taxonomy (NCBI): domain Eukaryota; kingdom Metazoa; phylum Mollusca; class Gastropoda; order Stylommatophora; family Oreohelicidae; genus Oreohelix; species Oreohelix idahoensis. The sequence goes on from JAMPIV010010159.1 coordinate 459,606, forward strand.
AGTGATAAAATACATTACCCATCCCAGAGTTAGGTTTATAAATCAAAAAAAAACGCTTATTAGGAAAGATAACAATAGATGGGTTTACGGTTGAAAACATAACAGTACCCAGACAGCACATCTTCGAAACAGGAGGTAGAAAATACATATTTTGAACGCAGCCACGTAGCTCTTTTAAATTTGGATATTTGGGTTCCTTGGGGTTTGCTGACAAAGAATATGTAAAACGTTACGCAAATAGTCTAGGAATTAACAAGTTATAACCAAAATAAAATAGTGGGGATGCCTGACAGCATGGAATCATTTCTGCTCATAAAATTTTTTTATAACGTGTTTGAAAAAAACCTTACGTTACATAAATAGCCTACCATGTAAACTCCAAATTGATTGGAGCGCAACAAATGAAAAACTAACCACGATTGGTCGGGCTATAAATACTATCTTGGTTGTTAGGGAGACGTAGAAAGGTAACATTTTTTCAAACACTTGTCGAAACGTGGCCTCATTGGCTAGACTCGCTGATATAATCACTTAGGAGCGTTAGTTCGAAACCACTTGTTTAAATAAGCTTGATAGAGCGACAGTGCGTTGAAGCCAGCTCACATTTTTGCTAAAATAAAAGCCTGGAACATAAGCAGATGGGAATTTGTGCCAGTAAATGTGCCAGAATTCATTGCTAATCAACGTATCTGTGTTTATTTCCATGAAATTGTGGTAAGCTTGAACCATTCAGTATCTTTTAATGAAAATTGAATGTAAATTGTTAATTTATGCCTGTATATATATATGTGTAGTTCAGTGGCAAACAGGAGATAAAGCCTATAATGCTCCAGCCTGAACAGAGGGTGTCGGAGGGAAGTAAAACGGCATGGAATGGCCAAATAGTACACTGACACCTGGATGATTGATTAGACAGAAATAATGCTGGAAGTGCAGAGGCGTGGTAACCATTAAGGAGGTAAATACTGGTATAAAGTATTTCAGATGAAGCTGACAGTTGGCCTAACGCTCTGAACTCAATGTTTGTGTTGTATTGTGATCAGTGTAAAAGAGAATATAAATTAGTTATGAAGTAGAAGGTACATCCTTCTTGTTTTCAGGGACCGTGGTCTTGATGGTATTGAGCTGCACCTGGTCAGAGCTTTGCTGAATCCAGAGTCGGACAGCATACTCCTTGGTCTTTTTAGCTATCAGTGAGGTGTCTCCAGAGCCCAGAGGAGAATTCGAGCAGAGGAGTCCTTTCCTGCCGCCATCACTCAAGATAAGCTGTTTGGCCAGCTGAGCTCAACATTATGTCCCCACATCTTGAAATGACTTTGTAAAAATCACCTTAAGAGGGGAATTTAATTGTCTTAATATCAGGAACTGAGAACATCTCCAATACTAGTCCCTAAAGACAAACTATTGAAGTCATGATGACAAATACCAACAGAGCTTGAACAAAACAAAACCAGTATTACCTCATTTTACCACTACACAACTGACACACATAGGATATTTTTAATAATATATGTCACTACAATATTCATATTAATCCATTCTGTACATAACTTGTAATGAAAATTGATTGTGATTCCTGGTTCCTTTGTAATTGAATCAGGACACATATTCATTCATATCAGCAATGAATACATATTGTTATTTGAAAAGTTATCAGTGACCCTTAAGATATCCTTTAGAGTGTTATATGTATGTGAGTGTCCCAGTGTTGTCAAGTATAGTGGAATAAATTAAATTGTTTATCTGTCTGTTGTTGTTTTGACTTACACTTCATCCTACACATACCCTAGACACATAACGTAGTCATCACACTATTGCAGAATAATTCTGACTGAGATATATAGATATGTGGTAGCAAGTAAGGTTATCTATAATACACTACTCTTAATAGATATAGATACCTTCACAGCTGATCTCAGTCAGTACACTAAGTCCCCTATAAATATTTATAACATCCCACTTCACCACAGGGCCTAACACCATATTCCCAATATGCCTCAACGAAATCCTTATATATACCAAGGCGTGTCGATGTTTTAGTGAATAGAGTGGTTGCTTTCCAAGCAAACCGACTGCGTAAGATTCCATGCAGAGGTGTCCTTTGTTTTGAATTCAGTCATCTGCCTTCAGTTTTATGTGTGCTTTTGTTAATTGTAGTTTCCAAGTGCCTGCGTGTGTTGACGGGCTTAGTTGCTCGGTGAAAGGTAAAAGATGGAAGAAAATGGAAAGAAACAAACTGAATACATGAGAAATAGTGTTATCCTCAAGAAATGAAACGAATCGCACACCACATTTCTTTGTCGCAATTGTTGACAGGCTACTTGCCCGTATCTTTATACTTTATGTTTTGAAATGTGTACCTTCTTGTGGGGAGGCACGCAACTTTCAATCATAGACATACGTTCTTCGGTTATATCAGAACGTAATTTCCGGTAAAACAATAATAGAACTCTATGTCTAACCTGTAGTACAGTGGTAATAACTTGCAAGCCCTGAAAATGAATACTAATGCTAATGGGCTATCACGATGAAGCCCTGAAAAGTGCTGGACTTGAAGAACAACTGCTAACATGCCACAGGACTAGAAGAACAACTGCTAACATGCCACAGGACTAGAAGAACAACTGCTAACATGTCACAGGACTAGAAGAACAACTGCTAACATGCCACAGGACTAGAAGAATAACTGCTAACATGTCACATGACTAGAAGAGGTGTGAACGAGATAAATGTCCAAATCATTAAAAGAAAACTTGTATTTTCTGTGCCAGATTTTTACCACTTTAATTGTTTCTTTTTTCTAGTCATGGTTTTTTCAAGACCTATTTACTAGATTTTATTTGTATGCACCCGGTAATTGGGTACTGTACATCCACATTTCCTGGGTACTGTACATCCACATTTCCTGGGTACTGTACATCCACATTTCCTGGGTACTGTACATCCACATTTCCTGGGTACTGTACATCCACATTTCCTGGGTACTGTACATCCATATTTCAATGGCTTTAGTTTGTTCTTAATATAATTAAATTTATTGTCCATGTCTGTGCACCATACAATAACTTGGGAGCAAGGGCAGGATCACATACGATAATGAGCATGATGTCGAGGTGAATAGGAGGGTTCTTCATGGGGCTAGCAACCTCATCACGTAAAACAATGACTACACAAACCAATGACTACACAAACCAATGACTACACAAACCAATGACTACACAAACCAATGACTACACAAACCAATGACTACACAAACCAATGACTGCACAAACCAATGACTACACAAACCAATGACTACACAAACCAATGACTGCACAAACCAATGACTACACAAACCAATGACTACACAAACCAACACAGCAGTAGAGCTGAATAAGGAACATGAAAGACTTGATAAGTTCTCAGTCTTCACTATTTTGTTATCCGTATAACAGAGTCATTATCAATAGGGTTGCCTTGACATTCCGATTTGCAGATTCTTATTTTTGTGTTAGAATTGATTTTGTTCTAGTGCTGCGTCCATACTTCCTATTTTTGTTGTTTGTTCTAGTAAAGCGTCCATACTTTTGTTCACCAGATCGAAGTCAGTCAACTTCCAACACGAGCTGTTACAATAGACAACACTTAAATATAATTTTAATTTGCTGTTTCGCTAACTACACAAGTAGAGATTTTGTCTGATTGCTTGTTATCCAACAAGTACAGATCCTGTCGCATGGCTTGTTACCCTACAAGCACAGACCTTGTCTGATTGCTTGTTACCCTACAAATACAGATCTTGTCTGATCGCTTGTTACCCCACAAGTACAGATCTTGTCTGATTGCTTGTTACTCCACAAGTACAGATCTTGTCTGATTGCTTGTTACTCCACAAGTACAGATCTTGTCTGATTGCTTGTTACTCCACAAGTACAGATCTTGTCTGATTGCTTGTTACCCCACAAGTACAGATCTTGTCTGATTGCTTGTTACCCCACAAGTACAGATCTTGTCTGATTGCTTGTTACTCCACAAGTACAGATCTTGTCTGATTGCTTGTTACTCCACAAGTACAGATCTTGTCTGATTGCTTGTTACCCCACAAGTACAGATCTTGTCTGATTGTTTGTTATTCTACAAGTACAAAAAACTACCGACGCCTGCCAGGGAACAACGACCGACTAAACCACACATAAAAATAATAAATAAATAAACGAACAAAAAATTTGCGGGGTTGGTCTACATTACAAACTTGGAGGCCGGGTAGGGGATGCCATTTAAATATAAATTTATCTCATGTGGTTCACGCACGTGGCTAACAAATTAAAATATGCTATATTAATTATATACTGTTCAAAAAAAGAAACGCATAGCTATCCGAGGGCGCGTTTTTATGAGTTTGTAAGTAAAATTTGGTACTAGGGTATATAAAAACCAGCCTCAAATGTTTTTTACATGTCAAATGCACGTGTTGACCTGAATTGCGTTCGTTTTTGTAATCGTTACAACGCAGTGGTCAATAGTGTTTATGACGCAATTTTTGACCACAGCTCATGTTGCGCGCACGTGAAAGCAACAAAATTTGGGGTGAACACTATTCACTGACTACGCAACTGAAACCCTATAAAAGGATAACGCTACACACAAAAAATTCAGTTCATTTTCAAGCAGACATTTATGGCGTCTCTATCGATAAATTTAAGGAACATTGCTATTGGCCGACTGCATGCAGGCGAAAGTCAAAGTCAGGTTGCCAGGCATCTAAACGTGCATCAGAGTAGCATCAGTCGACTTTGGCACCGGTTCCAAGCCACTGGCTCAGTTGAAGACCGGCATCGCAGTGGACGACCCAGAGTGACAACAGCAGTGGAGGATTGCTTTATTCGGCTTCGTCACCTCAGAGACAGTTTTACAACAGCTTCCTCAACTGCCCAGTCATTGCCTGCAGGACGTCATGTGTCTGATTAAACTGTCCGGAATAGACTGCATGACGCTGGACTTTGGGCACAACGACCTCACCGAGGACCTGTCCTTACGCGCCGCCATCGCCAAAATCGACTTCTTTGGGCCAACCAGCATCGTCCCTGGGCAGCTGAAAATCAATGGAGACGTGTCTGGTTTAGTGACGAATCTTTCTTTTTGTTGCGGCGTCATGAGAGACGGCGTAAGGTCTACCGTAGGCGAAATGAACGTTTTGCCCAAAATTGCGTTGATGAAACTCCGCCGCACGGTGGTGGAGGTGCAATGGTGTGGGGAATGATCAGTTACAACGGAAGGAGTCAATTGGTGCACATTGAAGGAGGCTTGAATGCGCAACGATACGTCAATGAAATTCTTCGACCCCATGTCCTTCCCCTTTTGGCTGCCCAAAGGTCTGTGTTTCAACAGGACAACGCCAGACCCCATTGTGCACGGTTGATCACGCAGTTCCTGACTGCCAACAATATTCTCACCCGTCCCTGGCCATCCCTGTCTCTAGACATGAGTCCGATTGAGCACCTGTGGGATGAGCTGCATAGACGTGTTTGTCGCCGAGACGTTGTTCCAGCCAATCGTCGTGATCTGTTCCAGGCACTCCAGGAAGAGTGTGCAGCCATCCCACAGGCCCACATCAGACGTCTGATCGCATCCATGCCCAGGAGATGCCAGTCGCTGATCGATGCAAGAGGAGGCCACACACCATACTAACGGAAAAGCCCGTACGCCAAAAAATTCTCGTGACCCAGATGCAAAACAACTGTCAATTGATTGGTTGAACCCTAAGGTATTCTTGTGTGTAATTTGAACAATTAACTCATTAAAAAAAAAATTATTGAATGTCAAAATTATGGCTGTGTGTGTGCCCTCAGTAGCTATGCGTTTCTTTTTTTTGAACAGTATATGTGTCGGTAATCTTTATAATATTGGTAAAGATTTGTAGTATTTGATTTGATAACATTATTAAAATTCTGCTTGTCTCCAGTGGTATACTCTAGATATGAGGATATGATTGTCTTAAGTGTTAACATGGATACTCTAGATCTGAGGATATGATTGTCTTAAGTACTAACATGGATACTCTAGATCTGAGGATATGATTGTCTTAAGTACTAACATGGATACTCTAGATCTGAGGATATGATTGTTTTAAGTACTAACATGGATACTCTAGATCTGAGGATATGATTGTCTTAAGTACTAACATGGATACTCTAGATCTGAGGATATGATTGTCTTAAGCACTAACATGGATACTCTAGATCTGTGGATATGATTGTCTTAAGTACTAACATGGATACTCTAGATTGTCGTGGAATATTCTAATCCACATATATAAATTAAAAGGTAAATGTAAAGCCTAACAAATAAATTTAATAAAAGGAAGAAGAATGGTAAAGAACAGTGCTGTCAAAATGGCTGTACGCAAAATCCCCTTTGTTTTATGCTTCGTCTGCAAATTGTAACGCTTTCACGTTGATAGTAAAAGCCTACTATATTATTACCCGCTTTCTTCAATGAACGTGTGCTGTATTTCTTGGAAAAACATTGAGATACCAAGCTGAACAATGACCTAATTTTAATATTTCATTCATTCCATTTTATACACGGCGTAACTAAAGACAGATGGACTAAAGGATAGAGAGAAGGGAGAGGCATAAAGCCGAACACGTGCAACACAAAACACGCGTCGCGCGATACACAATTACTACTATCACGCGTGTAAGGCCACATGCACTAACTTTTTCGGACGGACAGTGATAAAAACACTAACCTTCTCAGAGTTAGGTTTTTAAATCCTGAAAAACTCTTATTAGAAAGATGACAATAGATGGGTTTACGTTTGAAAACATTACAGTACCCAGACAGCACATCTTCGAAACAGGAGGTAGAAGGAATTGCATATTTTGAACGCAGCATTTTAGCTCTATTAAATATATATATTTGGGTTCCTTAGGGTTTGCTGACAAAGAATATGTACAACGTTATGCAAATAGTCTAGGAATTAACAAGTTATAGCCAAAATAAAATGATGGTGCTGTCAGACAACACCCAAAATCAGAATCGCTCAGTGGTAGATTTTTTTTACACCACCATTGTACGGGAAATGGGCCACAAGTTACATTTGAACTGATTGGCTGGAATGATATGTAAGGCTAAACACGATTAGTCGGGCTATAAATGCTATCCTTGGTTGTTAGGGGAGACGTAGGAAGTTAAAATTTTTTCAAACACTTGTCGAAACGTGGCTCCATTGGCCAGACTCGCTGATATACTTACTTAGGAGCGTTAGTTCGAGACCACTAGTTCAAATAAGCTTGATAAAGCAACAGTGCGTTGAAGCCAGCTCATATTTTTGCTAAATAAAAGCCTGGAACATAAGCAGATGGGAATTTGTGCCAGTATTTGTGCCAGAATTCATTGCTAATCAACGTATCTGTGTTTGTTTCCATGAACTCAATGTTTGTGATGTATTGTGCTCAGTGTAAAAAGAGAGTATAAATTAGTTATGAAGTAGAAGGTACATCCTTCTTGTTTTCAGGGACCGTGGTCTTGATGGTATTGAGCAGCACCTGGTCAGAGCTTTGCTGAATCCAGAGTCGGACAGCATACTCCTTGGTCCATTTAGCTATCAGTGAGGTGTCTCCAGAGCACAGGGGAGAAATCGAGCAGAGGAGTCCTTTCCTGCCGCCATCACGCAAGATAAGCTGATGTGGCCAGCTGAGCTCAAAATTATGTACCCCCATCTTAAAATAACATTGTAACATAAACTTAAGAGGGGAAGTAAATTGTTTTAATATCAGGAACTGAGAACATCTCCAATACTAGTTCCAATAAAGACAAACTATTGAAGTCATGATGACAAATACCAACAGAGCTTGAACAAAACAAAACCAGTATTACCTCATATTACTACTACACAACTGACACACATAGGATACTTTTAATAATATATGTCACTACAATATTCATATTGATAAATTCTGTACATATAACTTGTAATTAAAATTGATTGTGATTCCTGGTTCCCTTTGTATTTGAATCAGGACACATATTCATTCATGACAGAAATGAATACATATTGTTATTTGAAAAGTTATCAGTGACTCCTTTAAGATATCCTTGTAGAGTGTTTTATGTATGTGAGTGTCACAGTGTTGTCAAGTGTGGTGGAATAAATTAAATTGTTTATCTGTCTGTTGTTGTTATGACTTACACTTCATCATACACATACCCTAGACATACAACGTAGTCATCACACTATTCCAGAATAATTCTGACTGAGATATATATATATATGTGGCAGCAAGTAAGGTTATCTATAATACACTACTCTTATTAGATATAGATACCTTCACAGCTGATCTCAGTCAGTACACTAAGTCCCCTATAAATATTTATAATATATTTATATAAATAATGCTGGAAGTGCAGAGGCGTAGTAACCATTAAGGAGGTTAATACTGGTATAAAGTATTTCAGATGAAGCTGACAGTTGGCCTAACGCTCTGAACTCAATGTTTGTGATGTATTGTGCTCAGTGTAAAAAGAGAGTATAAATTAGTTATGAAGTAGAAGGTACATCCTTCTTGTTTTCAGGGACCGTGGTCTTGATGGTATTGAGCAGCACCTGGTCAGAGCTTTGCTGAATCCAGAGTCGGACAGCATACTCCTTGGTCCATTTAGCTATCAGTGAGGTGTCTCCAGAGCACAGGGGAGAAATCGAGCAGAGGAGTCCTTTCCTGCCGCCATCACGCAAGATAAGCTGATGTGGCCAGCTGAGCTCAAAATTATGTACCCACATCTTAAAATAAGCTGTGAAGGTATCTATATCTAATAAGAGTAGTGTATTATAGATAACCTTACTTGCTGCCAAATATATATATATCTCAGTCAGAATTATTCTGGAATAGTGTGATGACTACGTTGTATGTCTAGGGTATGTGTATGATGAAGTGTAAGTCATAACAACAACAGACAGATAAACAATTTAATTTATTCCACCACACTTGACAACACTGTGACACTCACATACATAAAACACTCTACAAGGATATCTTAAAGGAGTCACTGATAACTTTTCAAATAACAATATGTATTCATTTGCAGTTAATGACAACAACCTCTTGAGAATTTTAGATATTATAAATGAAGTATGGAGAGAAGAACAACCACCACAACAATGGAAAGACAGTATTATTGTAAAGTTACCGAAGAAAGGTGATCTATCAGACTGTAATAACTGGCGTGGTATATCTCTATTATCAGTACCTGGAAAATTATTATGTTGCATGATGTTAGAAAGACTTAAATTGCATGCTGACGAAAAGATCAGAGAAGAACAAGCGGGTTTCAGGCCGAAACGATCATGTATTGATCAAATATTCACACTAAGAACAATTATAGAAGAATCAGTGGAAAGGCAATCGCCACTTATTATCACCTTCGTCGATTTTCAAAAAGCCTTTGATAGTCTACACCGCCCATCATTGTGGAAGATACTTACAATCTATGGTTTTCCAACAAAATATGTGAATATAATCAAAGCGCTATATGACAATGCAAGATGTTTGTGTTAGAACAAATAAAGGGAATACAGAATGGTTTACAGTAGAAACAGGGGTGAAACAAGGCTGTATTATGTCACCACTACTTTTTGGAATAGCTATTGATTGGGTTATGAGAAACTATACCCACAATGAACAATTGGGTATAAAATGGACAAATGGAAAATTCCTGGGGGACCTGGATTTCGCAGATGATGTAGCATTCTTAAGTTCAACACCAAGACAATCCCAAGAAGCAATAAATAATTTGTGTCATCTCTCGGTTAAAATTGGTCTCCAAATAAATGCCTCTAAAACTAAAGCTATGAACTTTTCTAACGAGACCTTTGATATCATCTTGAACGGGGAAAAACTACAGAAAGTTGAAAGTTTCAATTATTTAGGCAGTAAAATGACTCAGGATGGTGACACAACAAGAGAAATCCATACTAGAATTGCTTTGGCAGCTAGCGCCTTCAATAGATTATCTAACATTTGGAAATTACGATCATTGAATATACATACCAAGCTTCGTCTGTTTAATTCAAATGTTATCTCAGTGTTAACATACGGCTGTGAGAGTTGGAAAATAACAAAATCATTGGAGAACAAGCTGAATACATTCGAGAACAAATGTCTTAGAAAACTCATGAACATCAGTTGGAAAGAATTCAAGACTAATCGACAAATAAGAGAAGACTCTAGGCAGAAATATGTCTCCGACTATATAAGGAAAAGACGATGGTCATATATCGGTCATGTCCTACGAATGCAAAACAACAGAATACCACTACAGGCGCTCACTTGGGTTCCTGAGGGTAAGCGGAAAAAAGGAAGACCAAAAGAAACACTCAGAAGAACAATAATAAGAGAAGGAAGAACGTTGGGCCTAAATAATGTGCAAGAGCTAAGAGGAGTGGCGTCACAACGAACAACCTGGAGAGCACTGGTTTCTGCCTTATGCGCCGTGTTTGGCGCTTAAAGAATTTATTATTATTATTATTATTATTCATTTCTGTCATGAATGAATATGTGTCCTGATTCAAATACAAAGGGAACCAGGAATCACAATCAATTTTAATTACAAGTTATATGTACAGAATTTATCAATATGAATATTGTAGTGACATATATTATTAAAAGTATCCTATGTGTGTCAGTTGTGTAGTAGTAATATGAGGTAATACTGGTTTTGTTTTGTTCAAGCTCTGTTGGTATTTGTCATCATGACTTCAATATTTATAAATATTTATAGGGGACTTAGTGTACTGACTGAGATCAGCTGTGAAGGTATCTATATCTAATAAGAGTAGTGTATTATAGATAACCTTACTTGCTGCCACATATATATATATATCTCAGTCAGAATTATTCTGGAATAGTGTGATGACTACGTTGTATGTCTAGGGTATGTGTATGATGAAGTGTAAGTCATAACAACAACAGACAGATAAACAATTTAATTTATTCCACCACACTTGACAACACTGTGACACTCACATACATAAAACACTCTACAAGGATATCTTAAAGGAGTCACTGATAACTTTTCAAATAACAATATGTATTCATTTCTGTCATGAATGAATATGTGTCCTGATTCAAATACAAAGGGAACCAGGAATCACAATCAATTTTAATTACAAGTTATATGTACAGAATTTATCAATATGAATATTGTAGTGACATATATTATTAAAAGTATCCTATGTGTGTCAGTTGTGTAGTAGTAATATGAGGTAATACTGGTTTTGTTTTGTTCAAGCTCTGTTGGTATTTGTCATCATGACTTCAATAGTTTGTCTTTATTGGAACTAGTATTGGAGATGTTCTCAGTTCCTGATATTAAAACAATTTACTTCCCCTCTTAAGTTTATGTTACAATGTTATTTTAAGATGGGGGTACATAATTTTGAGCTCAGCTGGCCACATCAGCTTATCTTGCGTGATGGCGGCAGGAAAGGACTCCTCTGCTCGATTTCTCCCCTGTGCTCTGGAGACACCTCACTGATAGCTAAATGGACCAAGGAGTATGCTGTCCGACTCTGGATTCAGCAAAGCTCTGACCAGGTGCTGCTCAATACCATCAAGACCACGGTCCCTGAAAACAAGAAGGATGTACCTTCTACTTCATAACTAATTTATACTCTCTTTTTACACTGAGCACAATACATCACAAACATTGAGTTCAGAGCGTTAGGCCAACTGTCAGCTTCATCTGAAATACTTTATACCAGTATTAACCTCCTTAATGGTTACTACGCCTCTGCACTTCCAGCATTATTTCTGTCTAATCAATAATCTAGGTGTCAGTGTACTGTTTGGCCATTCCATGCCGTTTTACTTTCCTCCGACACCTTCTGTTCAGGCTGGAGCATTATAGGCTTTACATCATGTTTGCTACTGAACTACACATATATACAGGCATAAATTAACAATTCACATTCAATTTTCATTAAAAGATACTGAATGTTTCAAGCTTACCACAATTCATGGAAACAAACACAGATACGTTGATTAGCAATGAATTCTGGCACAAATACTGGCACAAATTCCCATCTGCTTATGTTCCAGGCTTTTATTTAGCAAAAATATGAGCTGGCTTCAACGCACTGTTGCTTTATCAAGCTTATTTGAACTAGTGGTCTCGAACTAACGCTCCTAAGTAAGTATATCAGCGAGTCTGGCCAATGGAGCCACGTTTCGACAAGTGTTTGAAAAAATTTTAACTTCCTACGTCTCCCCTAACAACCAAGGATAGCATTTATAGCCCGACTAATCGTGTTTAGCCTTACATATCATTCCAGCCAATCAGTTCAAATGTAACTTGTGGCCCATTTCCCGTACAATGGTGGTGTAAAAAAATCTACCACTGAGCGATTCTGATTTTGGGTGTTGTCTGACAGCACCATCATTTTATTTTGGCTATAACTTGTTAATTCCTAGACTATTTGCATAACGTTGTACATATTCTTTGTCAGCAAACCCTAAGGAACCCAAATATATATATTTAATAGAGCTAAAATGCTGCGTTCAAAATATGCAATTCCTTCTACCTCCTGTTTCGAAGATGTGCTGTTTGGGTACTGTAATGTTTTCAAACGTAAACCCATCTATTGTCATCTTTCTAATAAGAGTTTTTCAGGATTTAAAAACCTAACTCTGAGAAGGTTAGTGTTTTTATCACTGTCCGTCCGAAAAAGTTAGTGCATGTGGCCTTACACGCGTGATAGTAGTAATTGTGTATCGCGCGACGCGTGTTTTGTGTTGCACGTGTTCGGCTTTATGCCTCTCCCTTCTCTCTATCCTTTAGTCCATCTGTCTTTAGTTACGCCGTGTATAAAATGGAATGAATGAAATATTAAAATTAGGTCATTGTTCAGCTTGGTATCTCAATGTTTTTCCAAGAAATACAGCACACGTTCATTGAAGAAAGCGGGTAATAATATAGTAGGCTTTTACTATCAACGTGAAAGCGTTACAATTTGCAGACGAAGCATAAAACAAAGGGGATTTTGCGTACAGCCATTTTGACAGCACTGTTCTTTACCATTCTTCTTCCTTTTATTAAATTTATTTGTTAGGCTTTACATTTACCTTTTAATTTATATATGTGGATTAGAATATTCCACGACATAGATCTGAAGATATGATTGCCTCAAGTACTACGATGAGTCAAAAAAAAATTTTTTTTTCTTACTCTAAAACAATACAAAAAAAACGTTGTTTGTACCAAACGTTATACAGATCTGACTTTCTCTGGTGGACTGTGACAAGAAACAAGTCAAGGAACTACACACCAATGTTGGTCAATTGTCCCATGTCAAACTTGGCACAAATGTGTCGCCCAGTTTCAGATTGTTTGTACAAAAATTACTGGCACTTTGAGAAGTACGATTTAAATTTCGAGGCTGTATTATTTTGTCCAAATTGGCGAAAGCTAGAAGAATTCATATGAGTTCATGCAACATGAAGATAACATCTAATAACCATTGTTCGTGTTCCCACTAGAATTTTGTAGTACAACCAATCATATTAGTTTTTCCTATCATATTTCGCAATACAAGTGTACTTAACTGATTTTCTCACTCTCGCAGCCCGTATTGAGTCTGTTCAAGGATTAATATGTAATAACGCGTGTTCAGGGGCTAATATGTAATAACGCGTGTTCAAGGGTTAATATGTTAGAATGCGTGTTTTAATTATAAATAGATAATAAAAGGTTATACATGATAGTAAGGGATAGTAAATCTACATGTATTTTCTTTTTGTTTCGCATGGAACATGGAGCATGGAACATGGAACATGGAACATGGAGGATGGAGGATGGAACATGAAACATGGAGTTTGGAACATGGAACATGGAGAAAGAATATAGAACATGGAGCATGGAACTTGGAACATGGAGCATGGAACATGGAGCATGGAACATGGAGCATGGAGTATGGAGTATGGAGGATGGAACATGGAGCATGGAACATGGAGCATGGAGTATGGAGGATGGAGCATGGAACATGGAGCATAGAACTTGGAACATGGAACATGGAGTATGGAGTATGGAGGATGGAATAGAAACATGGAGCATGTAACATGGAGTTTGGAACATGGAACATGGAGAATAGAATATGGAACATGGAGCATGGAATATGGAGCTTGGAACATGGAACATGGAGTATGGAACATGGAGTATGGAACACGGAATATGGAGCATGGAACACGGAGTATGGAACACGGAACATGGAGCATGGAACATGGAGTATGGAACATGGAAATGTATGTGTTTGTGTTTGTGTCCCCAGACATTCCCAGAAACTACAGACCAACTGTAACTACACAGAAAAGATTTGACATCAGCAAATTGGGGGACCCCCTTGCCAGAGAGGCTTTTGCGGCTGACGTAGAGAAATGATGTCGATTTGCCAGGGGTCGGGAAGAGACATTGGCTGATGATGTGGACCAGAGGTTCAACACCATTTCAACAGTATATAAGGAGAGCGGCAGGTCATGCTTGGGATTCCAGGAGGGGAAGAGGCGGGACTGGATGGCACCGGAAACATTGGACAACTTAGCACTGAGCTCGAGCCGATGGAGGGAATTTCGTGGGCGATCTTGCGGGACGGGCAGAGGGGGCAGCGCTGAGAGATGAACAGAGCACAGTGTGCAAAATAACTGGGTTCATCAGCGGAAAACGGGGTGCAAACAATATTACATTAGTAGGAGATGGGCAGGGAGGCCTCATCACGGCAGCGGAGGGACGGGAAACGAGATAGGCGGGGCACTTCAGGGAAACTCTGGGCAGGGAACCACCGGGGACACAATTGAATGTTCCTGAGGCTGAAGGCGAGATCTGGGTGTAAATACAGACATTCCACCAGGGCAGGAAATCATCACAGCAATCGGGGGGTTAGGGAACGGAGGAGCTCCTGGCCGTGATAGCTTAAATGCAGAGCTGTTTGGGACGGGCCCTGAGCTGGCGGTGGAACTATTGGAGCCACTGTTTGCACGGGTCTGGAGGGCGGGGACGGCACCGTCAGAGTGGAACAGAGGAATGATTGTCGGGTTGCCCAAGAGGGGAGATCTTGCGGACTGCAATGATTGGAGAGGGGTCACTCTTCTCTCGGTTCCCAGCAAAGTGCTAGGCGGGATAATTGTACAGAGAGTTTCAAAAGCGGTGGACCGCAGGCTGAGGAAGGGGCAGGCGGGATTTGGAAGGAACAGAGGATGTGTAGATCATGTGTTTACTCTCAGGAACATTGTGGAGCAGTGCTCGGGATGGCAAAGACAGCTGCACATTGATTTCGTTGATTTTGAAAAGGCTTTTGACAGCATACATGGGGACAGTTTATGGGGGGTACTGAGGACTTATGGAAATAGTGTCAATCATAAAAAACCTCTATGCCAGCTTTGCGTGTAGTGTTGAGCAGAGCAACCTGACCTTTGAGGTGAGGACAGAAGTGCGACAGGGATGCCCCTTGTCAACCACTCTATTTTTGACAATCATAGATTGGGTGATGCGCCAGACAACAGAGGGCAGTCCGGGAGGAATGGGATGGTCTGCATTTTCTGCATTGGAGGGTCTGGAATATGCAGATGACATTGCACTACTGGCACATTCCCATCGGCACGTCCAAGACAAAACGGATGGACTTGGTGGGTTTGGCCAGCAGGTGGGCTTGAACATCAATTTAGGGAAGTCAGGGGTCGTGGCGCTCAGTGTGAGCAACCCTGGGCCCATGTCGGTAGGGAATCAGCGGCTGGTACAGACGGACACCTTCACATACCTAGAATCCATGGTGACACCAGTCGGCGGGGACATCAACATCAGGGTGAATGGGACAGGAACATCCTTTTTTAGCCTGGGTAGCGTCTGGGGGTCCTCTCAATGCAGCACGGGCACAGGGTTAAGATTATATCGGAGCTGTGTGCTTTCTGTGCTTCTCTGTGGTGCGGAGTGCTGGGGAGTTGCAGAGAACGAGGTGTCGAAATTGTCCTCTTTTAGCACGGCATGCCTGGGAAAAGTTCACCGAATCTTTTGGCCGAGTGCCATCACCGGCCGGGGTCTGCTTGCTCGGAGCAAGCGGGAGGACGTGCGCGCTATCATGGCTGGCGGACGCTGGGGCTGGGTTGGCAATGTCCTCAGGGGAGACCCCGATGCCATCACGGGAACAGCTGTGCTTTGGACCCCTGAGGGAATTCGAAAGAGAGGCCGACCGGGAACGGCCTGACGGAGGACTGTGGAGGCTGAGATGCAGGGAATGAGCCAGGGTTGGGGCACTGTGCGAGGGATGGCCACCGACCGAGCAAAGTAGAATCAATTTGTTGTTGCCCTACAAGACGCCACCAGGCGTGATGGCCACTGACTGCTTAGACGGTCGGCGGCTAAGGATCAAAGAAGAAGAAGAAGTGTTTGTGTCCCCAGACATTCCCAGAAACTACAGACAACAAGAAACATGTCTTACAACACCATCAAACTAGGACGTTTAGTGCTGACTTCTGGTGCGTCTGTGTGTGTGTCTGTGTGTGTGTTTGTGTCACCAGATATTTCCCAGAAACTACAGACAACAAGAAATATGTCTTACAACACCATCAAACTAGGACGTTTAGTGCTGACTTCTGGTGCGTCTGTGTGTGTGTCTGTGTGTGTGTTTGTGTCACCAGATATTTCCCAGAAACTACAGACAACAAGAAACATGTCTTACAACACCATCAAACTAGGACGTTTAGTGCTGACTTCTGGTGTGTCTGTGTGTGTGTCTGTGTGTGTGTGTTTGTGTCACCAGATATTTCCCAGAAACTACAGACAACAAGAAACATGTCTTACAACACCATCAAACTAGGACGTTTAGTGCTGACATCTTGTGTGTTTGTGTCAATAGACATTCCTAGAAACTAGGACGTTAATTAACTGATTGATTGATTGATTGATTGATTGATTGATTGATTGACTGAAGCCAGAATAGTCTGTGAACGCGTCAAGTAATATGTGTTGGTTCATACTCCTTACTTACTTAGTCGTTCCCCTTCTACCGTGAGGTGTAGAGGTTTGGAAGAGAGAGCGCCAGACTATCCTATCGGCTGTCTTCCTCCTAGCCTGGTTCCATTCTAGTCCTCGGTCCTTCAAAGATTGTCTAATGTTGTCCTCCCAGCGGACTCTGGGTCGTCCTCGGGGTCTGGATCCTTGGCTCTTTGTTTCCCATGCTTGTCGTGGTATCCGATCTTCTCCCATTCTGCAGACATGGCCAAACCATCTTAATTGGGACTGTTCTACTTGGGTCTGCAGGGGGTAGGATTTAAGGCCTTGACGTATCGTCTGGTTGCGTACCATATCTCTTCTTGTTACTTCAACCACTTTCCTCAGATACCTCATTTCTGAGGTTTGGATCTGGCTTTTATGGGTTGTAGTCATTGCCCATGACTCGCATCCATATATCAAGACTGGGACATAGGTGGAGCGGTATACAGCCATCTTCGTTTTCTTACCAACCTCTCTCTTGCTGAGGAATCCTCGATTTATGGCCTGAAAAAGTCTCCCAGCTGCTGCTTTTCGAGT
This sequence comes from Oreohelix idahoensis, assembly GCA_024509875.1. NCBI lineage: Eukaryota > Metazoa > Mollusca > Gastropoda > Stylommatophora > Oreohelicidae > Oreohelix > Oreohelix idahoensis. Next base: position 477,159 of record JAMPIV010010159.1, read on the forward strand.
GGCCAACTCTTCTTTGATGCCTCCCTTTCGGTCTATAATAGCTCCGAGGTATTTAAAGTGGTCGACCTGCTCCAGGACCTGTTCTCCCAGCTTAATCTGATGTCTTATTTCTTCTCGTGATATCACCATGGATTTTGTTTTAGAGCTGCTTATGACCATCCCTCTCTTCTCTAGCTCTTCCTTCCAGACTTGCAGGTTGGATTGGAGATGTGCCTCTGATTTAGCAATCAGGGCAACATCATCAGCAAATGCCAGCTCCGAAATATAGACCTGTCTCATCTTCCAGTACCCCACTGAATACTTTCTTGTTCTCTCCTTACATGCCTTGATGACATCGTCCATAAGGAGTATGAAGAGGTAAGGTGATAGGATATCACCTTGTCTTACACCAGTGGTGGTCCTGAACTCTTCTGACTTATGGTTTGCTGTCCTCACATAATTTCTGCAACACTTGTAGAAGCTCTGTATAGCATGAATCAGAGGTGCTGGAATATTCTTCCTTGCCAAACAGTCCCAAAGTTTGCTCCAGGGGACCCTGTCAAACGCCTTTTCCAGATCTATGAAACAAAGATGGATCTCACTCTTATACTTAAGGGCCTTTTCACTCAGCTGTCTGAGTGTGAAGATTAGGTCTTGAGTACTTCGGTTTGCTCGGAATCCGTACTGGACCTCATCCAATTGTGGCTCAGCTAGGCGTCGGAGTCTCTGCTCTAGGATTCTAGAGTAGATTTTACCAGGGACACTGAGAAGGGATATGCCTCTATGGTTTTCACGCTGTCGATTGTCACCCTTTTTGAAAATTGGTGTTTTGATAGGTTCAGACTCCTACAATATATTAATACATTTGTTAATTATTATATTCTAGTGCGCTACTTATAACAAAGAAAGAAAGAAACTCTTTCAGAAAAGACGAGGGCTGATATAAGTAAAAAAAATAGAATCTTTCCTTTCTAATGCTTAAAAAAAAATAATAATAAATAAATACAGGAAAAAAAAATTGATTGCGTGAGTCACAATGCTTAATGTGGATTTTTTTTTAATCGTCTATTAATTTGAACATCTCATGGCGGGTAATTTACTATTGACTGAAATACCTAGTTCACATTAATATCGGTTATAATCTGATGGTGTATACATAGTTCACATTAATATTGGTTATCTTCTTCTTCTTCCTCGTTCGCCTTCAAACTTCCACATTTATGACTCTAATAAAGGCAGTAGTCAACCCAAGGCTCCCGACATCTCCAAACAGTTTTTCGTTGACAGAAGTGGGTTGTTGCCATATGCTACTCCGTTCATTACTGTAGGTTGGACAGTACTGCAGCAGGTGTTCGACTGTCATCGGGCTGGTACCGCAGGTGCAGAGATCTGTTGCACCAATCTTGTATTTGTGGTATAGATATATAGGTTATAATATGATGGTGTATACCTAGTTCATATTAATATAGGTTATAATCTGATGATGTATACCTAGTTCATATTAATATAGGTTATAATATGATTGTGTATTCCTAGTTCACATTAATATAGGTTATAATCTGATGATGTATACCTAGTTCATATTAATATAGGTTATAATATGATGGTGTATTCCTAGTTCACATTAATATAGGTTATAATCTGATGGTGTATACCTAGTTCATATTAATATAGGTTATAATATGATGGTGTATACCTAGTTCATATTAATATAGGTTATAATATGATGGTGTATTCCTAGTTCACATTAATATAGGTTATAGTCTTATGGTGTATACCTAGTTCACATTAATATAATTCATATTCTAATAGTGTATATCTAGCTCAGATTAATATAGGTTATAATCTGATGGTGTACCTAGTTCACATTAGTATATGATATAATCTGATGGTGTATAGCTAGTTCACATTAATTTAAATTATAATCTGATGGCGTATACCTAGTTCACATTAATATCGGTTATAATCTGATGGTGTATACCTAGTTCACATTAATATAGGTTACAGTCTGATGGTGTATTCCTAGTTCACATTAATATTGGTTATAGTCTGATGGTGTTTTCCTAGTTCACATTAATATCTCTTATAGTCTGATGGTGTATTCCTAGTTCACATTAATATAGGTTATAGTCTTAGGGTGTATACCTAGTTTACATTAATGTAATTCATAATCTGATGGTGTATACCTAGTTCAGATTAATATCGGTTATAGTCTGGTGGTGTATACCTAGTTCACAATAATATAGGTTATAGTCTGGTGGTGTATACCTAGTTCACAATAATATAGGTTATAGTCTGATGGTATATACCTAGTTCACATTAACATAGGTTACAGTCTAATGGTATATTCCCAGTTAAATTAATGTTGTTATAGTCTGATGGTATATTCCTAGTTCACATTAATATAGGTTATAGTCTGATGTTGTATTCCCAGTTTTCATTAATATCAGTTATAGTCTGATGGTGTTTTCCTAGTTCACATTAATATAGGTTATAATCTGATGGTATACACATAGTTCACATGAATATAGGTTATAATCTGGTGGTGTATACCTAGTTCACATTAATATCGGTTATAATCTGAAGGTTAAGCTGGGAGAACAGGTTCTGGAACAGGTCGACCACTTTATATACCTCGGAGCTATTATAGACCGAAAGGGAAGCATCACAGAAGAGTTGGCCACTCGAAAAGCAGCATCTGGGAGACTTATTCAGGCCATAAATCGAGGATTCCTCAGCAAGAGAGAGGCTGGTAAGTAAACGAAGATGACTGTATACCGCTCCACCTATGTCCAAGTCTTGACATATGGATGCGAGTCACGGGCAATGACCACAACCCACAAAAGCCAGATCCAAACCTCAGAAATGAGGTATCTGAGGAAGGTGGTTGAAGTAACAAGAAGAGACATGGTCCGCAACCAGACGATACGTCAAGGCCTAAAAAATCCCCCCCCCCCCAGCAGACCCAAGTAGAACAGTCCCAACTAAGATGGTTTGGCCATGTCTGCAGAATGGGAGAAGATCGGCTACCACGACAAACATGGGAAACAAAGAGCCAGGGATCCAGACCCCCAGGACGACCCAGAGTCCGCTGGGAGGACAACATTAGACAATCTTTGAAGGACCGAGGACTAGAATGGAACCAGGCCAGGAGGAAGACAGCCGATAGGATAGTCTGGCGCTCTCTCTTCCAAACCTCTACACCTCACGGTAGAAGGGGAACGACTAAGTAAGTAAGTATAATCTGATGGTGTGTGGTGAAAAATTCTAAATACCCATATATAAATTAGAACATAAATGTAAAGCCGAACGAAATAATACAATAGAAAGAAGAATGGTGAAAGACCAGTGCTTTCCCAATAGCGCTTCCGTTTTATAACGCCATCATGGCTGAACAAGAGACCCTCCTTTTTCTACTTCGTCTGCATAAACTCTACGTAAAGCCTACACGCGAATCACAGTCGTTTCTAAAAATAAAACTGGTACTGTATTTCTTAGACGACCTTGATAGGCACACTGCATAATGACCTAGATACAAATACTACCATTAATGAAATTATACACACAAAGTTAACCTAGAAAGACAGACGGGCTAAGCAGAGACGAGAAAGGATAGACGGAGCGAAGCAATAATACTACGTCGTCTCGCGATTAAAAAGTGAACGCCAATCACACGCGAAACGCATGAAGGCCTGATTTTTTCAAATAAACAGTGATAAAAAACACTAACGATACGAGGTTAGGTTTTGAAAACAGGTTTAAAGTCTTATTGGGAAACCTGACATTCTACTGTTTTATGTCTAAGCTCCTGACATTAGTCTGACAGTACAGAAGACATCCCCTAGTATGGAAGTGAACAGGTGGTAACAGCAAATACACGACTATCATAGAAAAATACATATTTTGAACGAAGCCACTTAGCCCCATTAAACTTATATATTCTTGTACCTTAGGACTTGCTGACAAAGAATATGTTATGTGTTACGCAAATAGTCTATTAATTAACAAATTATAGCCAAAATACTATAGTGGGGTTGACTGACAGCACAAGATCACATCTGCTTTTTTTTATGGCATGTTTGGAAAACACTGCTTTGGGGGAAATGAGGCCGACAAGTTAGATACGATTTGATTGGCTGTGGTAAAATGTAAGGCGAAACCTTATTGGTCTAACTGCAAATACAAATATTGTTGTTAATGGCAACGTATAGGATGGATAGCTTTTTTCAAAGGCTCATGTAAACATGGCCTGATTGGTTAGAACGTTAGATATGGTCAAATAGAAGCGTCAGTTCACTGCCATTTTTGAAAATAAATCCTGTGAAAATCAAGTACGTTGAGAACAGGCTAAGAATTTTCTAATAAAGGAAAAGCCTGGACAAAGGCAGATCAAAATTGTGCCAGAATTCATCGCCAGTCAACGTTACTTGTTTAATATTTCCTTGAATTGTGGTAAGCTAGACATATTTAATATATTTTATATGAAAATTGAATGTGAAATGATAAATTATGTCTGTATGTGTGTGTGGTTCAGTAGCAAACATGAGGCAAAGCCTAGATATTGCTCCACCTTGTAAAGATTGTCAGAGAGGAGTATAACTGCCTATACAGATAGATATATTGGATTGCCATATGTAACATGACACCTATCCTATTGTATAGAAGGGATTAACGCTGGAATTGCAGAGGCGTTGTAACCATTAGGGAGAGGAATACTGGTGTATATTGTCACATGAAAAGCTAGCAGTTGACCTACAGCGCTGAACTTTATGTTTGTACTGTCTTGTACGTCAGTGTGGAAATATATTATATATTAGTTATGAAGAAGGAGGCACAACCTTCTTATTTCAGGGACCGTGGTACGATGTTAATATAGCTGCACATGGTCTGAGCCTTGCTTGATCCAGAACTCTGGCAGCAGACTCCTTGCCCAAGATATCGGCCATTGTGGGTTTTTTTAGCAAACTGAGAAGCAAGCGAGCAGAGGATACAGTTTTCCTGCAGCCGCTATATGAGCTAAGAATGTGTCAGCACGAGCAGCTCACCCTTGTATAACCCACCTCAATTGAACTTACATAAATAGTCCAAGAGGGACAGTAATTGTTTTAAAAAGTAAAAGAATCTGTGAATCCTTTAATATTATTTCCACCAGTAACAAACACATGAAGTCGTGATGACAACCAACAACCTAGCTCAAACAGCCAGTATTGCCTCATAATACTACCTCACAACATTACACTCATATTATAATAATTTTATATGTCGGGACAAAGATCCTTTGTATAAAATTTTGTACATAAACATTGTGTTTACATTTGATTGTGATTCCTGATTCACTGTGTAGTAGGATCAGGATATCTATTTATTGAAAAAAATTCAATACATTTGTTAAAATTTAACCCTTGACTTAATAAGATAATCTTTAGAGTGTTAGTTGTTTGTGACTGTCATATTGTTGTCAATTTGTTGAGGATCTTAACTTAGGTGTTTATCTGTCTGTTGGTTGTTGTGAATTACACTACATCACTATCATAACCCTAGACATTAAACGTAGTCATCACAAAATTCAAGAATAAGTCTGATTGAGGTCTAAATGTGGTAGCAAGTAAGGTCATCTGTAAGACACCAAACTTATTAGATACAGATACCTTCACAGCTGATCTCAGTCAGTACACTATGTCCCCTATAACTATATTTACATAATCCCAACTTACCACATGGTGTATACCTAGTTCTCATTAATATGTTATAATTTGATGGCGTATACCGAGTTCACATTAATATCTGTTATAGTCTGATGGTGTATATCTAGTTCACATTAATATTTGTTATAATCTGGTGGTTTATACCTAGTTCACATTAATATAGGTTATAATCCGATGGTGTGTACCTGTTCACATTAATATAGGTTATAGTCTGATGGTGTATACCTAATTCACATTAGTATCGGTTATAATCTGATGGTGTATCGTTGTTTTTCCAGGAGTCATATGTTGTGTAATTGCATCTATTTAGTGTTGATTATTAGAAGTCGCATGTTTAAACTTATGCTGCTGTAGCCTTGGTAACCGATCACATCTTCCCTGGAGTTAGCTCTGTGTCTAGATCTTCAACTTGAGCTCTCATATTGTCTCCCCCCCCCCCCCCCCCCGGTGTTAGCTCTGTGTCTAGATCTTCAACTTCAGCTCTCATATTGTGACCCCCCCTCCCCGGTGTTAACTCTGTGTGTCTAGATCTTCAACTTGAGCTCTCATATTGTGGGGGGCCCCCCCCCCCCCCCCCGGTGTTAGTTCTGTGTGTCTAGATCTTCAATTTGAGCTCTCATAATGTGGCCCCTGGTGTTAGTTCTGTGCATCTAGACCAGTGTTTCTCAAGCATTGTGCAGCGGCACACTAGTGTGCCGCCGCGCCTATCAAAGTGTGCCGCAAACATTTGGTAAACTTGCTACAAGAAGTATATTTTTAGTGATCATGTAATATCAAATTGATCTTACAGCTTGAATTCATTCAATAATAATTGGATCTATTAACTGGTTTGAACAAAAATAGATATTCTTCCAAATTATTGTAAACAATAAAGAGAAAATCAGATAGAGTTTTCTTTATTCTAAAGTACCAACAACTTAGAGAGTATTTAATTTATTATATATTACTGTAATTTTTTATTCATGCGCGGGGTCAGATAAGTGTGCCGCCAATTTTTAGAAAATTAAAAAGTGTGCCGAGAAGACAAAAAGGTTGAGAAACACTGGTCTAGATCTTCAACTTGTGGCTATGGCTTGCTGATGTTGGTTGCTTGCTTCAACCAGTAACGTTCATGTATTTGTCAGTATCAGGTCTGACATTCAGATGTTGATTTACTTCCTGCTTGATACAGTATGAGATCAACAACAACCGGTTTTAACAACAACTAGCCTGCTGTATTCTACGTAATCCAAGAGAATAAATGAACATAATATGCAATCTTCCGATGTTGCCAGGTCTGTTAGCCGTGGTCATTCAAATGTAGGTCAGCCGTAAGCAGTCAGGAAAACACCCCTATTTATTTGGCAATGCTCATTTTGGTTAGGAGCATTTTATTTTATTAATAATTCATTATTAACATTTTGTTTTACCTGGCAAATATTCCATCTACATTCTTAAATATTTGAAGAAACTATGTTAGTCAGGTAACACAATATATAGTAGCAATAGAAACTCGGGCTTTCAAATAAAAGAAAAAGAAACTCCGCTGGTTAACAAACAAAACGTCTGACCCAACAAAAACAAAAAAATAAGTAAATAAATATGTGGACAGGTATAGCTTGATACGGTAACCGTTTTGATGAGCCCATATCGTTGCCTGCAAATTTTAATAAGCCGGTTCAACAACCGCCATCTTGGATTTAACAAGTGCTGACTTTGTTAAAGTATGACACCCGAATGCCACAGACAAGAAAATATGACTGTCATGTTTCTATAATTACCGGTAGATGAACCTCTGGCAGGTAGGAGTGGCTGATAATTGGCGACATCATGTCACAAGCTGCACGTCAAGCACCAATGACAGAATAGCTACACGCCTTCAGACCGGGAAATCCCGGACGTGCACAATAAGGCCATTTATGTGTCTTGACTTTCTTAGCAGAATTAGCTGTACTTGACTTTCTTAGCAGAATTAGCTGTACTTGACTTTCTTAGCAGAATTAGCTGTACTTGACTTCGACGCCGTCCATGTTGGTGAGGGGTGTGACAAGATGAATTTAACTTGAACGTCAAGAGAAATCCTTTCAAAGACGCGCATATACAGAAAATATGTCCATACATGAGCCATACTTCAAGAGGACTCTACCAGATGCTGGTTTTCTCAATGAGAACTTCTTGGGGAAACACAGCGGCGCCATTTATAATTGATACCTGCATGACAAGTTTAATGAAGATCTGTCCAGTTTGTTGTTAAAATAGTTCATTCATATTTCATTTTATGTCTAGGCCACATGACATATACCGTAATATTAGCAAGTAAGAGTTTAGAAAAAATAGTATTTACATCAGTTTTTTGTTGTTGTTGTTGAAGGAACAATATAACATGACGACGTTTCAGTAAAAATCCTTCCTGAACCATGAAAACAAAAAGAGGACATATAACTAGATACAACAGTCACATCTGAAATCTGACTACGTCTTTGTTCGAGACAGTACTTGCATGTGTCTACTCCTAAAGTTCCATGTGAAGTCTAAAGATGAAAACATTATTACAGGTTCACTTTTGAGTTGAAATTCTGGCCTCTGTTGTACCGCTGCTGTCTCGTGTTGACCGAAATCCTGCGCCATTAATTACTTTTAGTTGTGTCGATCAAACACTAATTATCATCAGCGGCACAACAAATTGATTTGACAACCCATCGCAGAAATGTCACAGAGCTGGCTTCACAGCTGCAACTGCCAGGGGTTAATGAATATTGCCACAGCTTACTGGGGAGGGGGCGTGTACAGAGGATTCGAGATGTAAATTACAACTTTCTTCTAAAGCTGCTATCGGGCTGGGGCGAGGAAGGCGTGAGGTTCGTTTACTTATGTTGTTAGATGGAGACGTGAATGTATTTGTAATCATTGTGTTAGACGTACGTACACGCTTAGGAGAAGCTGGTTTGACAGATTTAAGTAAAGATAGACAGATGGACAAGTGAAATAGACAGATGGACAAGTGAAATAGACAGATAAGCAATCGTCTTGCTGTGGTAAAGTGGGATGTTATAAACATTTATAGGGGACTTAGTGTACTGACTGAGATCAGCTGTGAAGGTATATATATCTAATAAGAGTAGTGTATTATATATAACCTTACTTGCTGCCACATATGTATACCTCAGTCAGAATTATTCTGGAATAGTGTGATGACTACGTTATATGTCTAGGGTATGTGTATGATGAAGTGTAAGTCATAACAACAACAGACAGATAAACAATTTAATTTATTCCACCACACTTGACAACACTGTGACACGCACATACATAAAACACTCTACAAGGATATCTTAAAGGAGTCACTGATAACTTTTCAAATAACAATATGTATTCAGTGCTGTCATGAATGAATATGTGTCCTGATTCAAATACAAATGGAACCAGGAATCACAATCAATTTTAATTACAAGTTATATGTACAGAATTTCTCAATATGAATCTTGTAGTGACATGTATTTTTAATAGTATCCTATGTGTGTCAGTGGTGTAGTAGTAATATGAGGTAATACTGGTTTTGTTTTGTTCAAGCTCTGTTGGTATTTGTCATCATGACTTCAATAGTTTGTCTTTATTGGAACTAGTATTGGAGATGCTCTCAGTTCCTGATATTAAAACAATTAAATTCCCCTCTTAATTGTATTTTACACTGTCATTTTAAGATGGGGGTACATAATGTTGAGCTCCATGGCCACACTCTCTTATCTTGAGTGATGACTGCAGAAAAAGGCTCCTCTGCTCGATGAGTTCTGGAGCCACCCCACTGGTTGCTATATGGACCAAGGAGTATGCTGTCCACCTCTGGCTTCAGCAAAGCTCTGACCAGGTGCTGCTCAATAACTTTAAGACCACTGTCCCTGAAAACAAGAAGGATGTACCTTCTACGTCATAACTAATTTATACTCTCTTTCTACACTGAGCACAATACATCACAAACATTGAGTTCAGAGCGTTAGGCCAACTGTCAGCTTCATCTGAAATATTTTATACCAGTATTTCCCTCCCTAATGGTTACCACGCCTCTGCAATTCCAGCATTATTTCTGTCTAATCAATAATCTAGGTGTCAGTGTACTGTTTGGCCATTCCATGCAGTTATACTTTCCTCCGACACCTTCTGTTCAGGCTGGAGCATTATAGGCTTTACATCATGTTCGCTACTGAACTACACATATATACAGGCATAAATTAACAATTTACATTCAATTTTCATTAAAAGATATTGAATATTTCAAGCTTACCACAATTCATAGAATAATAAACAGTTTCGTTGACTGGCAATGAATATAGCCCAACTCCGATCTGCCGATGTCCCAGGCTTTATTTTATAACAAATATACACTGGTGCTCAACGTACTGCTTCTTAGTAGGTTTATTACAAGATGTGGCAATGAACAGACGCTCTGAATCAAGTATATTCGCAGCTCTACCCAATGAAACCACGTCCACACATCTTTTCAAAAAAGTACCCCTTCTATTCGTTTCCCATAACAACACAAGATAGTATTTATAGCCCGACCAATCGTGTTTAGTCTTATATTTGTTGCGCTCCAATCAATTTGGAGTTAACATGGTAGGCTATTTCCGTAACGTAAGGTTTTTTCAAACACGTTATAAAAAAATTTTATGGGCAGAAATGATTTCATGCTGTCAGGCACCCCCACTATTTTATTTTGGTTATAATTTGGTAATTCCTAGACTATTTGCGTAACGTTTTACATATTCTTTGTCAGCAAGCCCTAAGGAACCCAAATATACAAATTTAAAAGAGCTAAGTGGCTGCGTTCAAAATATGCAATTTCTTCTACCTCCTGTTTCGAAGATGTGCTGTCTGGGTACTGTAATGTTTTCAAACGTAAACCCATCTAATGTCATCTTTTCTAATAAGCGTTTTCCAGGTTTTTAAAACCTAACTCTGGGAAGGTTAGTGTTTTTATCACTGTCCGTCTGAAAAAAAAAGTTAGTGCATGTGGCCTTACACGCGTGATAGTAGTAATTGTGTATCGCGCGACGCGAGTTTAGTGTTGCATGTGTCCTTGCTTTCATTCGCCCCTCTCTCTCTCCTATTTGAGTCCATCTGTTCGTTCGTTTTGGTAACGTAGTATAATTAATGTTAGGATTAATTTAGGTCATTACGCAGTGTGCCTCTCAATGTTTTTCTTAGAAATGCAATACCCGTTTTAATGTGTTGTGGAAACGCTTGTATTTATGCAGTGGCTTATATTTAACGTGGAAACGTTACAATTTGCAGACGAAGCATAAAACAAAGGGGATTTCGAGTACAGTCATTGTGACAGCACTGTTTCTTTTACCATTTCTCTTTCCTTTATTAAATGTATTTGTTAGGCTTTATATTTACCTGATAATTTATATATGTGGATTAGAATATTTCACGACACTTGCCAAGCCTGAACCAGAGCTGTGGCACTACACGAAGGATGTAGCATAGGGCTGACACCACTGTATATGTAAAAAAATAATTGAAGTTACGGAAACAACAACGTTTACACAAACTTTGCTGCGGGATGGACATCCGGAGTCTGAGGCTCGTATGAATGTCAGTAGTGAAAGCCGAAAGGAAGCCACTGACATGAGAACGGACGTCCTGACCGCAAAACATGACATTGCATTACTAGCAAATTCACATCAACACATCCAGGAAAATACGGATAGACTTAATAAGTTTAGCCAGCAGGTGGGCTTGAACATCAATTTAAAGAAGTCAGAGGTCATGACGCTCAATGTGAGCAACACTGAGCCCATATCAGTAAGGAATCAGCAACTGGTACAGACAGACACCTTCACATACCTAGGATGCATAGTAACACCAGACGGCGGGGCAGGCAAAGACATCAACATCAGAATGAATAAGGCAAGAACAGCCTTTTTTAGCCTAAACAACATCTGGAAGTCCTCTCAATACAGCACAAGCACAAAATTAAAATTATATCAGAGCTGTGTGCTTTCTGTGCTTCTCTATGGTGTGGAATGCTGGAGAGTTACAGAGAAGGAAATGTCGAAATTGTCCTCTTTTCACATGCCTAAGAAAAATTCACCGAATCTTTTGGCCGAATACCATCACCAACCAAGATCTGCTTACTCGGAGCAAGCAAGAGGACATGCACACCATCATAGCTGGCAGACGCTGGAGCTGGGTTGGCCATGTCCTAAGAAGAGACCCTGATGCCATCACAAGAACAGCTATGCTTTGGACCCCTGAAGGAAAACGAAAAAGAGGCCGACCAAAAACAACCTGGCGGAGGACTGTGGAGGCTGAGATGCAAAGAATGAACCAGAGTTGGGGCACTGTACGAAGGATGGCCACCGACCGAGCAAAGTGGAATCAATTCGTTGTTGCCCTACAAGACGCCACTAGGCGTGATGGCCACTGACTGCTATGACGGTCGGCGGCTAAGGATCAAAGAAGAAGAAGAAGAACGAAGGATGGCCGTCGATTGAGCAAAGTGGAGACAGTTTGCTGCTGCCCTACAAAACGCCACCAGATTGTACCTGTGCTACAGCAAAGCACGTGGCGGAAACTAGAGAAGCGGCTCGACAATATAGGTGTAATCAGGTTCGATTAATGTGGTTAATAAAATTCCTTGGATTAAGGCCGCACGAGCAGTGTCATTTATCTGTAACAGTTGTATCTGCTAGAGGTTATTGAACTTTATGATCCAGTGAATAATTCTCGGACACCAAGTATTATATAAATTCAGTCACTACTGCTGTCATCTCAGTCACATTTCCCAGCTTGAGTGAGTCACGTGGTCAGGGCAAACTTTATGGAGTACCAGGCCCCAGGTCAAACTGAGATGAGGGGGAAATTTTCCTCAGTCAAGTAAGGAATAAAACTTGTAATGGACTAATTGAATCCCGTAGTTTAATGGCCCTGGCTATAGTACCTAGTTATGTCTCTTAAACAAGGTCACAGAAGGAAGATAAGAAACAGAAGGCTCGAACAAATGAACGAACGAAATATGTATTTTATCTAGGTGAAAAAAAAAAAAAGATAATGGTGCCTTTTTTAAAATGATCATTTCCGCCTGTTAATAATTGAATATCGTAACTATAAAACCACTACACCACACGGTAGAAGGGGAACGACTAAGTAAGTAAGTAAGTAAGTAACTAAGTAAGTAAGTAAGTAAGTAACTATAAAGATTACTTCATCCTGGAAGACGGCAAGAGAAACCAACATGGAGAGCATATTATGAGTCAAACAATGATACGGTGTACGAGACTACAGCACAGAGACAGGACATGTACAAATCTCATACTATAGGTAGTCAAACAATGATACGGTGTACGAGACTACAGCACAGAGACAGGGCATGTACAAATCTCATAAGGTAGTCAAACAATGATACGGTGTACGAGACTACAGCACAGAGACAGGGCATGTACAAATCTCATACTATAGGTAGTCAAATAATGATACGGTGTACGAGACTACAGCACAGAGACAGGGCATGTAGAAATCTCATACTATAGGTAGTCAAACAATGATACGGTGTACGAGACTACAGCACAGAGACAGGGCATGTACAAATCTCATACTATAGGTAGTCAAACAATGATACGGTGTACGAGACTACAGCACAGAGACAGTGCATGTACAAATCTCATACTATAGGTATGTGGCAGTGTAGCTCGTGATAGTGGTAGTAGATAGAGGAAACTTTGATGGCCGTTAGTTAATTTAAGCTTTTACAAACCAGCAACAGGTTCTCATATCACAGAATTGACTTAATCAGTAACGATTATACGTTTCAAGATGTTTATTTCAGTATGGGGTATCTTGTGAAGTAATATGACTGGGAACATCGACTTGTACTCAAAACACATTCAGTCCGACTCAAAAGATACCCTTGTTCTTCAAGTCTTGGGCGGATGTTACCCTTTTTAATCGTTGACCGGAAACTAACTAATGATTGGTCTTTTGGTCAACAGTCAGTTAATTTAATCTCTAAACCAACTAACTACAAAATCTCTCTACCAAATTTATTATTACCAAGGGACGTTGACCAATCATAGTTCCAGTTTATGGACTTTCCGGTATATCTTGTATGAAAATCCACACAAGATTTAATGACATCATGGACTCATGAGTACCATGACAAATGATGTCATTGGTTTGTGACTAGTGTGAGTACTAACTAGCCTATACATGTACATAGTGTATCTGACTTGCTAAAGTACTTTCTATCCTAAGGGTGGCGTAGTAGGCCACACGGCTACGGGTAGTCAAACAATGATACGGTGTACGAGACTACAGCACAGAGACAGGGCATGTACAAATCTCATACTATAGGTAGTCTGACAATAATACGGTGTACGAGACTACAGCACAGAGACAGGGCATGTACAAATCTCATACTATAGGTAGTCAAATAATGATACGGTGTACGAGACTACAGCACAGAGACAGGGCATGTACAAATCTCATACTATAGGTAGTCAGACAATGATACGGTGTACGAGACTACAGCACAGAGACAGGGCATGTAGAAATCTCATACTATAGGTAGTCAAACAATGATACGGTGTACGAGACTACAGCACAGAGACAGGGCATGTAGAAATCTCATACTATAGGTAGTCAAACAATGATACGGTGTACGAGACTACAGCACAGAGACAGGGCATGTCAAAATCTCATACTATAGGTAGTCAAACAATGATACGGTGTACGAGACTACAGCACAGAGACAGGGCATGTACAAATCTCATACTATAGGTAGTCAGACAATGATACGGTGTACGAGACTACAGCACAGAGACAGGGCATGTACAAATCTCATACTATAGGTAGTCAGACAATGATACGGTGTACGAGACTACAGCACAGAGACAGGGCATGTACAAATCTCATACTATAGGTAGTCAGACAATGATACGGTGTACGAGACTACAGCACAGAGTCAGGGCATGTACAAATCTCATACTATAGGTAGTCAGACAATGATACGGTGTACGAGACTACAGCACAGAGACAGGGCATGTACAAATCTCATACTATAGGTAGTCAAACAATGATACGGTGTACGAGACTACAGCACAGAGACAGGGCATGTACAAATCTCATACTATAGGTAGTCAAACAATGATACGGTATACGAGACTACAGCACAGAGACAGGGCATGTCAAAATCTCATACTATAGGTAGTCAAACAATGATACGGTGTACGAGACTACAGCACAGAGAGAGGGCATGTACAAATCTCATACTATAGGTAGTCAAACAATGATACGGTGTACGAGACTACAGCACAGAGACAGGGCATGTCAAAATCTCATACTATAGGTAGTCAAACAATGATACGGTGTACGAGACTACAGCACAGAGACAGGGCATGTACAAATCTCATACTATAGGTAGTCAAACAATGATACGGTGTACGAGACTACAGCACAGAGACAGGGCATGTCAAAATCTCATACTATAGGTAGTCAGACAATTATACGGTGTACGAGACTACAGCACAGAGACAGGGCATGTACAAATCTCATACTATAGGTAGTCAAACAATGATACGGTGTACGAGACTACTGCACAGAGACAGGGCATGTACAAATCTCATACTATAGGTAGTCAAACAATGATACGGTGTACGAGACTACAGCACAGAGACAGGGCATGTACAAATCTCATACTACAGGTAGTCAAACAATGATACGGTGTACGAGACTACAGCACAGAGACAGCGCATGTACAAATCTCATACTATAGGTAGTCAAACAATGATACGGTGTACGAGACTACAGCACAGAGACAGGGCATGTACAAATCTCATACTGCAGGTAGTCAAACAATGATACGGTGTACGAGACTACAGCACAGAGACAGGGCATGTACAAATCTCATACTACATGTAGTCAAACAATGATACGGTGTACAAGACTACAGCACAGAGACAGGGCATGTACAAATCTCATACTATAGGTAGTCAAACAATGATACGGTGTACGAGACTACAGCACAGAGACAGGGCATGTACAAATCTCATACAGGTAGTCAAACAATGATACGGTGTACGAGACTACAGGTAGTCAAACAATGATACGGTGTACGAGACTGCAGGTAGTCAAACAATGATACGGTGTACGAGACTACAGGTAGTCAAACAATGATACGGTTTACGAGACTACAGGTAGTCAAACAATGATACGGTGTACGAGACTACAGGTAGTCAAACAATGATACGGTGTACGAGACTACAGGTAGTCAAACAACATAAACTGCTATAGGGAGTGAAGTGTTAGAGATGTCACCTGAAGTGTGGGTGTGACCAGTTCACTTCCTCGTCGTCTTTGCCTTCCTTACCTCAAGAGCAGTCGTATATCCATTTTTACAGTTGGGTATGCTGGAGCGTGGTGCAACTTGGTTTTGAACAAAGTCCCTTTTTCTCGAGAAGCAAAAGCTCTAACGACTCCACCACTCAGGCGCTCACATTACACATTAAGTTGACGAAACTAGCGCTCACGTAGCAATATATACAATGTTAGAGCTTACAAAAGCGAAAGCAATTTTCAAAAGTTACACCTCACAGAATGAATAAAGACAAATGTTATTAATTATGTGGTGACCTCATCTACTGCGTAACATGTGGGTCAAGAAATATAGGAATAGGGGAAAGAAAGCGCAAAGTCTCAAGGTCCTGAGGAAAAATTGTACCACTATCCGGACCTTGTAGACCAATCTGCATGCATATATTCGTTGACCATAATCCATATATTGATGATCAAACTAAAACGCAATTTTTAATTTAGATTTTTCCGCTTC
Organism: Oreohelix idahoensis; assembly: GCA_024509875.1. Lineage (NCBI taxonomy): Eukaryota > Metazoa > Mollusca > Gastropoda > Stylommatophora > Oreohelicidae > Oreohelix > Oreohelix idahoensis. Next base: position 493,647 of record JAMPIV010010159.1, read on the forward strand.
TCTCTTTTTCAGACTTCAGCTGCAACGCAAAGAACACACTATGACGTCATCACCACGTGATGATACGATGTCGCCATCTAGTAGCAACACTGATAAACATAACCCAGAAGTTGACCTTGATGATGATGACTCGATAAGTGATTTGGACAGCGATGTTGATGAGCCCTCACATTTGGAGGAAATCGATCCCGTATCTGAAGACCATAGTCCGTCTCCTCTTCCTAACAACCCGCTCTTGCCGCCTCACCTCCAGCATTCGCGCCAGATCTTATCCTATGTAACACATCCACCATCTCAAACACAGCTAATGTTGGGACTAACTAGCTCATCCGCCACATCGTTAAACTTAGCATCACTGGATGACTCAGCGTTGCGGCAATCAAAGCTGTGCCGGTCGACCAGTTCTTCACCTGTTATGCGCCCATCTGAAGAGTTAACAGAATCTGCAGACTGCATAAACAGTGGCATAAATCTCTCGGAACAGTCTGAGTGGGGTTGTACCCGAGCGACGGAACTAATCAAACGAGAACAGCAACACCCTGCGTTTACAGCACATCAAGAAATTCTCAGTCACTTTGCTGCGATGAGGGCAAAGTTTCTCAAAAGCGAGCAAGCAACGAGGGATTTTAACGCCCGAGAGCGCAGCATAACTTTGAACTTGAATCCGCAGGACATAGGGCTGGAGATTAGCCAATCCCATGAACATATTAGACAGGATTACGATGAACCTCACGAGCAAGACTTTCCTAAAACACTTGGAAACTTCAGCTGTCAAAGCGGCATGCTTGGGTCAACCACGTAATGTCAAGATAAATTGTTTTCATGCTTCATATATCTACTGTTAGACCATGGCTCACCAGCAATTGGTAGCTAGTGTGGACTTTAGCTAACCAAAAACAAGCGGTTTACTAAAGTTGATCTTTAGTGACTAGTCCAGTTGGTGTGTGTGGCGTATGCACTAGCACGTTACAATAGCAAAGCGTGAGTGTTCATGAGCTGTCTTTTTATTATAAGATTGACATTGGTCTGAAGGTCACACACCTGAGACATATAAAACACTGGGTATTCTCCTATGCTCTGATACGAGATAAGACTTAAAAGAAATTTCAAATGCAGAAGGCAACTTGGATATGGTTGAAAGTGTGGCTGGCATTGAAGTCGTAGAGAGTTGACTGGAAAAAACACTAATATTGTATTTCTTGTATAAAATACTGGAGCAGTTTTCGGGGAAGGGGGGGGGGGGGGGGCAGTGAGATTAGCAACTGAGAATGACTTGTTTGGCTGTCTATATAATCATGACGGGACATTAGGACAGGTCATAAATTATGTTGACATCGAGCATTACGCTTGTTATCTTGTACATAATGTGATGTATATATATATATATATATTACACTCTAGCTAGACCATCAGAGCTAATAGTCCGTTGTACAGTTTAGTGCTCTTCAGCGCTGGTCAAAAGTTCAAGCTGGAATGTTGTTTTTTTGTGTCCTTTGTTGCACCATTACGTTATAACCCGCTTGGGTGAGTCCCATCTTCGATATTTGTGAAGGCCCGAAACTAAGAGCACGATGTAGGGTTTCCAGGTTTTTACATTTGCGATACGGGACAGCTAGTGCGAACAAATACGTGATCTCCCAGAACATAAAAGAAAACATCACTCCAGATATGAGTGTCTGAAAATAAGGACCCATGAAGGCCACTCTCCACAAAATTGTGGGGGATGGGTGGGGTGGGGTGTATGGAAGGCATATACATCATCATTGTCCCTCAGATCTCGTGCAGCAGAAGATTTCCACTAATTACCGCCAAGCTTTTCTGTCCAGTGTCATCTGTTCAATGTCATCTGTTCAATGTCATCTGTTCAATGTCATCTGTTCAATGTCATCTGTTCAATGTCATCTATCCAGTGTCATCTATCCAATGTCATCTATTCAATGCCATCTGTCCAGTATCATCTGTTCAATGTCATCTGTTCAATGTCATCTATCCAGTGTCATCTGTTCAATGTCATCTGTTCAATGTCATCTATCCAGTGTCATCTGTTTAATGTCATCTATTCAATGTCATCTGTTCAATGTCATCTGTTCAATGTCATGTCATCTGTTCAATGTCATCTATCCAGTGTCATCTGTTCAATGTCATCTGTCCAGTGTCATCTGTTCAATGTCATCTATCCAGTGTCATCTGTTCAATGTCATCTGTTCAATGTCATCTGTTCAATGTCATCTATCCAGTGTCATCTGTTCAGTGTCATCTATTCAATGTCATCTATCCAGTGTCATCTGTTCAATGTCATATATCCAGTGTCATCTGTTCAATGTCATCTGTTTAATGTCATCTGTCTAGTGTCATCTGTTCAATGTCATCTGTCTAGTGTCATCTGTTCAATGTCATATGTTCAATGTCATCTGTTCAATGTCATCTGTTCAATGTCATATATCCAGTGTCATCTGTTCAATGTCATCTGTTCAGTGTCATCTGTCCAGTGTCATCTGTTCAATGTCATCTGTTCAATGTCATCTGTTCAATGTCATCTATCCAGTGTCATCTGTTCGATGTCATCGGTTCAATGTCATCTGTCCAGTGTCATCTGTTTAATGTCATCTGTTCAATGTCATCTGTTCAATGTCATCTGTCCTGTGTCATCTGTTCAATGTCATCTGTTCAATGTCATCTGTCCAGTGTCATCTGTTTAATGTCATCTGTTCAATGTCATCTGTTCAATGCCATCTGTCCTGTGTCATCTGTTCAATGTCATCTGTTCAATGTCATCTGTTCAATGTCATCTGTCCAGTGTCATCTGTCTAGTGTCATCTGTTCAATGTCTTTCCATAACTTTTTTATCATTTGTTTTTCATGTCGTCTTCATCCTCTTGTAAGTCCGTCGCCAATTCCTTTCTCCTTCTCAGGAACAGAGACTACTGTCACAAGACAATAAGGTACTTACACGCACACCTTTGTGTCTGGCAGCAGCAACGCTATCGCTGTTACCACTCATCTAACACAATCAGCAACTACAACAACGGCGACGTAGTCTAGCGGACAAGTTTCCACACTGTGTATAGCAATAAATAAATGAACTCAAAGACTGTGTCAATCTCCACATAATATAATAACAACTAGTACATGCCATATTTATGAGGTACTCAAAAAACACAAGAAATTACCAATCTATCTCGACAACCTACCAGTATTCAAATAATACTAATATCACTTCTGGAACTACAACAACTTCCAAGATCATATATAACATCGATCCCAGCAACAACTAAAACCACACAACAAACACCAGGTCTTCTACACAATAGCAACAACGGGACTCGTCCGTACCGCCTGCAGCAGGTTTCGAACCTGGTATATCTGGATTATGAAACTGCGTTCATATCCATTAGGCCACAGACACAGGTGATAAGTACGTGAGAAGTAAAGGTGTAAGAAAATAGATTTTTACGAGTGAATAGTTTAAGGAGAAGATCTGTCTCTGGAATGAGAAGTTTCTCTAGTCCAGCCTATCTATACGACTATAATTTAGTATAAGACAATCTTGCACCTCCCTATATCTAGAAATATAAGTTTCACTAAACACACACACACACACACAGCTATGTGACAACAAGACACACAAACGTGAAAAAACTATGGTAAATGGGGTATGGGTCTGACCAACACACAAAGTTAAGTTCTTTTTGTTGTTTAATATCATTTAAACTTTACAACATCGAATATCTAAAGAAAGATCAAATAAAATCAGAATTACATGCATAGAAAATTAACAGAATACATGTGCCCTCCCCCTTATTGAGAGAAAAGAAGAACCCTACAAGTTAATAACCCCACAGGTTAAAGGTTAGCACTATGTTATAGCATAGACAGTAAAGAAAAGATCAAAGTTCCTACTAAATGTTATCCAGTAAAGTAAACAGGTTTAAGCAAAGAAAATAAATGATGGTACAGTTTTCTGTAACTAAGAAATATTCACTCTCTCTGTCATACGTGGCCACATCAATCACGCTTACCCTATTCTTGGTGAAGCAATCTCTTGGACATCTAATGCCTGAATATATATATATATATGTGTGTGTGTGTGTGTGTATAAATATATATATATATATATACATTGTTCCAGTGGTTTTACTTCCCAAATTGGCCCCAGTCCCTCCTTGAATAATTAAATTTTATAAGGGGAACGCCTAATTTGGTGGTTGATTCCTGGATAGACAAATGTCACTTCGAATAGTTAATGTAGAAAAAAACCCGCGATCTGGTGTTCACAGTAAACAGTAGACAGTACTTCCAGTATATAGAGAAAACATTTGGTTGCTAAAAACTGTTAATTATGTTGATGATAAATCCTATCGGCTAGCTCTGTGGTGAGTGCCGATTTTGAAACAGCGTAACTTGCTGGATAAATCCGATGATACGACTGTCAAAAGTCAGATGAAAATGTTAATTTTGTTATGCCTCAGTGGGCTAATAAAATTGAATGAATATCTGGCTATTTGTAAGTCCAGTTAACCTTTAATATTTAAAATGTTAATTTGTCTCTTTGGCCGGTCCTGTTCACAACTGAACTTGGGGACGCTTAAGCCAAGAAGAGGACAACATTAATCAATCAGTAGATGAAGAAAACGGGCCACAATAGACCGCTGGTCGCCGTTTGATAGGTCTGCGAGAATAGAGAACATTATGAAAAAATGCTACTATTATATCTCTACATATATACACACGGAAGGGGACGAGACGATCTCTCATCCTCTCCGTCAGTACTGATTAAAGTTAAAAGGCACACGGTGTCTCTAACCTATCCTATCGCTATCGCTTAGCGGGTGCAAGTTTGGTTGAGGCATGCAGCCTTTCACCCTCCTGCTCCTGTCAACGATCAGCGCACAATGTCAATTATGATTTAATTATTCCTACGCGCAGTCAACAAATATCGCCTGTCATTAATAGCTATTAGATGTCGGCGTCCGTTTGTTCAGTTGCATGATATTTAAATAACAGTCACTTATATAATTACACAAATGAAATAAACGCGAATACCTTTCTGTCACTTATCAGTCACGCCTAGTGTATTAATTAGTCAGCTAAACCGTATCTTCTTATGTGATAAAGTGGGTGGTAAAATTATCATTAGACTGAACAACTGGTAAACAAATAGCTACGCGTTATTTATATTCCTAGTTTTAACGCTAGGAAATCACCGTGAATTATAACGGTAAAACTTAACACATTTAATCACGCATAAGCACAAATTTATATTACCACAAATCAGAATGAAATCCCCACGAACTATTAACACATTTTCCACAATGGTTCTAAACTACGCGTTTATACTCCGAAAAATTCTGAGCGACAACTGATAACTGATTTGAGAAGACGCAGTTTATATACATTATGTTATTATGATCTCTAGAGGATGTTACTTTTCACACTTTAGGGCATAGCAGAAAAATCAGGAAACTACGTTTCCCCAGATAAAAGCTTTACCGTCGCTCTGTTCGGCGTTACTAACCAACAACAGATAATTAAACCGCGGACGGGCTTGTAGTAGATTTGCCCGCTTCTGGAGATCAAAGAGTTTATCTCCCCCTGTATGTATGAACATCATAGAGTACACGGGAAAATATTTTGCCCGCTCGTCTCACTTCAAAGAGGTCAGGTGTTTATCCACGTGCATCTGTCTAATATCTGATGATTGACAGATCAGCTCGCGTGAGAAACTCAGGTAAACAGACCGGGTTCGCTCCCTGTTATTGGCAGGTCGCGGAAGTTGGTAACTTTCCGTTTGTTTACGACTCAAGGAAAAGAGGCGTGGATTAAAGGTGAATAATGCAGGCCGTCAAATGCGTGACTTTGCTAACGAATCATAGAACGCCCCGAGGTCACGAAAGGCTGTCGGATACAGTAAGCTATATTTCTATTATACGTCACACTCACCCAGGAGCATACAACCATAGCAACTTCTCAAAATTGCATCTTGACAACTACCTTGCACTGCTATTATAAGGTTTCCTCAAATTGTATCCCATGTCAAGTCTTTTTCTCACCTCTTATTTCAAATGTACTTTGTCTGGTTCCTGTTATCAGTTCCACATGAGTTATCTTGACATACCATATCAATTCTGCTGTTCGGTGCAAGCCCCATTTATGAAAGTCTGCAACTTGGTGGGTGTCATTCTGGCTCCTCACATCTCTACAATTGAAATGAGTTCACATTTAATTTGAAGATTTTAAATTTTCTACTGGACTTTATTTCTTTTTATTCCAATATACATGTACTTGGCAAGCCTATGAAAGCTGAACTCGCATTTTGTATTCTTATTTTGATACGATAATCATTTCTGTAGCTTTATGTTACGCTGTGGTATATGGATGGGTCCATTTTTTTTTTTTTTTTTTTTTTTTTTTGTTAGGGAACGTTCAATACCCAATGACTATAACCTCTCATCACATATATTCTCACTTTGCTTGTACCTGTCTAGCAGCGGCTATGGGATAGAAGCTCCAGTTCGTTGGCAAAATGGGATTATCAGTATGTTTAGTTTATTGAATTTCATTTCTGTGGGATAATGTTAATGTTTTCGTAACCCAATCTATAGCCCGTAGGAAGAGAAATGGTAACAAGAAGCATGTCTTCCACATTCTAGTTCTTATCTCAAAGGGCTCAGTAACTTATCCTTCGTGAAATTTCGGCATATCTATATCTTTATATGTATTCCTCAATAGATTAAAGTCGACTCCCATAATGCCTCACCAATTTCGACAATGAATCTCTATCTGAACCAGCGTTTCTCAACCTTGTGTAAACAGACCCTAGGTAATGCCTCACCAATAAATCTCTATCTGAACCAGCGTTTCTCAACCGGGTTTAAACGGACCTAAGGTTCCGCGAGAGGTCGCTAGGGGTTCCGTCAGAGATCGTGATTGAAAAAACAAATAAATAAATAAACGTCGTTTTTAAACTATGCGCGCCGGGCGATGTTAGCGGTCGTAGTAGTAAGCAGCGACCGATTTGTCCCTTATGTCAGTGCACAATAGGACCGTGTAAACTCTTGCACATACTATATTTCATTGGTATCTTGTACAGCAGAAATTTGTGTAAGGCTTTTAGGCCTACTTTGATAAGGTTTTAAAAAAATCAAGTAGAAAATTAAATAAAGGAAAAACTGATGTTTCTTGTACCTAAACTACTGATGTGCATTAGAGCTGATATCCGCTGTGGGTAGGGGAGAGCACACACAACAAAAGTAGACTAAGATGTTGGCCTAAATAAAAAGATGGACAGACAAAAATAGCATTAACAATTGTTATTGGATTATTCTATTTATAACTGAACTGATGACCCTGAGATAGCGCGAGCTGTAGATAGAATAATGTTTATGCAGGGGTTCCCTGAGGTCTGAAAATTATTTCAAGGGTTCCTCCAGGATGACAAGGTTGAGAAAGGCTGATGACGTCTCTGCTGAAGGACTTTTCATAATCCACAAATCCTGTGTGACATAGTCAATTCAATGTTAAACTCTGTTCTATTCCGCACAGTGTGGGTATCTGGTCCATACAGGATCATTCTGTTCTATTCCACACAGTGTGGGTATCTGGTCCATACAGGATCACTCTGTTCTATTCCACACAATGTGGGTATCTGGTCCATACAGGATCACTCTGTTCTATTCCACACAGTGTGGGTATCCGGTCCATACAGGATCTGTGTTTCCCAACTGAAACTAAAATAAAAATAAAATGAAAGGGTAAAAAATGCTTGTTCTTGTCTCAGCTGTATGTCTATGGCCTCTTCTATTTTCTCAATGATAGTCCTGTTTAATATTTTATCTGGTGCTGATAGTAACATTATTTCTTGTAGCCAGTACTATAAAGAAAAACAGTCGCTTGACAGAGGTAGCCATTGTTTGTACCGTAAATAAAACTAGTCGCTTGACACAGGTAGCCAGTGTTAGTTCTATGAAGACATATAGTCGCGTGATAGAAGTAGTCCGTGTTCGTTTCATGAAGAAAAATAGTCGGGTGCCAGAGGTAGCCAGTGTTTGGTCATGAAAGAAAACTAGTCGGGTGACAGAGGTAGCCAGTTTTTGGTCATGAAAGAAAACCAGTCGGGTGACAGAGGTAGCCAGTTTTTGGTCATGAAAGAAAACCAGTCGGGTGACAGAGGTAGCCAGTTTTTGGTCATGAAAGAAAACTAGTCGGGTGACAGAGGTAGCCAGTTTTTGGTCATGAAAGAAAACCAGTCGGGTGACAGAGGTAGCCAGTTTTTAGTCATGAAAGAAAACTAGTCGGGTGACAGAAGTAAGTAGTTTTTGGTCATGAAAGAAAACTAGTCAGGTGACAGAGGTAGGTAGTTTTTGGTCATGAAAGAAAACCAGTCGGGTGACAGAGGTAAGTAGTTTTTGGTCATGAAAGAAAACTAGTCGATAGAGGTATGTAGTTTTTGGTCATGAAAGAAAACTAGTCGGGTGACAGAGGTAAGTAGTTTTTGGTCATGAAAGAAAACTAGTCGGGTGACAGAGGTAAGTAGTTTTTGGTCATGAAAGAAAAATAGTCGCATGACAGAGGTAGGTAGTTTTTGGTCATGAAAGAAAAATAGTAGCTTGACAGAGGTAGCCAGTGTTTGTATCGTGGACAAAAATTGTCGCATGACAGAAGTAGCCAGTATTTGTACCGTAAAGAAAAATAGTCGCGTATCAGAAGTAGACAGTGTTTGTACCGTAGAAAAAAAAATAGTCGCATGACAGAAGTAGCCAGTGTTTGTACCGTAAAGAAATAAAGTCGCTTGACAGAGGTAGCCAGTCTTTGTAACGTAAAGACAAATAGTCGCTTGACAGAAGTAGCCATTGTTTGCACCGTAAAGAAAAATAGTCGCTTGACAGAGGTAGCCAGTGTTAGTTCTGTGAAGACATAGAGTCACGTGACTGAAGTAGTCCGTGTTCGTTTCATGAAGAAAAAAAGTCGCGTGACAGAGGTAGCCAGTCTTTGTACCGTAAAGAAAAATAGTCGTTGACAGAAGTAGCCAGTGTTTGTACCGTAAAGAAAAATAGTTGCTTGACAGAGGTAGCAAGTGTTTGTAGCGTAAAGAAAAATAGTCGCCTGAAAGAAGTAGCAAGTGTTTGTACCGAAAAGAAAAATAATCGGGTGACAGAAGTAGCCAGTGTTTGTACCGTAAAGACAAATAGTCAGGTGACAGAAGAAGCCAGTGTTTGTACCGTAAAGAAAAATAGTTACTTGACAGAAGTAGCCAGTGTTTATTGTTTCTGTGAACAGAATAATCACGTGACAGAAGTAGCCAGTTCGTTTGCTTTTTGGTGAAGAAAAATTGTTGCGTCACAAAAGTAGCCGATGTTTTTTCCGGAACAAACAAAGTAGCATGACAGAAGTAGCTCATGTTTGTTCCACGAAGAAGAATTGTCGCGTGACAGAAGAAGCCCGTGTTTGTAAATTTAAGAAGTCACGCGACAGGAGTAGCCCGTATTTGCCCTTGAAGAGAGATGGTCGCGTGTAAAATGCGATGTTAGCCACGTTCACACTTAACCAGGGTTATATCATCATCATCTCAACCCGTAACCCGTCATGGGTTGTAGGGGTGCCATGGTGGAAGTATCAGCAGACAGGGTCCTCCACTGCTCTCTATCCTTAGCAGAGTTATATAGAGTGTTAGAAAAACCAGACTCTTCAACTCACATGTCAAGACAGTCCTATTGTATGGCTCTGAAACATGGAGAACAACAAAAACAACAACCAAAACGCTACAACTTTCATAAATGGATGCTTGTGTAGAATAGAAGGACTGAAATGGTGAGACAAGATGACTAATGTGGAACTGATGACAAAATCCCAGGTATGTGCCAGTGGAACAATAGATGACAAGATCACTTATGTGGAACTGATGACAAAATCCCAGGTATGTGCCAGTGGAACAAGAGATGACAAGATCACTTATGTGGAACTGATGACAAAATCCCAGGTATGTGCCAGTGGAACAATAGATGACAAGATGACTAATGTGGAACTGATGACAAAATCCCAGGTATGTGCCAGTGGAACAAGAGATGAGAAAGTCACTAATGTGGAACTGATGACAAAATCCCAGGTATGTGCCAGTGGAACAATAGATGACAAGATGACTAATGTGGAACTGATGACAAAATCCCAGGTATGTGCTAGTGGAACAAGAGATGAGAAAGTCACTAATGTGGAATTGATGACAAAATCCCAGGTATGTGCCAGTGGAACAAGAGATGAGAAAGTCACTAATGTGAAACTGAAGACAAAATCCTAGGTATGTACCAGTGGAACAATAGATGAGAAAGTCACTAATGTGGAACTGATAACAAAATCCCAGGTATGTACCAGTGGAACAAGAGATGAGAAAGTCACTAATGTGGAATTGATGACAAAATCTCAGTATGTACCAGTGGAACAAGAGATGAGAAAGTCCCTAATGTGGAATTGATGACAAGAACCCAGGTTGTACCAGTGGATTTTCGATCCCGTAACTTCATTTCTTTTTACATTGACAGGGGTGTCAGCCCTATGCTAAAACCCCCAACCTGGAGGACCAGGGTGTCTGCTTTAGTCTGACCCCTGCCCGCGTAAACCTGTCCAGCTTGGTAGAACCTTCCAGAACACTCAAAGTGAGCAACCCTGAGCCCATATCAGTAAGGAATCAACAACTGGAACAGACAGACACCTTCACATACCTAGGATGCATAGTAACACCAGACGGCGGAGTAAGCAAAGTCATCAACAACAGAATGAACAAAGCAAGAACAGCCTCTTTTAGTATAAACAACATCTGGAAGTCCTCTCAGTACAGCACAAGCACAAAATTAAGATTATATCAGAGCTGTGTGCTTTCTGTGCTTCTCTATGGTGTGGAATGCTGGAGAGTTACAGAGAAGGAAATGTCGAAATTATCCTCTTTTCACACAACATGCCTAAGAAAAATTCTCCGAATCTTTTGGCCGAATACCATCACCAACCAAGATCTGCTTACTCGGAGCAAGCAAGAGGACATGCACACCATCATAGCTGGCAGACGCTGGAGCTGAGTTGGCCATGTACTCAGAAGAGACCCCGGTGTCATCACAAGAACAGCTGTGCTATGGACCCCTGAAGGAAAACGAAAGAGAGGCCGACCAAAAACAACTTGGCGGAGGACTGTAGAGGCTGAGATGCAAAGAATGAACCAGAGTTGGGGCACTGTACGAAGGATGGCCACCGACCGAGCAAAGTGGAATCAAATTGTTGTTGCCCTACAAGACGCCACCAGGCGTGATGGCCACTGACTGCTTTGACGGTCGGCGGCTAAGGATCAAAGAAGAAGAAGAAAGTACCAGTGGAACAAGAGATGAGAAGATCACTAATGTGGAACTGATGACAAAAACCCAGGTATGTACCAGTGGAACAAGAGATGAGAAGAAGACGCTAGCGATGACATTGAGGAAAACTGTTGATGGCGTTACAAGGGTGTTCTTATTCTGGAATCCCCGATATAAGAGAAACAGAGGTGTGTACACAGACACACACACACACACACACACACACACGTACACGTGGAGAAGAAAATTGCAGGCAGAAATAAAAATGGTGAGAAAATAACATGGACAGACCTTGACCTGATGGCACGTGACAGGACTCGGAATGTGTTTGTTGAAGAACTATGGTCCTTGGGGAGCTCAAGGGTAGTTAATGAATGAATGAAGTCTCTAACACCTCACTCCCCTAATGCAGTATCTGCTATGTGACTAGATTTACCTGTCTTACGTCACACACTCAAAAATGACCTGCCCGGTCTCTTGTTTGTTGTTGACATGTACGTCACAAGTTGGAGAAGCGTTGATAGGACATTTTTGTTGTTATTAGCAACGCTACTGTTATTATGATTATTTTTTGTTCAGAAGTGAAGATACCTCGCTCAACCTCAGATAGGTTATAATTAGGGTACATCTTGTCTATTATTTCAGAGAACATTTTTAGTTTATTGTGATTATGCTACCTTGCTCTGACATCACTTCCGGCGACCTATTAACAGCTGATACAGTCTCACAAGAGACTGGACTCAGAGTTTGACCTTTGTAACACACTTGTCTATTTCTTGTGTGTTTGTGTACAGTTTTTTTGCATGTTTGTTTACATGTACGCATGTTTGTTTGTTTGTTTTATGTGCAAGTACTCGAACATAAGCAATTAAGCATATATGTATGTTTATATGTATGAATGCATGTGTATATATGTATATCTATAAATGCTTGTTTGTTTGTTGTTTGAATGTACTTACATTCTCATTTATGCAATGTCTATGGGAGCCGCGCTGGTGTAATGGCTTCAGCGTTGTACTGGCGACCAGGTGTTCATGGTTCAAACCCGGGCGTCAGCGTTTGAAGAAATGTTTACGGCCGGAAATTTGACTGAATAACCTGAACGGCTCCTGTGATAAACCCTCTGTGGATGGGAAGGAGCGAAGCTCCTGACCGCGTTGGAAGGAAAGTCCTCAGGTTCCCCAGCCTCGCAATGACATGTCATTGGGCCGAAGGGCTGAAAGCCCAAGTGCCGCTGGTTAAGGAGAAAAAAAAAAATGCAATGTCTATGTGTATGTGAGTATGTACGTACGTGTTTGTGTATGTAAGTATGTACGTACGTGTTTTGTGTATGGTACCGAGCGAAAGATACGGAGCTGCTTGATCGGCCGCGCTATGGACGTCCTGCCACAGCCACCAACGCAGAAATGTTGAAATGCGCTGAGGGCATTATTCTTACTGATAGGTGAATCACTACTCAACAATTGGCCTTACCGGTGTCAGTCAGCATTGGTAGGGCAAATGCAGTTATAAAAACTCTCGGATTTTCTAAGGTTTGCGCAAGATGGGTTCCTCGAAGTCTCACAAATGACCACCGATTGCAAAGGAAAGCAATTTCTTCTGAATTGTTGGAACGTGTCAATGCTGATGGAGAGAACTTTTTGGCTAAAATCGTTACAGGTGACGAAACCTGGGCACATCATTTTGAACCTGAGACAAAAAGACAGTCAATGGAGTGGCATCATCCGCAATCACCAAGAAGAAAGAAATTCAAGACAATTCCTTCAGCTGGAAAGGTCATGATCACTGTCTTTTGGGACATTGAAGGTGTGATTCTTGTGGACGTTATGCCAAGAGGAGAGACAATCAATTCGCAAGCTTACATTAAGACATTGAAAAAACTCAATCAACGTTTTCGCAGAGTTCGGCCGCACAAGACTCCAGCAGACCTGCTTCTCCTTCACGAAAATGCGCGCCCTCACACAAGTCTGGCAACACGGGAAGCAATCACCAAATTGGGTTGGACTGTACTACCCCATCCACCCTATAGTCCCGATTTGGCACCCTCTGATTTTCATCTATTTGGTCCACTTAAAGATGCACTCCGTTGGACAAGGTTTGAAGATGATGAAGGAGTGATTCATGCAGCGAAGAAATGGCTACATGATCAAGACAAAATCTGGTACGGCCTAGGAATACATGCACTTGTTTCGCGCTGGCATAAAGCCGTACAAGTTGATGGGGATTTTGTTGAATAATACCGATGTTTACAGGACATATCCATGTATATTGTGTATAAATTTCATGTTTTTTGAATAAACAGCTCCTGAGAAAAACGATGTGGTGCATTACTTTCTGAACGCCCCTCGTATATATATATATATATATATATATATATATATATATATATATATATATATATATATATATATATATATATATATATATATATATATGTGTGTGTGTGTGTGTGTGTGTGTGTGTGATTGTTAGATTGCATGAATGTATGTATATGTTTTAGTCTATGTATGTATGTATGTATATGTTTTAGTCTATGTATGTATGTATCTTACAGGATATGGACGTTTCGATGTTAAAAAAAACACACACACCCATATTGAATTACTAGGGACATTTTTCACACGGATGTTAGTTCTAATATTTCCCCTGTTACGGTGGAATAAATATAGAGGATCATGCAGGATACGCGAATGATTGCAGGTTTTCATACAGGACATTATGGTCAGTATATACAACACAAGCCGTATGATAGGGTCCTCTTGATTTTACCTCTTGAGAAATAACGCAAGAGCGACAATATGTGGAGGTGTCTCTGGAAATTCCCGGCCAAAAGAAAGAGGACAAAACTCTGGAACGCGTCCTAGAGTAGCCCATATGGCCAGCACAGTGAAAATCGTGTGCATGTTGTAGAATGTACGTACGAAGTTTTTGGGGAACCATCACCTGATGTCTGATTAAAGATGAATCTTTAAAATTCCTAACCAGTACATCATTTTTAAGTGTGTACCACTGTTTTGGTGACAAATTATCATCAACATAATCATTTTCTCTGACTAATCTAAAGAATTTGTTCAAAGAGTTGTCTTCTCTTTGAAGTTTGATAAAGGACTGTTTGTCTATATCAGAGTCTACGTGAAAATTGTCTAGAGTTCCAGGATCGGTATCATCATTCTGGGCACGTGTAGTAACTGCAGTAGCAGTTGATAAATTTTGATGTCCTCATTGATCAATTTCTTCGGCTGAACAATCATTGCTGCCGTGTATCCTGTGTAAGACTTTATCACGAATGTGCTTTCTCACTCCTACAGTCGTGCAACCGGAATCACGGAGTACCGTAACCTGAGTGCCATTCAATCAGCCTCTATGAAGATGTAGTGCCCCTGTGCCATTATGTGCTAATGAAGCAGTAAATGCTGGTAGCGGATGACCACATTTTAACAAGGAAGTCACATTAGGCCGGAAAAGAGTTTAGCTATCTGGACACTGTGAAGCAGTATCAAAGTTAAACGAACATGAAGCTGAATGATTAACAGCATTGTTGTCCTGCGCGCTCTCATTTGTAGCGGTAGTGTTTGCTGAGTTGGCATGGTAGTTCGAATATGCAGTATTTCTAGAGCGTGATCTTTGTCTCTGATAGTAGCAAACGTTATTTCGACTCCTGTCATTATTTTATTTTTTTGGTTCCTACTGTTGTTTTCTTGATTTCTATAGTCTTGTGACCTATTCCGATGTGAAAAATTTTGGTTATTTGGTCCCAAGTTATTCCAATTCTTATTATAGTTACCAAAATTATCATTCCTTCTCTCTCTTAAGTTTTGCTTGAAATTACCTCTGTTTTCGGGTGAATAGTTCCTATATGGTTGTCTACCTCTATATGGTCGTGAGTTATTGAATTTGCTTGGTTTGAAATTCTTATCAACACTGTAGGATCTTTGTCTTTAATTGTTTTGGTTCCAAGTTGTAGCTGCGGCAACAGGTAAATCCTCCTTAACACTGTTGTTACTGATACAAACTCCCGGATGCGCAGTACAATATTGTCTACAGAATTCCTCCATTGAACTCAAACTCGACGGCTTCCTTTCCTGTAGATATTCTCGCACTTGTCTGCTTACAGAAGACAAAATTTTGTCTCGCAATAATAAGTCCTTAAGGCCCTCATAATTCTCTTCAATGCCAGAAAGTTGTATCCATCTATTAAATGTTAGTCGAGTTGCAGCTACAAAATGTGTAAAATTTTTACCCGTTTCAGGAATCATATGTTTGAACTTCATACGGTAACCTTCAGCGTCCAACTGAAGACGTTTTAATAATAGTGTTCTAGCCGCATCATAATTGTGTCTATTCGGCCCGTCCAATTGGCACAGAGCCGTTAAGGATTCACCAGTCATGAAATCCATCAATCTTGTACACCAATGAGACCTATCAAGATTATTATCTTCACAAACATTTTCATAGCGTTGTAAGAAGGACGAAATATCGTCTATTTCTGGGCTAAACACAGGCAAACGAAATCTAGAAGAACCGCTATTTTGGTTGCTAGAGGAACCTCTAAGTTCAGAGTTGTCATTTTGTCTACTCTGATGTTGCCCTCTTTGTTCTTCAATACGTAAAGTCGCCATTTTCTCTTCATGTGCAAATTTTTTTTCGTCTAATTCTTGTTGCAACTTTTTCTCCTCTAATTGTCTTTCCAATTTTTTTCTTCTAATTGCTGTTCTGCAATCCTTTTGTTCTCTTCTTGTGCAAACATTTTTCTTCTAATTGCTGTTCTGCAATCCTTTTGTTATCTTCCGGAAGTAGCTCTGCTTTTCTGAGCTCTCGCTCTTCAGCCCGTGCATCTCTTTGTCTCTTATCCTCCAGGGCTTCTTTATTTTCTTTGGAATTGAATTCCGCTTTGGCAAAATCCATTAATTCCTTTGCCTTGTAACCATACTCCATGCCCATAGTAATAAATTCCTGATACTCCATTATTTACTTCTTCAGTATCTTACTATCAATATTATATATTATGTAATAAATGTATCTCACGTAGTCCGTCTATACAAATCCACTAGCTTTGTGCTTTGCAATATTATCAATGCAAATAGATTCTTAATATTATGAATCAATAAAAAATAGTATAGCATGACAGACCAACAGTAGTAAAGATACGAGGGAAAAGAGAAAGAAAAATGAAAAAAAAATTAATAATGCACGATCAAACCAAAAAAAAAACTGGAATTGGACAAGTACAGGTAACTAAGACAACGTAATACTAGCAGTGAGTGAACGAAAACGAATACAAATGGAAAACTAAAGAAAATCCAATAAATCACACAGACTTACTGCTAAGAAAACAGGACAGGACCTGTAACAATATATATAAATGTAAACAAGTGATAGAAGGTTAGACTAGCATTACGAACAGAATGGTTGTTAACTAAGGAGAAGAAAACAAAACCAACACACAACAAGAACTGACAACTAGAAGGACGGAGCAGCACACCTAAACAAATTAGGTCACACTAAACAGGCAGTGAACCAAACGAAGGTGAGTAAACTCGGGCCGGAAATTTCACTGCTTGAGAAATGTAAGCAAAACCTACAGAAACATCTGCTGTGTGGTCATTTTACAATGACATGTGTCGCTAGCAACAGATTTGTACAAGGACATAGAAACCAAGAAAACAAATAACACATATATACGAGGGAAGGTCAAAAAGTAATGCCTCCTATTTTTATGTATGTAAATACTGCATCGGTGTGCAATTTGTAAATTTAGCAGGATTCCTCAAACACTCTTCTGCATTGTATAGCATTACCAACCTGTTTCAGTAACAGGTGGCACCACTGTAACAGTTTAAAAATGGCTGCCAAAAACGTTCGGTTAAAACAACGTTATGTCATAGAATGTTGACAGACAGACATAAAGAAACAAGGAAAACCATAGTCATCAACCTCCTGCACTGTTACGAAACTGAAGGAGAAGAGTTTTTATCGAATATTGTGACAGGTGATGAGACTTGGGTTCATTTTTTTGAACCAGAATCCAAGAGACAGTCAATGGAATGGCATCACACAACATCGCCGACAAGAAAGATGTTCAAAAATTCACCATCTGTAGGGAAAGTTATGGCCTCCGTGTTTTGAAATGAGAAGGGTGTGATTCTTATCGACTTCTTGGAACAGGGAAACACGGTGAATGCAGACCGTTACATTGAAACTTTGAAGAAGCTTAGAGGTCGTCTTCGGCGACTTTACCCATTAAAAGATCAGAGAACTGAACTACTGTTGCACGATAATGCCACGCCACACACCGCTAAACGCATCATTGATGCGATTGCAGAATTTGGCTGGACATTATTACCACATCCCCCTTACAGTCCCGATCTTGCATCTTCTGACTTCCATCTGTTTGGACCACTGAAAGAAGATCTTCGCGGACATCACTTTGAGGACACCGAGACCCTTAAACGCGTCGTACGCCAGTGGTTTAGGAAAAAGGACACAAATTTTTACCGTGCGGGGATACATGCCCTTGTGAGAAGATGGAAAAAAAACTGTAACAAATAACGGAGACTACATTGAGAAATAAATTTTTGAAGTTCAGACTTGGTGCTACAGTTCAATGTGAATTTTATCTGTTTTCTTGCCTATTGAATGAAATTAAAAATTACGAGGCATTACTTTTTGACCGTCCCTCGTACCACGGCAGAGGTACAAGAGTGTAATAAACAGGCACTTATCTTATCGCAATCCGACCAGATGCAAGTCCGGAAAAATGCGTCAACACTGGAACAACACTGTCCCTCAATGCAAGTGAAGCACGGATGAAAATGTAAACAAGTACACGGTCGCAGTCAGATAGGCATCATGAACTGTGTAGATCTTGAGACGTTGTGTTGACTTGGCACAAAATAACTTGACATCGCCGTGGCATAGACTTGAAACTTGAAAGAATCTTACAAACGTTGTGCTGTAGATTGGAACACGAAATAAACTTGGAAACCGGTTGATTTGAAATTGAAATCTTGGATGTTACGGCGAACAATAGGACATTGAAACTGGAACATTGGACATGCGCAGTGGCAGCGTTCGTTATCCAACTGCACCCGTTGGTAATAACTGAGTTCCCGAGGTGGTGTGTTTACAATAACACGCTGAACAAGGGTGATAATCGAATATACAGATTAAATTGCAGCAGTAGATTTGCAAAGTATGTGAGACCCAGGTCCATGAAATTATCGATCCAAAACCATACTGGCCACCAATTATAGAGTGTTACGGTGGAATAAATATAGAGGACCGTGCAGGATACGCGAATGATTGCAGGCTTTCATACAGGACATTATGGTCAGTATATACAACACAAGCCAGCAGGTGAACAGGTCAACGGGAAAACATGGTTGACATTTATTGTACGTTCATCACAAAGAGACATCCATCAAGATATATACATGGCATAGTATATGACAAGGAAACAACATGTAAAATGCAATAAGCAGTTACGTCAGTCAATAACGAGCCCCAATCAATAGGCTTCTCTTCATCTCCATTGTTAATAGTAAAAGTAAATATATTGAGAGATATCCTTAAATCTGTTATCAATCCTGGCCGTGAACTAATAGGTAGGGCAATATTCCCGGTACCCAAGTAATGTGGCGGAACAAACTGATGATGGCGACCAAAACTCACTTACCTCAATATCTTTGAGATACTCCTTACGAAAAATAACAAAAGGGGGTTTGTGAAATGACTTCTCAATAAGTTTCCTTCCCCATCTAGAACATTCTTAACATGGTGGCGGCCTTTCAAAAATACATTTAATGTTCCAGTTAGGAAAAACACACTTTCCATAAAATCCTGAGCTGAGAAGAAAATCACGTCCACTTCAAAACCAGTGAACGAATACGAATGGCCCAAATAAACGTCACACTGACCCCACGACATGTGACGAAAAAAAAACGTCACTAGTTGACTCGCTCACCACGGGTGAACGCTTCGTGCAAAAAGTAGTTTGACTACAGGCGTACACAATTCCTCACATAAAATGGGCATGTGCTAGCGTGTAGTAACATGCTACATTATTTTATCCCCAGATCTATCCTTAACAGGTATGTTCTATTTATATTTATTATACACGATAATACATGTGTATGGTTGTGTGTATGCATGTTTGTATATTTACGTGTATGTGTGAATATCGTTACTGACAAGTTTTATTTATTTCAAGTGAAGTGATATTACTGGTAACATTTGTGAATATGTTCACGCGACTGAACGCATTGTCGTATATGTCATTCTCTCAACATAATATTATTTGATTATAATTGTTACTGCTGTGTCTACACTAATAGCCTATTACGATATCAACATTGACCAATGTCTCTCTTGTATGTTAAAAAAATATATATATATATAACAATTTAAAGTAAGGATTGTTGGTTTCTGTCGTTGACTTACATTCTTGGTGTTTGTACGTTTGTGTATGTGTCGGTTTGTTTCTGTAACAACTGGAACTAAATGTTTGTCTTAGTTTGAGTATGTATGTTTGTGTTGCTTGCTATTAAAGTATGGTATAATGTCCTTGCTACGACACATGTTATTTAAAATCAGAATGACTGGTAGTTGATGTGTTGATAGACGTAAGCAGATGGGCGTCAAATCAGAATGACTGGTAGTTGATGTGTTGATAGATGTAAGCAGATGGGCGTCAAATCAGAATGACTGGTAGTTGATGTGTTGATAGACGTAAGCAGATGGGCGTCAAATCAGAATGACTGGTAGTTGATGTGTTGATAGATGTAAGCAGATGGGCGTCAAATCAGAATGACTGGTAGTTGATGTGTTGATAGACGTAAGCAGATGGGCGTCAAATCAGAATGACTGGTAGTTGATGTGTTGATAGACGTAAGCAGATGGGCGTCAAATCAGAATGACTGGTAGTTGATGTGTTGATAGATGTAAGCAGAAGGGCGTCAAATCAGAATGACTGGTAGTTGATGTGTTGATAGATGTAAGCAGATGGGCGTCAAATCAGAATGACTGGTAGTTGATGTGTTGATAGATGTAAGCAGATGGGCGTCAAATCAGAATGACTGGTAGTTGATGTGTTGATAGATGTAAGCAGATGGGCGTCAAATCAGAATGACTGGTAGTTGATGTGTTGATAGATGTAAGCAGATGGGCGTCAAATCAGAATGACTGGTAGTTGATGTGTTGATATCAGAATGACTGGTAGTTGATGTGTTGATAGATGTAAGCAGATGGGCGTCAAATCAGAATGACTGGTAGTTGATGTGTTGATAGATGTAAGCAGATGGGCGTCAAATCAGAATGACTGGTAGTTGATGTGTTGATAGATGTAAGCAGATGGGCGTCAAATCAGAATGACTGGTAGTTGATGTGTTGATAGATGTAAGCAGATGGGCGTCAAATCAGAATGACTGGTAGTTGATGTGTTGATAGATGTAAGCAGATGGGCGTCAAATCAGAATGACTGGTAGTTGATGTGTTGATAGATGTAAGCAGATGGGCGTCAAATCAGAATGACTGGTAGTTGATGTGTTGATAGATGTAAGCAGATGGGCGTCAAATCAGAATGACTGGTAGTTGATGTGTTGATAGATGTAAGCAGATGGGCGTCAAATCAGAATGACTGGTAGTTGATGTGTTGATAGATGTAAGCAGATGGGCGTCAAATCAGAATGACTGGTAGTTGATGTGTTGATAGATGTAAGCAGATGGGCGTCAAATCAGAATGACTGGTAGTTGATGTGTTGATAGATGTAAGCAGATGGGCGTCAAATCAGAATGACTGGTAGTTGATGTGTTGATAGATGTAAGCAGATGGGCGTCAAATCAGAATGACTGGTAGTTGATGTGTTGATAGATTTAAGCAGATGGGCGTCAAATCAGAATGACTGGTAGTTGATGTGTTGATAGATGTAAGCAGATGGGCGTCAAATCAGAATGACTGGTAGTTGATGTGTTGATAGATGTAAGCAGATGGGCGTCAAATCAGAATGACTGGTAGTTGATGTGTTGATAGATGTAAGCAGATGGGCGTCAAATCAGAATGACTGGTAGTTGATGTGTTGATAGATGTAAGCAGATGGGCGTCAAATCAGAATGACTGGTAGTTGATGTGTTGATAGATGTAAGCAGATGGGAGTCAAATCAGAATGACTGGTAGTTGATGTGTTGATAGATGTAAGCAGATGGGCGTCAAATCAGAATGACTGGTAGTTGATGTGTTGATAGATGTAAGCAGATGGGCGTCAAATGTATGACTCGTAGTCATTATCAGTGCATGATATTATATGAAGTAGAAAACGTTCACACGAAACACCTAGTAAAGGAGTCAACAGAGACCAACCGTCTTTAACACGTAACACCTAGTAAAGGAGTCAACAGAGACCAACCGTCTTTAACACGTAACACATCTCAGTGTTTCTGATTTTTATTAATTTTTTTTTAACCAGCGGCACTTGGGCTATCAGCCCTTCGGCCCAGTGACATGCCATTGCGAGGCTTGGGAGCCTATGGACTTTCCTTCCAACCTGGTCAGGAGCTTCGCTCTGTCCCATGCACAGAGGGTTTATCTCAGGAGCCGTTCAGGTTATTCAGTCAAAATCCCGGTCGATGACACTCTTACAAATGCCCGCGCCCGGGCTTGAACCTTGAACATCTGATCGCTAGCGCAGTGTGGTAACCATTACACCAGCGCGGCTGCCCAGTGTTTCTGACCCAAGTCATTTCATTTACATCCACCTTCCGCCTTTGTCCACTCTTTGTGATCATATTTTAAAAGTTTTATGAATAATTTATCAGCATAATACTCCTGACAACAAGCTTATTTCGTCCCATCTCATCACCATATTACTTTTCATAGAAAGTCTTATCACATTCCAATATAAAGTGAGTTTATACTTCATATAGCAATAGATTTATAATCCATAGACACACATCAGCTGTAGATAAAAGAGCCGCTTGTCAACCACTTGGAACACATCTTTTTCAAACAAACTTTGGACAATAATGAGTCACGTCTCCAATCAACACAAAAAAACACGTCATCTCATAACAACACGAACGCCTGGCTACTGATATCAGTCTGTGGGACAAAGACTTTCAAATAAAACAGTTCTAAAGGCTAAAGAAATTAACTGGAAAACATTCTGCTGAATTTCAAACAGCAAAACACAATTAGGTGAGGAATGGAGAAAACTGAAAGCAGTTTAAGGTACAAACTTTAAAAAAATAATAATAATTCCAACAATTAATATACCAGATCGAGATGAAACGGACAAACAAACAGCAAATGTATTGGCCAATTATTTCTACCACGTCAGTGCAGAAGACATGCAGGTAGAAATAAATAATCGAAAAATGTTATTAAAAGAATTACAACAAGAAAGAAAAGATGATGTACAAGAGCCAAACTATCTAAATGCATAGTTTAGAAATAGAGATGCCAAAATGGAGAATTAGAAAAAGCTACACATTAACAAGAAACGCATCTATCTTCACGGCAGAATTAGTTTCAATACTCAAGGCTTTAGAAGTAGTTCCAGAGAGCCCATAGACAGTAACAATTCTCACGGACTCACTTTCATCAATACAAGCAATCAATAAGAGAAATGAAAGCAGCACTTCCAATACAGTAGATACTACAGATAAATATATACCTAAATTCTGCTGGATGCAAAGTCACGTTAGCATGGATTATGTCTCATGTTGGCATAACAGGAAACGAACTCGCTGACAGAGATGACAAGCGGGGAAGAAATTGCAATTAAAAAATTGAAACAACGTAAGGGTGATTCGAAATAAAGAGTCTAATAGCAAGGAAAATATCCAAAGAATGGAGAAAAGCGTGGGACTAGAAAACAAAAGGAAGGCATTATACCAGCTTTAAAAAAAAAAATAAAAAATAAAAAATGCCAAATACAAGACGAACTAATAATACAAGTAAATAAAAAACTACTTCGGATCAGATTAGGAACCGGATATTTAAGAATAGAAGAACCCAAACCCATCTGTGAAGAATGGTATGAATCTAATACCATCAAACTCATCTTGCTGAAATGCAAGAAATACGACCTACACAGACAAAATATAAAAGATCACTGTACAAACTGACAAATAGAAGTAAATGTAGAAAATGTAATGGGCACCAAGTCCCCACAAGCACTATTGTGACGGTATTACCTCCCCTGCTTTGCAGTAGTGGTCCAACAGTGGCCAAAACTCAAGAGTAACTACGAGGGTCTTCGAATGTGTCTACCTTCGCACAAGATTAATCTAGGCAGAATTGTAGATAGAAAGATAAAGATGCTTCTATCTCGAGGTAGTTTCACAAGATATTCAGAAAAGAGAAAACAATGCTGCACTAGATAAGCATGTTAATTCGATGATCTGCCGACAACTTTTGTGAAGGATTAAGCAATTATTACTTTAGCTCGTTAAGCCCACACCGCTGATTTACTCAGTTTTTTTTTTTTTTTTTTTTTTTTTCCCTTAACCAGCGGCACTTGGGCTCTCAGCCCTTCGGCCCAATGACATGTCATTGCGAGGCTGGGGAACCTGAGGACTTTCCTTCCAACCCGGTCAGGAGCTTCGCTCCTTCCCATCCACAGAGGGTTTATCACAGGAGCCGTTCAGGCTATTCAGTCAAATTTCCGGCCGTAAACATTTCTTCAAACGCCGACGCCCGGGTTTGAACCATGAACACCTGGTCGCCAGTACAACGCCGAAGCCATTACACCAGTGGAATTCTTATTATTCTGGTATAGCTCTGTTTAGAGTGAGTTTAGTAAATTGACTGAGACAAACATTCATTCATAACCCTCCACACCCAAAGGAGCAAAGGCCTTCAACAAACACATGCCAAATCCTCCTGTCACGTGCCATCATCTCAAGTTCTTTCTACGTTCTCCTTATCATTTTCACCTCTGTTTCCAGTTCTCTTCTCCGTGTGCTTCTTGGTCTACCTCTGCTTCTCTTGCCCTGGGTATTCCAGAACAAGGACTGCCTTGTAATGCTATCAACAGGTTTTTTTCCAGTGTGTGTCCTTTCCATCGCCATCGTCTTCTTCTCATCTCTTGTTCCACTGGCACTTGTCTAGTTCTTGTCATCAGTTCCACGTTGGTAACCTTGTCATACCATTTAATCCCTCTATTCTACGCAAGCACCCATTTATGAAAGTCTGTAGCTTTTTGGTAGTTGTCTTTGTTGTTCTCCATGTCTCAGAGCCATACAATAGGACTGACCACATTTGAGTTGAAGATTCTTATTTTCGTGTTGGATCCGATTTCTCTTGATCTCCATATATTTCCCAATGCAATGAAAGCTCCTCTTGCTTTTTGTATTCTTATTTTGATATCACTGTCTGTCCCTCCAACTTTGTCTATATTGCTGCCAAGATATGTGTACGATTCTACATCTTGTATTGGTGCTTCTTCAAGTTCAACCCTGTTATCATTACCTGCATTTATTCTCATTATCTTTATCTTTTCCCTGTGTATTTTCAGACCCAATTGCAGTGACCTCTCATCGAGTGTTTTCAATTTGTCCTGCATCTGATTACGGTTATGGGACAGAAGAGCTAAGTCATCAGCAAAATCCAGATCATCCAACTGCTTAGTCAGAGTCCACTGGATTCCATTTCTGTTGTGTGTTGTTGATGTTCTCTTAACCCAGTCTATTGCTAGTAAGAAAAGAAATGGAGACAAGAGGCATCCCTGTCGCTCTCCTGTTCTTATCCCAAACGGTTCTGTAAGCTGTCCTTCATGATGAACTCTGCATGTCATGTCTTCATATGTTTTCTTTATTAAATTAATTATCTTCAGGGGAACTCCATAATGCCTCATCAATTTCCAAAGTGATTCTCTGTCTACACTGTCAAATGCCTTTTCATAGTCCACAAATCCGATGTATAGTGGTAAATTCCATTCCAGACTTTGTTCAACTATTATTCTCAAAGTAGCTATCTGGTCTGTACAGGATCTGTTTTGTCGAAAACCTGCTTGTTCATCTCTCTGTTTCTTGTCTGTGGACTCTTTTAATCTTTCAAGGATAATCCTGTTTAATACTTTTCTTGGCACTGAAAGTAACATTATTCCTCTATAATTTGTGCACTCTTGTAAATTTCCCTTCTTATGCAACTTAACCAGATATCCATCCTTCCATTCTGCTGGTAGCTCTTCCTTTTCCCAGACTTTATCAAGTAATTTATATAACATCTCTGTAGCCGTGTCGATATCTGCTTTGATGGCCTCTGCTGGAATGCCATCAGGTCCAGGCGCTTTTCCATCTCTTAGAAGCTTTATGGCTTTCTTTATTTCTTCTTTCGTTGGTCTTTCACCGTTAATTTGTAGCTCTTCTTCTGCTGACTAGATGTCCGGGGGGGTTTGTGGAGCTGGTCTATTGAAAAGGTCCTCAAAATATTCTGCCCACCTCTTCATTTGCTCTTGTATATTGCTGAGCAGTTTTCCATTCTTGTCTTTTATGAAGCAACTTGTTTGCTTGTATTTCCCCGTTAGCTTCTTTGTGCTGTTATACAGTTCTCTCATATTCCTTTTGGCTGCAGCATCGTCTGCCTCTCTTGCCAACTCCTCAATATACTTCCTCTTGTCTCTTTTGATACTTCTTTTTACTTCTTTGTTGCTTCTGTGTACACTTCTTGAGCCTTGGCTTTGGAACTTCTGGTTTTGCTTGTGTTTAAATCTGCTTTCTTGTTTTTCCTGTCTTTTATCTTATTGATGGTTGTCGTGAAATATTCTAATCCACATATATAAATTATTAGGTAAATATGAAGCCTAACAAATAAAATTAATAAAGAAAAGAGCAATGGAAAAATAACAGTGCTGTCACAAAGAATGTACTCGAAATCCCCCTTGTTTTCTGCTACGTCTGCAAATTGTAATGCTTTCACGTTGATATAAAAGCTTACTGTATTATTACCCGCCTTCTTCAATGAAACGTGTGCTGCATTTCTAAGAAAAACATTGAGACGTACTGCGTAATGACCTAAATTAATCCTAACATTAATTATACTGCGTTACCAAAACGAACGAACAGATGGACAAAAGGATAAAGAGAGAGGGGAGGGCTGAAAATCAGGAACGCATGCAACACGCGTCGCGCGGTTCACAAATGCTGCCATCACGCGTGTAAGTCTACATGCACTAATTTTTTTTCAGACGGACAGTGATAAAATACACTACCCTTTCCCAGAGTTAGGTTTATAAATCATAAAAAACTCTTATTAGAAAAGATAACATTAGATGGGTTTACGGTTGAAAACATAACAGTACCCAGACAGCACATCTTCGAAACAGGAGGTAGAAGAAATTGCATATTTTGAATGCAGCCACGTAGCTCCTTTAAATTTGTATTTTTGGGTTCCTTAGGGCTTGCTGACAAATAATATGTAAAACGTTACGCAAATAGTCCAGGAATTAATAAATTATACCCAGAATAAAATATTGGGGGTGCCTGACAGCATAAAATCATTTCTGCTCATAAGATTTTTTTTTAACGTGTTTGAAAAAAATTTACGTTACAGAAATAGCCTACCATGTAAACTCCAAATTGATTGGAGCGCAACAAATGAAAGCCTAACCACGATTGGTCGGGCTATAAATACTATCTTGGTTGTTAGGGGAAACGGGGAAAGGTAACATTTTTTCAAACACTTGTCGAAACGGGGCTCATTGGTCAGACTCGCTGATATACACACTTGGGAGCGTTAGTTCGAAACCACTTGTCTAAATAAGATTGATAAAGCATCAGTGCGTTGAAGCCAGCTTATATTTGGCTAAATAAAAGCCTGGAAGATAAGCAGATGGGAATTTGTGCCAGTTTGTGCCAGAATTCATTGCTAATCAACGTATCTGTGTTTATTCGTATGAATTGTGGTAAGCTTGAACCATTCAATATCTTTTAATGAAAATTGAATGTGAATTGTTGATTTATGCCTGTATATATATGTGTAGTTCAGTGGCCAACGTGAGGTAAAGCCTGTAATGCTCCAGCCTGAACAGAGGGTGTCGGAGAGAAGTAAAACGGCATGGAATGGCCAAACAGTACACTGACACCTGGATGATTGAATAGAAAGAAATAATGCTGGAATTGCAGAGGCGTAGTAACCATTAAGAAGGGTAATACTGGAATAAAGTATTTCAAATGAAGCTGACAGTTGGCCTAATGCTCTGAACTCAATGTTTGTGCTGTGTTGTGATCAGTGTAACAAGAGAGTTTAAGTTAGTTATGAAGTAGAAGGTACATCCTTCTTGATTTCAGGGACAGTGGTCTTGATGGTACTGAGCAGCACCTGGTCAGAGCTTTGCTGAATCCAGTGTCGGACAGCATACTCCTTGGTCCTTTTAGCTATCAGTGAGGTGTCTCCAGAGCCCAGAGGAGAATTCGAGCAGAGGAGTCCTTTCCTGCCGCCATCACGCCAGATAAGCTAACTTGGCCAGCTGAGCTCAACATTATGTCCCCTCATCTTGAAATGACTTTATAAAATTAACATTAAGAGGGGAATTTACTTGTCTTAAAATCAGGAACTGTGAACATCTCCAATACTAGTCCATAAAGACAAACTATTGAAGTCATGATGACAAATACCAACAGAGCTTGAACAAAACAAAACCAGTATTACCTCATTTTACTACTACACAACTGACACACATAGAATATTTGTAATAATATATGTCACTACAATATTCATATTAAATACATTCTGTACATAACTTGTAATTTAAATTGATTGTGATTCCTGGTTCCCTTGTAGTTGAATCAGGACACATATTCATTCATGCCAGTAATGAATACATATTGTTATTTGAAAAGTTACGAGTGACTTCTTTAAGATATCCTCATAGAGTGTTATATGTATGTGAGTGTCACAGTGTTGTTAAGAGTAGTGGATTAAATTAAATTGTTTATCTGTCTGTTGTTGTGACTTACACTTCATCATACACATACCCTAGACACATAACGTAGTCATCACACTATTCCAGAATAATTCTGACTGAGATATATAGATATGTGGTAGCAAGTAAGGTGATATATAATACACTACTCTTATTAGATATATATATACCTTCACAGCTGATCTCAGTCAGTACACTAAGTCCCCTATAAATATTTATAACATCCCACTTCACCACATATATTGGGGTCTCGCTCTTGGGATTTTGAATCTTTCCCTATTAAAAATATTGGGGGTAATTCACTTCAGGGAATATAAGAATTAAAAGGTATCCTTGGGTGGAATTAAATAAGGTTGAGCTCACGGTGCCTGTGTTGTCCATTAGAGATTGAATTGTTGGTTAGACATTTTATAAACTTACCGGATAGACAATGGCGGACCTGGCCAAATTTCGATCTGCTGCGGTTCAGACTGCAAAAGAGTTAGGATTAGATGGGCAAGTTATGGTTGCCTATGTCACGACGGAATGTGACAAATTTATTGAACGCGAAGAAAGAAGATTAGAAAAAGAGGCCGAAAGAAAGTTAGAGGCTGAGACTAAGAGGTTGCAAGCTGAGGCTGAGACTAAGAGGTTGCAGATTGAGGCTGACAAAGAGGCTAAGAAATTGGAAGCAGAAAGAGAAGACAAAAGATTAGCTGCAGAAGAGAGGAAATTAGCTGCAGAAAGGGAAGCAGAAGATAAAAGATTACAAAGGGAACATGAGTTACGACTAAGGGAGTTTGAGTTTCAAGGCCATGCTCCTGAAAATGGTGCCAGTCCCTTTGCCTCTGATGCTACGGTTACTCAAGGAGCCTCAACCTCAGCTATGAATTTTCATTTAGATCATTTTGTTGAGAAAGACGATGATATTGAGAGCTACCTAAATAGGTATGAACTATTAGCTACCACATATGGGTTAGAGAGAGAAAGGTGGAGCTTAAAGTTATCTCAGGGACTTCGTGGGGCAGCTTATGAAGTTTTTGCAAAAATGAGCAGAGGTGATCAGGAAAATTATGACATGCTAAAGCAGGCTCTTTTGTTAAGGTATGAAAAGAATGCAGAGTTTTACAGGAAAAAAATTTAGGAATGCTAAACTACTGTCAGGTGAAACCTATCACCAGTTCTCTGCACGAATAGAGACATACTTGGAGAAATGGACTTCTCTGGGAAAAACCCAAGATCTTAAGGAAATGGTCCTTATAGAGCAACTAAGAGAGTCCATGGCTCCAGACCTGAGAAAGTTTCTCATGGAACAAGGTGCAGAGAGGCTGGGTGAGTTGCTAAATGTTGCTGAAAGGTATCAAGCAGCTCAAGCAGAGGTAACAGGTAATAAAAAGAAACAGGTGGATAACTTTAGGGCACCACAGAACTTTAATAAATTTGATCCTAAGGATCAAAATAAAGGTAAGCACCAATTTGATAGGCCACGGTATGAAAATAAAAATAAATTCCCACAATTCGATGAAAGGAAATATGATGAAAGAAAATCTTTCAACCAAGGAAAAAGGTGGTGTAAAAATTGTAAGATGAACAATCATGACACTGACCATTGTAGAAGGAAACCTCCTCATTTTGCTGCTATGACATCGGGGAAAAAGGAAAAGAAGGGCAAACCTGAAGAATTACAGGAACCATACCACCCCCAGTGTGTGAAGATGTCATCTGTAATGGTGTCACTATAAGATGTTTATATGATACCGGTTTAGATTACGATTCCGTTGTGAGTTCTCACCTGGTGCAGGCCGATCAATACACCACAGAAACAGTGGAGATTCAAACTGCAACCAAGGATGTAGCTACCATGACACTTCCCGTCGCCCGAATAAAAGTGAAAACGCGATATGTGGAAGGAATCATAAAAGCAGCAGTGATAAATGAGCCAATCTACCCTCTAATATTGGGGTGTAGATATGTCTTCTTGGGGAATCCCAAGAGACCTGTGATATTGGCAACAGTGCAGACCAGATCACAGACAAAGAAGGAGGAGGATAATCCCATAAATACTCACCCAGATGAGATGAGGAAGGCACAGGCTGAGGACAAAACACTCAAGCCATGTTTCAAGAAGTTGCCCAAATCTCATACACCTCCAGGCAAGGGAGAGTTTTATATGAAGAACAAATTGATATATAGGAAGGCTGGATCTGAATCCAATGGTCACGGACAGCTGGTCCTTCCCACTTCATATAGGACTAAAGTGTTGGAACTAGGGCATGCGATTCCCTTCAGTGGTCATATGGGAATCAGCGCAACAGGACAGCGAATAGCTTGTCACTATTTCTGGCCAGGAATAACTGAAGATATCAAACGATATGTAAAATCCTGTCCAGAGTGCCAACGAGTAGCACCTAAACATTGGACTGCACCAGCAACTCTGGGGGAAATGCCCATAGTGGGAACACCCTTTGAGAGAGTTGCCGTGGATCTTGTGGGACCTCTCACCCGAACCAAGAGAAGGAACAGCTACATTCTGACTCTGGTGGACACTTGTTCTATGTGGGGAGAGGCAGTAGCCCTGTCATCGATTGATTCAAAACATGTGGCAGAGGCATTGCTCACAATTTTCACAAGGTTAGGCTTTCCCAATCAAATCTTGACTGATAATGGCTCTCAGTTCAAGGGGAAACTAACTGAAGAAGTTTTCAGGATCTTCCAGGCCAAACACTTCCATTGTAGTGTGTATCATCCCCAAGGGAACGGCCAAGTGGAAAGATTTAACGGCACATTGATGTCGATCCTGAGAAAGTTGGCACACGAAAAACCAGATACATGGGACCAGTACCTGCACGCCGCCCTCTTTGCTTATCGGGAGGTACCCCATAGTTCAACCGGTATGGCCCCGGCAACATTATTGTTTGGAAGGCCAATAAAAGGTCCACTTGAAGCTTTGTTAAGAACGTGGACTGATGAAAAGGCAGAGGAAAACATTACATCTTCATACCAATATGTGAATGAGCTGACCACTCGGTTGAAAACTGGCTGGAAACTTGCCAATGAAAATTTGAAACAAGCCAGGAAGAAACATGCTGCCTATTATAACAGGAAGGCGAAAGACAGAGATTTGGCTGTGGGAGAGAAAGTACTGCTTCTTTTGCCTGGGAGTCAGAATAAGTTACAAATTGGATGGCAGGGTCCATATACAGTTTTAGAGAAGGTGTCTAGAACAAATTATAAGATAGATAAGAAGGGGAAAGAAAAAATCTATCATGTGAATCTCCTGAAGAAATATTTGGAAAGAGAACATCAGGAAGAGACACACTTGTTGACCTTGTCCATCGCCATGGAGATGAAAAAGGAACCACTTTCATCATTTGAATATCCATTACACCCCTGTGAGACAGCAGCACAGGTGAAAATCAGTACACATTTAACGAAAACTCAGAAAGAGAGAGTGCAACAGGTTCTAAATAATCATGCAGAGGTGTTAACAGACCGACCAGGGCATACAAACCTATTGGAATATGATATGAAACTGATAGACCCCACACCTGTCTGTATGAAACCATATTCGATTCCGTTTGCTAAGGAGAAAGCTTTGAAGGAAGAGATAGACTATCTGTTGAAGGAAGGAATTATTTCGCACAGTGAGTCTTCGTATAGTTCCGGTGTTGTACTCTTAAGGAAGCCCTCTGGAGAACATAGACTCTGTATAGATTACAGGAGACTGAATGCTATTACAGAAGGACAGGTGGATCCATTGCCGGATACAAATCAGCTGTTTGCCAGGCTAAATAAAGCTAAATATTTCTCAAAAGTGGATCTGAGTAAAGGATACTATCAGATTCCAGTAAAGCCTGAGGTTAGACCATACCTAGCTTTTAGTACCTCAGAAGGACACTATGAGTTTAATAGATTGCCATTTGGATTGAAGAATGCGCCTAGTGTCTTCTCTAGAATGATGAGAAAATTATTGGATCCTCTGAATAATCCCTGTATAACAAATTTTATGGATGATATCCTTATAGCAACAGAAACATTTGAGGAACACATTGACTCTCTGAACATGCTGTTTGATCGACTTAGGGAGGCAAATTTAACAGCCCGTCCAACCAAATGTTGCGTTGGATGTAAAGAATTGGAATTTTTGGGACACACAGTTTATCAGGGAAACATGACCCCTGACCCAAAGAATTTAGAAAAACTACAGAAAGCCCCGAGACCACAAACCAAGAAGGACGTGAGATCCTTTGTCTCATTATGTGGTTTCTACCAGAAGTATATCAAGAACTTTAATTCCATATGTGCACCTTTAACGGAATTGACACGTAAAGGACATCCAGATCGCATTACATGGACACCACAATGTGAAATGACTTACCAAGAATTGAAGGAAAAGCTCACAAGTAAACCCATTTTGAAATTACCTGACTTAAGTCAAGAATTCATAGTAAGGACGGATGCAAGTAATATTGGGTTAGGTGCAACTTTACTACAGAAATCAGATGCATTGGATGGGGAATTAAGCCCAGTGGCATATGCTAGCAGAAAGTTGAATAAAGCTGAAATCAACTACTCAACTAGCGAAAAAGAATGTCTTGCAGTAATATGGGCAATAAAGAAATTCAATATTTATCTATATGGGAAGGCATTTAAGTTGCAAACAGATCACAAACCTTTATCGTTTCTAGCACAGGCTAAGCATGAGAACTCTAGGTTACTCCGATGGTCTTTACTTCAGGCTCCATATAATTTTAGCATTGAGTATATATCTGGAAAAACCAATTTGGGAGCGGATTTTTTAAGCCGCCATCCGTGTGATGAGAATCACCGTAAACCCCAGAAATAATAATAAATTTCTCTATGTGTATATAGAATAAAGGACTGACATATAATGTCTGTTTTAAGAGGGGAGGTGTCGTGAAATATTCTAATCCACATATATAAATTATTAGGTAAATATGAAGCCTAACAAATAAAATTAATAAAGAAAAGAGCAATGGAAAAATAACAGTGCTGTCACAAAGAATGTACTCGAAATCCCCCTTGTTTTCTGCTACGTCTGCAAATTGTAATGCTTTCACGTTGATATAAAAGCTTACTGTATTATTACCCGCCTTCTTCAATGAAACGTGTGCTGCATTTCTAAGAAAAACATTGAGACGTACTGCGTAATGACCTAAATTAATCCTAACATTAATTATACTGCGTTACCAAAACGAACGAACAGATGGACAAAAGGATAAAGAGAGAGGGGAGGGCTGAAAATCAGGAACGCATGCAACACGCGTCGCGCGGTTCACAAATGCTGCCATCACGCGTGTAAGTCTACATGCACTAATTTTTTTTCAGACGGACAGTGATAAAATACACTACCCTTTCCCAGAGTTAGGTTTATAAATCATAAAAAACTCTTATTAGAAAAGATAACATTAGATGGGTTTACGGTTGAAAACATAACAGTACCCAGACAGCACATCTTCGAAACAGGAGGTAGAAGAAATTGCATATTTTGAATGCAGCCACGTAGCTCCTTTAAATTTGTATTTTTGGGTTCCTTAGGGCTTGCTGACAAATAATATGTAAAACGTTACGCAAATAGTCCAGGAATTAATAAATTATACCCAGAATAAAATATTGGGGGTGCCTGACAGCATAAAATCATTTCTGCTCATAAGATTTTTTTTTAACGTGTTTGAAAAAAAATTTACGTTACAGAAATAGCCTACCATGTAAACTCCAAATTGATTGGAGCGCAACAAATGAAAGCCTAACCACGATTGGTCGGGCTATAAATACTATCTTGGTTGTTAGGGGAAACGGGGAAAGGTAACATTTTTTCAAACACTTGTCGAAACGGGGCTCATTGGTCAGACTCGCTGATATACACACTTGGGAGCGTTAGTTCGAAACCACTTGTCTAAATAAGATTGATAAAGCATCAGTGCGTTGAAGCCAGCTTATATTTGGCTAAATAAAAGCCTGGAAGATAAGCAGATGGGAATTTGTGCCAGTTTGTGCCAGAATTCATTGCTAATCAACGTATCTGTGTTTATTCGTATGAATTGTGGTAAGCTTGAACCATTCAATATCTTTTAATGAAAATTGAATGTGAATTGTTGATTTATGCCTGTATATATATATGTGTAGTTCAGTGGCCAACGTGAGGTAAAGCCTGTAATGCTCCAGCCTGAACAGAGGGTGTCGGAGAGAAGTAAAACGGCATGGAATGGCCAAACAGTACACTGACACCTGGATGATTGAATAGAAAGAAATAATGCTGGAATTGCAGAGGCGTAGTAACCATTAAGAAGGGTAATACTGGAATAAAGTATTTCAAATGAAGCTGACAGTTGGCCTAATGCTCTGAACTCAATGTTTGTGCTGTGTTGTGATCAGTGTAACAAGAGAGTTTAAGTTAGTTATGAAGTAGAAGGTACATCCTTCTTGATTTCAGGGACAGTGGTCTTGATGGTACTGAGCAGCACCTGGTCAGAGCTTTGCTGAATCCAGTGTCGGACAGCATACTCCTTGGTCCTTTTAGCTATCAGTGAGGTGTCTCCAGAGCCCAGAGGAGAATTCGAGCAGAGGAGTCCTTTCCTGCCGCCATCACGCCAGATAAGCTAACTTGGCCAGCTGAGCTCAACATTATGTCCCCTCATCTTGAAATGACTTTATAAAATTAACATTAAGAGGGGAATTTACTTGTCTTAAAATCAGGAACTGTGAACATCTCCAATACTAGTCCATAAAGACAAACTATTGAAGTCATGATGACAAATACCAACAGAGCTTGAACAAAACAAAACCAGTATTACCTCATTTTACTACTACACAACTGACACACATAGAATATTTGTAATAATATATGTCACTACAATATTCATATTAAATACATTCTGTACATAACTTGTAATTTAAATTGATTGTGATTCCTGGTTCCCTTGTAGTTGAATCAGGACACATATTCATTCATGCCAGTAATGAATACATATTGTTATTTGAAAAGTTACGAGTGACTTCTTTAAGATATCCTCATAGAGTGTTATATGTATGTGAGTGTCACAGTGTTGTTAAGAGTAGTGGATTAAATTAAATTGTTTATCTGTCTGTTGTTGTGACTTACACTTCATCATACACATACCCTAGACACATAACGTAGTCATCACACTATTCCAGAATAATTCTGACTGAGATATATAGATATGTGGTAGCAAGTAAGGTGATATATAATACACTACTCTTATTAGATATATATATACCTTCACAGCTGATCTCAGTCAGTACACTAAGTCCCCTATAAATATTTATAACATCCCACTTCACCACAATGGTTTCTGTTCTTATCCATGCTTTTTGTTGTCGTTCCCTTTTCCCCAGTATTTCTTCACATGTCTCATTCCATACCGTTTTGATTTGGTGCCAATAGTCTTCTGTACTCACTGCATCTTCCAGCTGTTTGAGCACTTGGAATTTGTTGGATATTGTGACCGCAAATTTGTCTTTTGTTTCTTGATTTCTTAGATGTCCTACATTAAATTGTTGTCTATAATTTTGCATTGTTGCATATCTCTTGAGTTTCATTTTTACTTTGGCTATCAGAAGGTGGTGATCTGATGCCACATCTGCTCCTCTACATACCTTTACATCCTGCAATGATGATCTAAACTTCTTGTTTATGCACATATGATCAATTTGATTTTCTGTTCTATGGTCTGGTGATATCCATGTTGCCTTGTGTATTCTCTTATGTGGAAACATGCTTCCTCCTATAGCCAGTTGATTTGAAGCACAGAAATTTGAGAATAGTTCCCCATTTTCATTCATTATTCCTAGCCCCTGTTTTCCCATGACTTCTTCAAAGCCGGTGTTGACTGTACCTATCTTTGCATTCATGT
The DNA here is from genome assembly GCA_024509875.1 of Oreohelix idahoensis. Taxonomy (NCBI): domain Eukaryota; kingdom Metazoa; phylum Mollusca; class Gastropoda; order Stylommatophora; family Oreohelicidae; genus Oreohelix; species Oreohelix idahoensis. The sequence goes on from JAMPIV010010159.1 coordinate 529,773, forward strand.
CACCCATCAAAATTGTGATGTCTCTTCTTTTTACTTTTTCCATAATTTCCTGTAGTCTAGTATAAAATGCTTCTTTCACCGACTCTTCTTTGTCATTAGTTGGTGCATAACATTGGATGACATTTACATTTATTTTCTTTTTAGCTGTTTTAAAAGAAGCTGTTATTATTCTGAATCCTACAGCTTCCCATTCAATGAGTGCTTTCTGTGCTTCTTTAGATAACATAAGAGCTACCCCTTCACTGTGGTGTGAACTTTTGTTTTCATGTCCTGAGGACAACACCAATTCACCTGTGATAAGTTTCTTCCTGTCTACCCCCTTCCACTTTGTTTCCCACAGTCCCGGAACCTCGATTTTATATTCCCTCATTTCTGCTGCTACTTGTGCCACTTTCCCTTGTTCGTTTAATGTCCGAACATTCCAGGTGCCAAATCTAGAAGTTCTGCTAGAAGAAAGAAGGTTAGTCAGCAACACAGACTCCTTTCGGCTTTCTCTGTGTTGCATCATACGCCTCCCTGCGAGAGGACCTTCCCCTGTCTTGGATGGCTGTGTTTTATTTTCTTTAATTGACTTTTCCATGTTTGTTGATGTTTTTTGTGGTTTAAATTTTTTACTTGATGGGGTAACCGGTCCCATGCCCAACCCTCCTTAGTCGCTTTCTACGACATGCTTGGCAGGAAACAGTGTTACTATTCTTTGCTCCCCTTTCGGGCCCCGGTAACATACGGGTGAGAGACAAACATGCAGTACATTTAAAATGATTAAATCGAAGTTAAATTTGTATAATTACAAATAACAGATTTAATAATCATTTAGTTTTAACAAGGGTTAAAATAATTGAATAGTTTAAAAGAAAATGTTCATCATTGAATGATAGTAGGTTTTATGAAAAAAATTTCACTTTGGCAGCTTATAGGTTTCACTTAGCTGCCAATAGTAGTTTCTGCTCCCGCTGATGGGTTCTGTGCAGATGGATCACTGGAGTTCTCACGTCTCTGGTCAAGATTAAAGGTGCAGCACGTTCCCAGAAAAATCAAGGAGTTACTGCCAAGCTGGTAGCGCGTTTCTACGTCAGTCCACTTCTACCCCGCTTTGTTCCAGAATTTAGTACCTTCACTGGTACTGCCACCAACAACTATGATAAAAGAATAGACACGAAACGCTCTCCTGAGTATTGCATTTCCCGACACATACTTATGTCCCCTTTCTCCTATTCTACCATCCCATCTATCTCAGAATTTACCCTCGATGAGAATTAAACTTAATCCTCCGAGAGAAACTTTCTTTACATTTAAGGTAGCCGTGTGGAAGAAACATGAATTTTTCTTATATATAACTTTACATTTTGCCTATATATGTCAAAATGTTCCTTGGTAAGAGAGAAATCTAACCATATGAGTGATTGCATAATTATGCTAATTAGCTATTCAAAATAGCCGCCGCAGTATAAAAAATGCAGGGTTATTTTAAACCCACATTACATAATTATTTCTCTACTTATAGAGTTGAAATTCTGCATACAAGTCCACAAGTGAGTGCATTATGTCCTAAACCAAAAATATTTGGGATATAGCATGTTCTATGTGTGACCATTTGTAAAAAACTAAAATTGGAAATTTATCGAACCTCATTAGTATGCAAAACATCTGTACAAATAAAACAAATTGAGAGGGCAAATCAAAATTTAGTTCAGGACAAGGTTTAAGATATTAAGAAACACTCTGCAAAGTTTCAGAGCATTCCAACAATTCATTCTTGAGATATCGTGTTTCAAAATGTACCTGTCGTGCTAAATAAGGAAAGTGAGAAAAAGAAGAAAAATTTGTTAACAAACAGTTATTTTGTCCACTTACCTTATCTTAATGACCTCCAAGAGTATACATATCCCCTTCCTTTGCATTTTAATTTCTTTAGCAGCCTCAGACATACTTTCTTCAGCCACTGCCATGCACATGCATAAAAATGACTCTATATCTATGTCTTGTCATTGGTGGCGGGGCACTAGTGTGCAAGCTAAACTTTTCAAGCGCTGCTTGGCCTCGGCCAAGTGATCGTACAAACATTACCATCCTTACATTATTTCCTTGTTCTTTTTTGTGTTTATCCCTGTCTCCTCTACATTTTCTGCATCTCCTGATGTTGTGAAAGATGTTTCCCACAAGCAGTTGCTACATTTGACAACGATTGTGTGACAGAAACCTTGCTTTGAATCTCCATTGAGCCTACACGACACTATAAACCTAAAATATTCTACACATCTCATATTTGCTGTTATGAAGTTTTTCAAGTGCTCCATACCCATAAGAATAAAAGCATTATTTGTTTGTCCATCTTTTGTATGGGTTGAGAGGGTGCTTTTCCTCAATTTCTTCACAGAAGAAGGTTTAACTTCGTTATCGATAACAGCTGCTTCATTATTTTCTGTTGTGCTAACAACTTCATCGGGGCGCTGGTTGACAAAAAGCTTGCGTTTTCTTAACTTCCTACTCCTTTTTATTTTGTCACCCATATCATTCTTGTTAAATTGGTTTGTACAGCTTACCACAATAACGTAACTTTTTCACTCAAACAGGTGTAATATGAATAGTTGAACTCCGACAACTTTGAAATTTTCAGCCCACATGAGGCAAAATGATTCATAAACAATTGACTTCAAGGAGAGTAATGTCCCTTCTCATAAATGGTTCTGTGGTGTTTTTCTGGTACAGAATAGTTATGTAATCATTATCAATTTGCCTTTTTAGTATGGGAATAATAATGTTTTCAAAATGTGGTTAGTAACCAGAGGTAAACAATGCGTTGTCGAGGAAAATTAATATCACCTCCTGGTCACTTATTCTTTAAAAAGTAAAAAACTATGCATCACTGGACAATATAAACCTATGTATTGTGGAGAGAAATGGTTTGCCTTTATAAAAACATTTAAAAACAAAAATGAAGTTTTTCATTAGATTTAATGAAATTCCACCACACGGCTACCTTAAATGAATAGCTTTATCCTTATTTTACATTTAAATGAAAAGGTTAATAATACAGAAAGAATATGTTTACATTTACATCTCCACTGTTTGAAAAGTGTACACAATATAAACTGAATCTGTTTTCATTTACATTTACACTGATTGAAAAGTTTGAAACTTTCATTAACTTCAAAGTGAATATGTTTACATAGACATTTGCACTGGTTTGAAACTGTAGTATTCTACTTAGAATGTACATCATTTCTTTCATCTTTCCCTCCCTGCTTCATACGGAACTTGGGACTACCGATGCTTTTAGTTCTGTGTAAGGAGCTAGCAATAAAGCAGTCACCAGCCCTTGCAGTGGTGGTTCATGAAATCATCATTCTATATGATGAGGTTGCCAGCCTCAAATAACTTGGACATCCACTAGCGATTTTAACCTATTAATATTCACATGGTAATATATACATATTAGTTCACATGTAAGTGTGGTGAACTTCTAAATACAATATCTAAATTAGAATATAACAGTATAGTGCATAAAGTCAAAGATAGGATAGTACTACAAATTTTCGGCGAGAATTGTAGTCGTCGCCTACGCCTTCAGCGTATTAATTGATAACGCATTGACCGAACCAAAAAGGGTACCCTATTTTTCAAATTCGTCCTTGAGACAAACGTACCACTTTTCCAAGTTCAATGAAGTATTTGCCTAGAATACATTGTAGAAGGGAAGGGGACGGATAGATAACCAACGCAAATCACGTCTCACATTGTTTCTAAAAATAAAACCAACTTGCTAGCCTTGCCCTTAGGCGGTTTTCAAATTACGATGTAAACGTTAGAAAATGTGGACACTACGGTCATGAAAACACGCTTAGCTCTTGTTGCGAATGACGTAATTCTCGTGTATTACGAGAGACTCTCGTATTTAGCTTGAAAGTACATGGAAAAGGAATTGAACAGGAGGTAGTTTAAAAATAAACAACTAACATAGAAAAAAAAGATAGAATTTTGAACCAAGCCACTTAGCCCCATAAAAATCATATATTCGTGTACCTGAAGACTTGCTGACCAAGAATATGTTGTTAGTTATCTAAATAGTCCATTAAATAATCAAATACAGTAGAACTCCATTTATCCGAACCCCAATTATCCGAACATCCAATTATCCGAACACTTTTTCCAGAAAGAAAAAAAAAATCAGATGCCACAGTCACGTTAGACTAAAATTCTGAATCTTTTGATGCGGCAAACTTCAAATGTGTGCGAACAATTTGTAGAGAATGGGATGGCTAATGGTCGGTCGCTTACGTACAGGAAGTCAGTTAGATCATAAAGTCAGTTAATATCTGGTTTACCAATCCAGTGTACATGTGCGTTCTAGGTAGAACACTGGCTAAACAGACAGTTCAACTTAAAATAATTGTGTCTGCTACTACAGCAGAATAATTTTGGTGTACAAGTATTTCTCTGTGCGATATGGCATCTTCCAGTAGGCCTAAAGCATATAAAAGGAACCACAATGTTTTGTCAATTGAAACGAAAACAGAAATTATCAAGAGACTAGGACAAGGTGAAACTGTGTCTTCACTTGCGAGGATTTTCAATGTTGGGAAAGCTACCGTCTCTGACATCAAAAGTAACAAGGATAAAATTATGAGTTTTGCATCGAAATTTGATAGTGAAAATGGGTCGAAGAAACGTAAAACTATGAGAAATGCGAAAGATGTGAAATTGGAAGAGGCTTTTTATATATGGTTTGTGCAAAGAAGAAGCAACGGGGAACCTATCTCTGGTTCTCTGTTGTGTGAAAAGGCACTTCAGTTCAACAATCAACTTGACTGTCCTCCTGACTTTAAGGCTAGCCAGGGATGGTTAAGAAACTTTAAACCTCGTCATGGCATACGAGAATTGGAGATTCAAGGGGAATCTTTATCTAGCGATGCAACTGCCGCTAAAAATTTTATAGAAACATGCTTGGCTTTTTTTGGAAGAAGAAGGTTATTCACTCGATGATGTGTATAATGCCGATGAGACTGGCTTATACTGGAAATCATTGCCTCAAAAAATCCCTTGCATCTCAGCGCGAAGCAGCTGCCCCTGGGTTTAAAAAGTGCAAAGAGAGAGTAACAATTTTGGTAGCCGCGAATGCCAGTGGAAGTCATCGTTTACCGGTGCTAATGATCGGCAAAGCCAAAAAAACCACGTTGTTTAAAGAATGTGACATGTCTCCCATTGTGTTACAAAGCACAGAAGAGTGCTTGGATGAATAGTGAAATATTTCTTGATTGGTATACAAATCAGTTGTAGTGAAATTGACAGAGATACAACGGTAAAATACCTCCAAAGATAACATGTAAGGATAAAAACATAATGCGTAGGCTGCTGATAGTACATGATCGCCCAGACCGCGGGTCATCACCCTCCATAAAAATTGACTTGCTAGACAGGAGGGGAACGGCGGATAAAAAGGAAAAAATATGACTGGAAAGATTGCGTGAGACTAGAAAGGCTAAGGAGACGCAATTGGGGGGGGGGGGGCGGGAGGAGAGAGGGGGGGGGGGGGGGGGGGGGGGGGTGGGGGGGCGGGGGAACGGAGAAAAGTCACGTTTCCCAAGTTGACAAAGTAAGGAACTCGACAGAAGGGACCTTGGATATGTTACGCCACAGTCATTTATTGGTCGCTTTTGCGATACCAAGCCTTTGATTTGAATTCAGCGGCAGAACGCAGATGTTTGGAACATTACAAAAATTAAAAAGTAACTTTTTCGTAATATTAATGTTAGGAATATAAAAATTAGCTGGCCGGATGGTCCATTCTGAGCAGTGAACTAATATGTTCTTAATTTTACAGACGGATAGATAATATTGAAGATAATGACAAAAGACAGTGTTGTTCACATCAGCGACAGACTGTATTGAATAAAAAGTGTCGCTATTTGCACAAAAAAACACGACCTTGAGACGCAGGTGTTCAAATCAACTTAGTAGGGAAGCGAAGGGACATTGGTGGGAGCTGTGTCTAAATATAACTTTTAACGACAAAATTTTGGAGGGGAGAGAAAGGTTGGTTCAAAAATCAAGTACGTTTTAAAAAAAAAAAAACAAGTAGAGACGGACAGACTAACAGATAAACATCCATACTTGACTGAAGCATGACTGAAATGACTTTAGGGTAGGAAATTTGAATTTGAAATAAACCTAGGCAGTGATTGGCCACAGACAATCATTTTATCGGCGCTCAGACGCGCAAGTGGGGCCATTCCTCAATAGTTGTTCGATGATAGACACAGTATTTTAAAGTGTGGTGATTTCCAAATGAAAGAAAGTGAAATAAGTTCAGGGACGCCATACTATAGCCAGCAGCTCAGCTGAGTTTTGCTAGCATTTCTGTGTTCTTTATTCATAATCTGGTAAGATTGAAATTATTTTTCTTTGTATATTTTGAATATTGTTTAATGTTCGAGTGATTTGATACTGCCATATCATAATCTAGCCTTACACACAAGTAGGGATTTGCTCTAGACCCCCCGCCCAAGTCAGGGTCTAGGGACCAACAATATACATAAACTCCAGCAAGGGTTAGGAAAGACAGATCAAGTGTTGAGAATAATGAAACATATTACCTATCCCCTTTTAGGGAAGGAAACTAATAAATATTTTTCAGAATCTATAGTCTGGGAGGACCTATCTGATGTAAAACCACCATGGTAAATGTGCTGTTTGGTCAGAGAGATCTGACCTGTCTGTATGATGTGGTTGTTGTGTCCGTGTTGTGTCCAGACGTGGGTAGAGAATAGAATTTTGACACATAGCCAATACTTTGATTGCAGAGCTGTGAGTTTCAGTTGTCAACAAGGCGGTGTCCATTCAGTTGGTGATTTTACTCGAGTGTATCTGTGCAGTACGTTGTGACAGAGACCACTATTATTGCCCGCCAGCACGGAGAGGTGGGACCACCAGATTTCAGCACCAGAGCTACATATGAAAGTTGAGTGAGCCTCTGGTCTGCTGGAAGTTCACCAACGCCTTTTAGTTACTAATACCCCATAAAATTCCTGTAATTTACTGGACACTGTGTAGTCAATATAGACAGGTGTGATGAGGCCACCCCAACAGCACAAGCATTAACTATCCTCCCAAGTAGATGACTACTAGAACATTTTAATAAAAACTAACTAGTCTAGTACTTATATATGTACACTCTTGCATTTATTATGTAACATTCCATGCATTTCTTTCATAATTTTTTAAATCCTTTTTTTTAAAAAAAGTTCTGGTCAACATAAAACTTGATCCAGAACAAATAAATGTAATATAATTCTATCAAAAATTTTACACTCTTGAGTTAGTTCAGTGTATTATAATATTTGTTAAATATTATTAGTCTGCTTAAATATCTGTGGGTGTATCTATAACTATCACACCACATTACACATCATTACCCTAGACATTTTACATAGCTACATTCATTAAGAAAAAAAATTGAGTGTGAGGTCGTAGTGGTAGCAAGAAAGGCCTTCTGACAATTCACAACTACATTTTATCTCAGGAGCCTTCACAGCTGGCCTCATACATTACATTTAGTAATATCACCATCATACAATACCATCAAACCCACTACATACATTGGGGTCTTGTCCAGGGATAATTAGCCCAACAGTAATATTAGGATCTCCTGGTTGGAGAAATAAAATTAGGGGGAAAAAAAAATTGTGAAATTCCCTTTAAAATTAAAAGTGTCCCTGCAGATAAAAGTTGGTGAATCTTCACAGCCAGTGATAATTAATTAGTTAACTGGTTAGTTAGAATTAGTTAGACTATAGTCATAAGAAGTACTTAGTGTATTTACTGGTTAGAGATTTAGCTTGTATATTATTATATTGTCTGAAAAGTATGGCGGAGCTAGCAAAATTCCGATCAGCTGCTGTGCTGACCGCAAAGGAGATGGGAATGGATGGTCAGATTTTAATTCAATATGTAACGGCTGAATGTGATAAATATATTGAAAGGGAAGATAGAAAGGTAGCTGAAGAGAAGAGGTTACAAATTGAGGCTGATAGAGAAATTAAGAGGCTGCAGATTGAGGCAGAAGAAAAACGACAGCAAAGGGAGGCAGAAGAAAAACGACAGCAAAGGGAGGCAGAAGAAAAACGACAGCAAAGGGAGGCAGAAGAAAAAAGGTTGACTGCCGAAAGGGAGGCAGAAGATAGAAGGTTGCAAAGGGAGCACGAATTACGACTAAGGGAGCTGGAATTACAAGGCCCGGCTCCTGAAAATGGTGCCAGCCCTTTTGCCTCAGATGCTACGCCCAGTCTGGGAGCCTCAAACTCAGCTATGGGGTTTCATTTAGACCATTTTGTTGAAAAAGACGATGACATAGAGGGGTACCTAGGACGTTTTGAGTTATTAGCTACTACATATGGGTTAGAGAGAGAGAGGTGGAGTTTAAAGCTATCACAGGGATTGAGAGGTACTTCTTATGAAGTATTTGCCAAAATGAACAGGGAAGACCAAGACAATTATGACATGTTAAAGCAGGCTTTGTTATTAAGGTACGAGAAGAATGGTGAATTTTATCGTAAGAAATTTAGAAATGCCAAACTGTTGTCTGGGGAGACATACCACCAATTCTCTGCTAGACTAGAAACCTATTTGGAGAAATGGACGGCTCTGGGGAAGACCCAAGATCTTAAAGAAATGATCATGATTGAGCAATTGAGAGAGTCCATGGCTCCAGACATGAGAAAATTTCTCATGGAACAAGGTGCAGAGAAGTTGGGGGAAATTTTAAATGTTGCTGAGAGGTATCAGGCAGCTCAGGCAGAGGTAAGTGGTGCTAAAAAAGAAGCACATAGACAATTTTAAAGCTCCACAGCAATTTAATAAATTTGATAATAGAGAGCAGGGAAATAAAGGTAGGACAAACTTTGAGCGGCCAAGAAATGACTATCGCGACAGAAACTCACAGTTCAATGACCAAAAGTTCAATGAAAGAAAACCGTTGAACCAAGGAAAAAGATGGTGTAAATGGTGCAAGAAGGATAACCATAACACCGAATTTTGTAGAAGGAAACCTTCAAACATTGCTGCAATGAAGTCGGGGACGCGAAGATTAAAGGTTAATCCTAATGGACAACAGGAACCTTATCACCCCCCAGTTTGTGAGGATGTTATTTGTAATGGGGTCACCATAAGGTGCCTTTATGATACAGGTTTGGATTATGATTCAGTTGTGAAGTCTAGCCTAGTGGACCCAAGTCAGTATACCACAGAAACAGTGGAAATACAAGGGGCGACTAAGGACATACCACTCATGACACTTCCCATCGCAAGGATAACGGTGAAAACTCGCTATGTGGAGGGAGAAATCAGAGCAGCAGTGATAGATGAACCAATCTACCCTCTGATATTGGGGTGTAGATACGTCTTCTTGGGGAATCCCGAGAAACCTGTGATCATGGCGACAGTGCAGACCAGGTCACAGAAGAAGGAGGAAGAAGGTGAACCTATAAATGCTCATCCAGAGGAGATGAGGAAGGCGCAGGCTGAGGATAGGACACTCAAGCCCTGTTTTAAAAAATTGCCCAAATGCCACACACCTCCGAGCAAGGGGGAATATTTCATGAAGAACAAACTCTTATACAGGAAGGCCGGAACTGGAACAAATGGTCACAACCAGCTGGTTCTTCCCACTTCATATAGAGATAAAGTGATGGAACTCGGGCATGCGATTCCCTTCAGTGGTCACATGGGGATCAGCGCCACAGGACAGCGTATAGCTTGTCATTACTTCTGGCCAGGGATAACGGAGGATATANAAAGATATGTCAAATCCTGCCCAGAATGTCAAAGGGTAGCTCCAAAGCACTGGACTGCTCCTGCAACTCTAGGGGAAATGCCCATAGTGGGAACACCTTTTGAGAGGGTTGCAGTGGATATTGTAGGACCTCTCACTAGGACCAAGAGGAGGAACAGTTACATCCTTACTCTGGTGGACACTTGTTCTATGTGGGGAGAGGCGGTAGCCCTGCCATCAATTGATTCAAAACATGTAGCAGAGGCACTACTTACAATATTTACCCGATTAGGATTCCCGCATCAAATCTTGACGGATAATGGTTCTCAGTTCAAGGGGAAACTAACGGAAGAAGTTTTTAAGCTATTTCAAGCCAGACACTTTCATTGTAGTCCGTACCATCCACAAGGGAACGGCCAGGTAGAGAGGTTCAACGGGACTCTCATTTCTATCCTGAGAAAGCTGGCACACGAAAAACCGGATCTGTGGGATCAATTCCTGCCCGCCGCATTGTTTGCGTACCGGGAGGTACCACATAGTTCAACCGGGATGGCTCCCGCAACTCTGCTATTTGGGAGGCCAATAAAAGGTCCATTAGAAGCTCTATTAAGGACCTGGACAGATGAGAAGGCGGAAGAGACTGTTACCTCATCGTATCAATACGTGAACGAACTGACCACTCGTTTGAAAGCTGGATGGAAACTGGCAAATGATAATTTGAAGCAAGCCAGGAAGAAACATGCAGCATATTTTAATAGGAAGGCAAAGGACAGGGAACTGGCAGTCGGAGAGAAGGTGCTGCTTCTACTACCCGGAAGCCAGAATAAATTACAAATTGGTTGGCAAGGTCCATATACGGTTCTAGAGAAAGTGTCTAGAACAAACTATAAAATTGACAAAAAGGGGAAGGAGAAAGTTTATCATGTAAACCTGTTAAAGAAGTATCTGGACAGACCACTCCAGGAAAGCACCCCCTTATTGACCTTGGCTATTGCAACCCAGATGCAAAAAGAACCACTCACCTCACATGAATACCCATTACATCCTTGTGAAACCGCAGCACAGGTAAAAGTCAGTAAGCACCTGACTAAAAACCAGAGGGAGAGAGTTCAACAGGTTCTGGAGGAACATACAGATGTATTAACAGATAAACCAGGCCATACAAATTTGCTACAGTATGACATGAAACTGGTAGACTCAAACCCAATCTGTATGAGAGCCTATTCTATTCCGTTCGCGAAGGAGAAGGCATTGAAGGAAGAAATAGATTATTTGTTGAAGGAGGGGATTATTTCGCACAGTGAATCATCTTTTAGTTCTAGTGTCGTTTTGTTGAGAAAACCGTCTGGGGAAACACAGACTGTGCATAGATTACAGGAAACTGAATGCTGTCACAGAAGGACAAGTGGATCCATTACCAGACACAAAACAGTTATTTGCCAGACTGAACAAGGCAAAATACTGTTCAAAGGTGGATCTTAGTAAAGGCTATTACCAGATCCCAGTGAAGCCTGAAGTGAGACCTTATTTGGCTTTTAGCACTTCGGATGGACATTATGAATTCAATATGCTACCATTCGGACTGAAAAATGCTCCGAGTGTGTTTTCAAGGATGATGCGCAAATTGTTGGATCCCCTGAATAACCCATGTATCACGAATTTCATGGATGATATTCTCGTCGCCACAGAGACATTTGAAGAACACATTGAAGCTCTGGAGATGTTGTTTGATAGACTTCGGGAGGCGAACTTAACTGCTAGGCCAACAAAATGTTGTATTGGATGCAAAGAGTTGGAATTCTTGGGACACACTGTATATCAGGGTAATATGACCCCTGATCCTAAGAACTTGGAAAAACTGCAGAGAGCACCTAGGCCGCAAACAAAAAAGGACGTGCGATCATTTGTGTCGTTATGCGGATTTTATCAGAAATACATCAAGAATTTTAACGCTATTTGTGCTCCTCTGACTGATCTGACTCGCAAGGGACTTCCAGATAAAATTATTTGGACTGCACAATGTGAACTAGCGTTCCAAGAGTTAAAAGAAAAAACTCACTAGCAAGCCTATTCTCAAACTGCCTGATTTGACACAGGACTTTGTCTTAAGAACCGATGCAAGTAATGTAGGACTAGGAGGGGCTTTGTTGCAAAGATCATCTTCACCTGATGGGGAACTGAAACCAGTCGCTTATGCAAGCCGTAAATTGAATAAGGCGGAACAAGGATACTCCACAAGCGAAAAAGAATGTTTAGCGTTAATCTGGGCAATAAAGAAGTTTCAAATCTATCTGTATGGTAGGACTTTTGTGGTGGAGACGGACCATCAGCCTCTCGTATTCTTATCTCAGGCTAAGCATGAAAACGCAAGATTGCTGAGGTGGTCTTTATTGCTTTACCTTATCAGTTCAGTATCCAATATATCCCAGGCAAATTGAATGTCGGTGCAGATTTCCTCAGTCGGCACCCCTGTGATCAAAATTAGAGTAGTGGCAGACGTGAGGAGTAATTTTACCTATGTGTATCGCTGGTTTTGGAACTTGCCATAGGCATGTTTTCAAGTGGGGAGATGTGTAGTGAAATTGACAGAGATACAACGGTAAAATACCTCCAAAGATAACATGTAAGGATAAAAACATAATGCGTAGGCTGCTGATAGTACATGATCGCCCAGACCGCGGGTCATCACCCTCCATAAAAATTGACTTGCTAGACAGGAGGGGAACGGCGGATAAAAAGGAAAAAATATGACTGGAAAGATTGCGTGAGACTAGAAAGGCTAAGGAGACGCAATTGGGGGGGAAACGGAGCAAAGTCACGTTTCCCAAGTTGACAAAGTAAGGAACTCGACAGAAGGGACCTTGGATATGTTACGCCACAGTCATTTATTGGTCGCTTTTGCGATACCAAGCCTTTGATTTGAATTCAGCGGCAGAACGCAGATGTTTGGAACATTACAAAAATTAAAAAGTAACTTTTTCGTAATATTAATGTTAGGAATATAAAAATTAGCTGGCCGGATGGCCCATTCTGAGCAGTGAACTAATATGTTCTTAATTTTACAGACGGATAGATAATATTGAAGATAATGACAAAAGACAGTGTTGTTCACATCAGCGACAGACTGTATTGAATAAAAAGTGTCGCTATTTGCACAAAAAAACACGACCTTGAGACGCAGGTGTTCAAATCAACTTAGTAGGGAAGCGAAGGGACATTGGTGGGAGCTGTGTCTAAATATAACTTTTAACGACAAAATTTTGGAGGGGAGAGAAAGGTTGGTTCAAAAATCAAGTACGTTTTAAAAAAAAAAAACAAGTAGAGACGGACAGACTAACAGACAAACATCCATTCTTGACTGAAGCATGACTGAAATGACTTTAGGGTAGGAAATTTGAATTTGAAATAAACCTAGGCAGTGATTGGCCACAGACAATCATTTTATCGGCGCTCAGACGCGCAAGTGGGGCCATTCCTCAATAGTTGTTCGATGATAGACACAGTATTTTAAAGTGTGGTGATTTCCAAATGAAAGAAAGTGAAATAAGTTCAGGGACGCCATACTATAGCCAGCAGCTCAGCTGAGTTTTGCTAGCATTTCTGTGTTCTTTATTCATAATCTGGTAAGATTGAAATTATTTCTTTGTATATTTTGAATATTGTTTAATGTTCGAGTGATTTGATACTGCCATATCATAATCTAGCCTTACACACAAGTAGGGATTTGCTCTAGACCCCCCGCCCAAGTCAGGGTCTAGGGACCAACAATATACATAAACTCCAGCAAGGGTTAGGAAAGACAGATCAAGTGTTGAGAATAATGAAACATATTACCTATCCCCTTTTAGGGAAGGAAACTAATAAATATTTTTCAGAATCTATAGTCTGGGAGGACCTATCTGATGTAAAACCACCATGGTAAATGTGCTGTTTGGTCAGAGAGATCTGACCTGTCTGTATGATGTGGTTGTTGTGTCCGTGTTGTGTCCAGACGTGGGTAGAGAATAGAATTTTGACACATAGCCAATACTTTGATTGCAGAGCTGTGAGTTTCAGTTGTCAACAAGGCGGTGTCCATTCAGTTGGTGATTTTACTCGAGTGTATCTGTGCAGTACGTTGTGACAGAGACCACTATTATTGCCCGCCAGCACGGAGAGGTGGGACCACCAGATTTCAGCACCAGAGCTACATATGAAAGTTGAGTGAGCCTCTGGTCTGCTGGAAGTTCACCAACGCCTTTTAGTTACTAATACCCCATAAAATTCCTGTAATTTACTGGACACTGTGTAGTCAATATAGACAGGTGTGATGAGGCCACCCCAACAGCACAAGCATTAACTATCCTCCCAAGTAGATGACTACTAGAACATTTTAATAAAACTAACTAGTCTAGTACTTATATATGTACACTCTTGCATTTATTATGTAACATTCCATGCATTTCTTTCATAATTTTTTAAATCCTTTTTTTTTAAGAAAGTTCTGGTCAACATAAAACTTGATCCAGAACAAATAAATGTAATATAATTCTATCAAAAATTTTACACTCTTGAGTTAGTTCAGTGTATTATAATATTTGTTAAATATTATTAGTCTGCTTAAATATCTGTGGGTGTATCTATAACTATCACACCACATTACACATCATTACCCTAGACATTTTACATAGCTACATTCATTAAGAAAAAAATTGAGTGTGAGGTCGTAGTGGTAGCAAGAAAGGCCTTCTGACAATTGACAACTACATTTTATCTCAGGAGCCTTCACAGCTGGCCTCATACATTACATTTAGTAATATCACCATCATACAATACCATCAAACCCACTACATCAGTTCATCCCAAATGTGAAGAGGTTGAGAGAACAAGAAAAGAAAACTGGAAAAGTAATTCTTCTACTGGACAATGCACCATCTCATCCAGAGACGGATACATTGAATGCAGTTGATGCAAATTTTAAAGTAATTTTTCTGCCTCCCAATGTAACAGCACTGATTCAACCAATGGATCAGGGTGTTATAACAAAGCTTAAAAAGATGTACAAGAAGGAAGTCCTGCGTCGTTTATTGTTGGCTGAAGATGAAGAAAGTGTGGTGGCGTTTTCTAAAAAGCTTAATCTCAAAGACTGCTGCTATATGTTAGCTGATGCTTGGACCACCCTGTCACAAGATAATCTCAACAAGGCTTGGAATAGATTGCTTGGGAAGAAAGGAGGAAATGAAACTACTGCAGTGGACACAAATGATGATTGTATAAATGAAGTTGTGGAACTGTTTCAAGCAATGCCCGGATTTTCGGACTGTGACAAAGATGATGAACACATGTGGCTAGAAGATGATAATGATTCTGGTTTTCAGTTTTTGAATGACGAAGAAATTTTGTCTTTTGTGCAAGAAGAAAACCAAGTACATGTAGTGACCGATGATGAAGACTCCTCAGAAGTACATGATGTACTTGTAGATTATGAAGAAAAACCAAAACGTCAACCAAGTCCTGAAGAGGCCTTTATAGCACTAGAAACAGCGATGGCTTGGTACGAGCAAGAAGATGACAGCTGTCCTACACAGCTTCTGCTGTTGAAGAGAATGCGGGACTTAGCAGCCAAAAGGAGACTATCCAGTTTGGTGCAAAAGAGGATTCCTCATTATTTTAAATAGTGGGCTACATCTGTGCAAGTACATGTATACGTAAGTTGCGCCTGGTTTTGAATCGTTTGTAATGTTATTTTAAAAACATTTATCTTTCTTAACAAAAATAATTAATACAAGTAGTACATGCACTGCAGTGTAATAAAAGATTTTGGTGATACAGTGATCTAATACAGTGTGGGTATTATTATTACAGTACAAGTAAATATGTTTTATAGTGTATTTTCCTTGTGATGGTTAATTATTTTTAGAAATATGTGTACATGTACTCGATACATTATGTAATCCAATTATCCGAACATTTGATTATCCGAACGATGCTCGGTCCCATGGGGTTCGGATAAATGGAGTTCTACTGTATTGGTAATAATACATAGAGAATCGGAAATACTGTCAGGTCAAGTCATGTCTGCTTAGATTGGATAGCATTTTGGGGGGGGGGGGGGGGGAAATTAGGTGAAAGAAAGGCTAAGATAGGACGATGAAGTGGATTGGATGAAATTTGAAGGAAGCCGAAATATTATTGGCTAACCTAAATATACAAATCTAGTTGGTAATAGTAACACATAGTGGTTTGAGATATGTTTTTTAAAATAAAGTTTCATTCAAAAAAAAAGAGATGCTTGGTCTCATTGGCCAAAGCCTTTTACTTTAACGAAATAGTAAGCTGCTCGCTGCCATTTTTTTCAAAATATTCTGAGGAACAAGCAGCGATGAACAGACTTGTGCTTTGTTTTAAACTAACTAACAACAGAAAGCAGTCTGAACAGAGGCAGTGATGAAAGTTTGACATATTCTATTGCCTAATTCATCGTTACTTGTTTATATTTCCTTGATATGTGGTAAGATTGATTTTATTGACTTTTTAATTTAAAAGGGTTGTGTGAAAAAAAAGAAAAGGCCATGTAAAAGATTGTAATTAAATGGTTCCATGGCAGACTTAGGCATGGCCTAGATGTTGATCCATCATATAAGGGACTATCTAAGAAGTTTAAAACTACAGGACTATATATATGATGGTCATACAGGAACATTACACTTATCTTATTGCATGGAAAAGATTTCTGCAGGAATGACAGAGGCGTCGCATCCATTAGTGAAGAGAAAAGAAAACTGGCACAATTTGTTCCATCAAACTAAAGTGGAGAAGCAGAGTTGTCAGAGAGAGCTGACCATGTTCTTTTATATTGAATGTATGTTTACATGTAAATTAGGAGGAATTAGTTTGATATTAAGACAGAACCATAACTTGCATCGACAGGGGTTCCTGCTGGCACTTGTCTGGTGCTGGTACTCGATGATAGAGAAATTCAGCACGATTTCTAAGAGTTTCTGGTACCTGCTTGAATTAAAGAAGTTCAAGACCAGAGGAGACTGAAGTGTTTGGCCAAACCAACTACAACTGCTGTGATTCCAGGATCCAGATAAGTGCAATATCTGGCCTGGGACAACTTATCACGACTAAAGAAAAATCTCCTGTATAGACAAAAACGTTCCTCCAAAAGACTAACATAAACAATCCTGGTGAAACAAAAGAACATTGGGATGATGATAATCCTGTTGCTGAGTTATTTGCCGGTTGAAGATCATGTGCTGAGTATAGTTATTTTAGTGATTTCTTGTTCATCGTGCTTGTTTTATCATTACGCGAATTAGGGTGAAGCGTTCATATAACTCAGTAGCATGGTATGAAGAAGTAACATGTAATATTTGAACTCAGCAACATTAATGAAGTAATTAATGCCTTCAGGTTGAGTCCGTAATATTTAATCACATGTACACACAGGATGATCATTTCAAATATGAGCAGAACATAAGTCCGTATAAGTCATGCATAAATTAATCAATAACGTAGACTGCTGGTTTACGTGTCAATGTCCGTTTCAGGATACAATGCAGTATTGTCGTCAGAACATCACAGCTATATGCACGCGCAGATAGACATGGCTACCTGCCGACAGTGAGACTGCGAGTCTGAATATTTCATACGGATTGGACGATTATTCTCCTCCATTCTGAGGATTCTAGTTAAACACTAACCTCCATAAGTTTCCTCTCATATAGAGTTCTAGGACTGACCCTGGTCCATCATAAATGCACATATAAATGGCTATATCATGCCATTGAATTGGAAGGTTAGAAAACGCAGCTATTCAGCTTGGCGGTCAAGTAACAAAGGGTAGCGTCTCCTAGTTACCGACTGTGACCCAAACAACGCTAGACACGTCATAATCGATCGTGTATGGAGCGTTCAATAATTGAAACATCTATCGTAATATATTAAATGTCTTAACCTTTACAATTGCACGTCTGCTAACCTTTAGCAGACGGCGTTAATAACATATACCGTAACAATTCCCTGTACCCCGGGGGGGGGGGGGAAATCGATAGATTTTTTTTCAAGATCTATCCGACTTAACAATTTTTCAAAAAAATGTAACACAATTGTGACATATGGCCGACGATGTTCTGAGTAGAACCGTGTCGCGGTCATGTCAACTAACTATTTGTCATAGTCATCTAACATTAATCATATTATATATCAATATTATGCATATTATTATATCAACTAAATAAAATGTCTAATGTCAATAGTGAATGATAGAATTAAATTAAAGTAAGGTCTGTCGTATTAGTATGTCATATAGGAATTAATTTGACTAATTAAAATTAAATTAATTAATTAAACTAAGAGTTAAATTATTAAGATTCTAATGTAACGCGATGTTATGAGAGAAGAAAAGACAAATAAGTGAGAAGAAATAGAAAGAAATTCGAATATAAGTTTAACTTAATTGTGTGTGTTAAGTGTTAGTGAATAATAACTATCTAATTTAACTAACTAAATAACGTATAGGTACATTAAAAAAAAATATTAATCTAATACTTGTGTGAGATTTATTTTCTCTTTTCATAATTTCTTCTTTTCATATTTCGTTTTTTTTTTTTTTTTTTTCATTTCATTTTTCTCACATTTCATTTTATTGATATTAATTCAATTAAGAAGTTAAGTTAACTAATTAATTAGTATAGGATATGATGATCCATCCGTAGTCCTGATCCTGATGAATTCTTTTAGACAAAGTGTTGAAACATTTACGTCGGACAGAAATGTCAATTATCCTAGGATCCAAGAATTAAGTGCACATAGGATAATAAGTTCGACTTGTCGTCAGATATTGTTCCATGATTGTTCAACGAATATTCATATATTGTGTATGGACGTTAGACGAAGTTTCAATGTCAATATGCATACCTTGATTGTCTTTAGTTCAATTCTGTGATGCATATAGTGTTTATAAATATTAAATTGAAGTCAAGGTTAGTTCCCTTATAGTTGATACTTCGTTCTATCCAATGTAGTGATGATTGACGTATTTTAGGAATGTCAATGTTGATTATTCGTCGTCAATAGGATTACGTGACAAAGCATCCGCCACAATGTTTTCAGTGCCAGGAATATGTTCAATGGAGAATTCAAATGGCTGCAGGATGATCGCGTATCTGGCGAGTTTTGGACTTTTGTGGTTTGATCTACGCAAAGATGCTACAGCACGCTGGTCAGTCTGTATGGTGAATGGAGCACCAAGCAAGAACTTCTCTAGTTTCGTGATTGCCCATATAAGTGATAAAAGTTCCTTGTCCACTGTGGAATACTTTGTTTCTGCCGGCTTTAGCTTTCTTGAAATATATAAGGTAGGATGTAGAACGCCATCATGGTTCTGGAGCAGGCATGCACCGATGCCGTAGTTACTAGCATCTGTTCGTAAGAAAAATCTTTTGGAAGCATCGGGAAGTCTTAAAATTGGTTCATGCGAAAACAAATTTATAATTTTGTTGAAAGTTTCATTGCATATACCAGTCCATGTCACCTTCACCGGCATGTCTTTTTTTAACAATGAAGACAATACAGCCGTGATGGATGACAAGTTTGGTATGAATCTACTGTAATATTGAACAAGTCCTAACAAACTCCTGACCTGTTTCTTCGTCTGAGGAACTGCTATGTTTAGAATTTTGGAGACCGTACTAGGTAACGTTCGGATATATCCCGCTCCAATGATATGTCCCAAAAAGGTTATCTCATTACACGCGATCTGCACCTTTGTAGGTTTAGCAGTTAGATGATAATTCCTTAGAGTGTCGAAAACATATCTAAGTCCCGAAACATGTTCCTCAAACGACGAACTAAACAAGCATATGTCGTCAATATATGTAATAACGTCTGGTCTACCTGATAAAATTTGTCGCATCAGGCGAATGAAGGTAGCTGGCGCATTAACAAGCCCAAAAGGCATCACATTCCACTGGTATAGACCTTGTGGAGTGGAAAATGCGGTGTAGTACTTAGCCTTTTCGGTCAGTGGTATCTGCCAATAACCTTTAGTTAAGTCTATCTTACTAAATATAGTTGCGTTGGATAGACGTGGCAGTAAGTCGTCGATAAGTGGATGTGGTTCGCTGTCAACTATAGTCTTAGCATTTAATTTTCTATAATCAACACATAGTCTGATGTTATTGTCCTTCTTCCGGACAATCACTAATGGAGAAGAGAATGGCGAATTACTAGTCTCAATGATTCCCAGAGACAACATCTGTTCAAGTTCCTTAGTAGTTTTAGCAAGGAAATGTAAAGGAACCGAATAGGGATGTACACGAATAGGTGTATCGTCATTGAGAGTAATGTCATGACTGATAGCCGATGTGCGACCCGGGACGTCGGTCAACACATCTGGATAAGATTGTAATAGATTAGCAATCTGTAGATGCTGTTGCGGTGTAACCGTTGAAGAAATGGTTACATCCCGCCAAGATTCAGTAGGTTGAACTACTGGTACCGGTAACGGTAACTGTACCTCAGGAAAAGAAGATTCTTCTTCCTGGATGACGGATAAGTTAGAATAATAACAAGTAGATACTGTGGTGTCATCTAGTTCATGAAAAATTGACTGTAAGTGTTCAGGACGTGTATGAAATTGCTTGAGCATGTTAATATGAAATATCTTTTTGTGTCCCTTGATATCTAAGACGTAATCAACGTCGGAAATTTTATCAATGACTTTGTAAGGACCATTCCAAGATATCAATAATTTATTGTTATTGTGAGGAAGTAACACATAAGCCTCATCGCCTGGGAATAATTGGCGTAATCGTCGAGACCTATTTTGTAGAGATCGAGCCTTAGCTTTTGCAGCCTCAGAAGAAGCTGTTGCCAACTGGCAAGACTCAATAATGTTCTTCCGAAGATTAATCACATACTCGTAAGATGACTGAGTGTCCTGAGTCATCTCCGCGTCAATTAATAAGTCTTTTATTAGTCCCATAGGACCTCTTGGGGGAGCACCAAAAACTAATTCAAAGGGAGAGAAGCCAGTTTGTTCATGCGGTACCTCCCGATAAGCAAATAGAACAGCTGGGAGTGCTCTGTCCCAGTCATGAGGGTGCTTAACAGTAACCTTATGTAGTAGTTGTTTAAGTGTACGGTTAAGTCTTTCAACTGCACCATTACTCATAGGATGATAAATACTACTTAAATTCCTATCAATGTTCCAGGTTTTCATGACTTCCTTCATGGTGTCAGATATGAACTGTGACCCATGGTCTGATAAAAGTTTTCTAGGAAACCCTATTCTAGAAAAGATGAGATGTAGTGCATCAGCTACATCTGTGGTAGTGGTGGTCTTTAATGGGATAGCTTCTGGCCATCGTGTGCACAAATCAATGCACGTAAGGACGAATCTATGTCCTCTGGCCGATGGTAGCAATGGACCAATAATATCTATGGCCATCTTGTCAAACGGTCTTACTGAGATATCGCAAGCCTGAATAGGCGCCGTGTGAAAAGCTCCACGTGCTTTCACTTCTTGGCATGTAGTACAGGAACGTACATACTGCGAAATATCTCTTGACACTCCTGGCCAAAAGAATGAAGACAGTACTCGAGATCGTGTTCGAGTATATCCCATATGTCCAGCACACTGTGAGTCATGCGCATGTTGAAGAATGTACCGTCTAAAAGTATACGGGACCATAACTTGTTGTTTCATTTGTGATTTGTCATTAAAACATCTAATCAATATGTCATTTTTAATAACAAACCAATGTTTGTTATTATTACCTGAGGATAGATTGTCAACTTTATCAACCAGCTTAAAAAATTTTTTTAAAGATTTATCCTCTTTTTGTTTAGTTGCAAATGTTTCCCTGTCAATAGGTGAATTGACTACAAACTCCTCTTGGTTGTCTGCATCCATCTTATTATCACTAACTTTCTCCATGAGTTGAGTCTGCGCTCTAGTCGTCACGGCGTTTCCAGTGCATAGGTTATGTTTCTCCCATTCTATGATCTCATCTGGAGTACAATCTTTACTGCCGTGTATACGACCAACCATCAGATCAGCAATAGGCTTTTTTAGCATACATACTTTTTACATTCCCTGTGAAAAAGGGTGTTCTAATATGAACAATAGCTGTGGGGTAGAACTCAATAGTTCCACCAAATGTCATGCAGCGTACATATTCTCCTGTCGCACAGCTAGGATGTACCAGCGACTGACGTACACCAATCGTTGTGGATCCTGAATCTCTCAGCACTGAGACGACGGATCCATTAACGATTCCCCTGTTAAAAATTAGTGAGCCTGTTCCATCGTTGACTGCAAGACCTACCTCTGGTGTAATATGTCCGCAGTTAAGCACTGTTTCTTTCGCCTTCTGAAAAATAAGATTGCATTGTTGGCAACTATTTGCCACATTATAATTAATAGCAAAACATGCAGCAGAAGACTGTGTTGTATTATCGTCAAGTGGGACCTGAGCTATAGGGGTAGTATTATTTGTAACTGCCGCCCCTGTATTATGGTTGTACTGAGATGATCCCCGAGAATGAGATCGATTACGAGTATAATTGTTAGAATTATCTCGTCGTCCTCTATAGTAACTATTATCTTGATGTCTCGAGCCATGATTATTACCATTCCAGTTATTGTTATTATTGGGGGTATGTGATCGATTATAATTAGTGTTATGTTGACTATTGTGGTAGTTTGTTTGAGGTGAATAATTTCTATCTCGTGATCTACCTCTGTTGAACTCATTTTTATTGTTGAAATCATTATTATGTCCCTTCTGAAAGTTAACATTGTGATTTCTTTGGAACCTACTTCTGTCTACACTGTGATGTCTTTGTTTGTTATTATGATTGTAGGCCATATTAGACGCCACAGGTAGAGGTTCTCTTAATGAAGAGTTAGAAATGTTCGCATTCGGATGTGCCGAACAGTAGTTTAAAGAAATTTTTTCCAACTCGTCAATAGTACCTGGTTTACGCTCCTGCAAATATGCAAAGAATGGTTGGCTAACCGAAGATAATACCTTATCCCGTAGTAGTAAATCAACTAATTTGTCGTAGATTTGTTGACTTCTGCCAGTTCAACCCATCTATTAAATGTATTGCGTATGTTCGCAATGAATCCTGCAAAATCTTTTGGAGATTCAGGTAAAATTCCCTTAAATTTCAACCTACAGTGTTCCTCGTCCAGGTGAAACCTTCGTTAGAAGCAAGGACTTAATAGCACCGTAGTTATTTGCTATTGATGGGTCAGCATTTTGAGAAGCTGTCAATGGTTCTCCAACCAAGAATTCATTTAACTTGAGTACCCATGACTCTTCGGGCAAATGATTTGTTTTGCAAGTCTGTTTAAAGCGTGACAGGAATGATGAAAGGTCGTCCACGTTTAAGTTGAAAGTGGGTAATTTAAAGTTGTAGAAATGTTTAGTTTGGCTGGATGACGATCCATTTTGTGCGTTATTATTCTGGTTTGCATCAGCACTTTGTGCTTGTAATCTTGCTGTCTCCAATTTAATACGCGCCAATTCCATTTCTTGTTGTAAAATAATTTCCTCTCGTTTCAATTTATTCTCTTCTTCCTGTCTGGCAATTGCTCTTTGCTCTTCTCTTTCACGTTGAGCAATCTCTCTTAATCTATTTTCCTTGGCAATTTGCTTCATCTCACGTTCTGCTTCCTTTCTTTCACGTTCCTCCTCCTCTTTCTTTAATGCAACCTTTTGTTCCTCTTCCTCTTTCTTTAATGCAGCCTTTTGTTCCTCTTCCTCTTTCTTTAATGCAGCCTTTTTCTCTGCTTCTTTTCTTTCACGTTCCTCCATTTCTGCTTTATGTTTTTCCAGTTCTGCCTCAGCAAACTGACGAAGTTCTTGAGATTTATAACCATATTCTTTACCAATTTTAACGAAATGGTCTATAGTAAGCATTTTGACTTTTATCTGGTAAGTAATTATTGATAATTACTGATTAAAATAGTCAATAGTAGCTTCAGAGTAATTATTATACTTACTCAACTTAGGAATATTCAATATAAATAATCACAATAGTACTGAACTCTTATGTCTAAGTTCAACTAATAGACAATATTTTGTAACAATATTGTATCTAAATACGAACTATATCATAAATAGTTATGATATCTGTTAACTATAATGTAATTACATCACACAATTAATCTCAATATCCAATAATGTTGGGTATGATTCCTAGTAATTATATTGTTCAATGTACTAAGTCACTCTCTTAGTACCAGAAAAGTATATTAAATAATATACAATGGGTCTATTACCTCAAAGGTAGACTATAAGATTATTTTATTTGGTCAATATATATATTATATTATTATGCCCTAGGCATCTCTTATAAATTGTAGTGCTACTTTCTTGGACTATCACTGCATAATTATGCAATGTCCCATATTAACCTTAAATATCAGAAAAAATTAATTAAATTAAATTACAAGTGTATTATTGCATATAATATCATATTATTAATGTAGTATTTAATATATATCATGAGGACAAACAAAACAATGATGCAACTAAAGGGTACAAACAATGTCAAGACGCAAACAAGACATTTTCACAATTAAAAATGAATTTATGAACTAAATAAAACAAGCGGAAGTGTCACAAGCCAAATGAAGGGTCAAGGACTGACCCGAGGTCAACTTAATATACAAAGTACACAAAAAAAATGAATGCAAAAAATGATGACATCACAGGACTCATAACGGACAAACATTTAACAATTATAAAATAAATTGATAGTAAGAGTAGACTGGACGAAATAGTTAACGAACATGATACAAAACTGAATAAAAATGTGAACTTAGTACAAATAAAATACGCCAGTTATCTACGGAACGGCACAGCTAACACAAACCGTCGAACGATAGCAGATCTGGACAGGCAGTCCACCGGCAAACCTCAATGGGGCTTCCAAAAGTGCAATCGTTTAACTGCCCTAAGACCGACTGAAATCTAGGTGGTCAGCTGTTCGCGACATTCCCCAGAGATTTCAGTTCCCTCCAACCGGCCCGCTAATTAACAACACATTAAAACAACCAAAAAATACATGAAAACACATTCAGAAAAAACATGCCTATGCAGGCAAAAGGCATGGACTCAGTATTACTGTTTGCAATGACGACAGTTAAACAACTAGACTTATCTTTTCCGTTGCTTAGATCAGTGCTAGAGGTCGTCAACAGCTAGGCTAAAGCCCCCTGACTGTCTGCTCCTGTAGTCCATATCGTGTGTTTGCTTCAAATGGCTCATGTTTCCCCCGGTTAGACTTAGAAAACGGCTTTGGTTTCTCCGACAGTTCACCTACACGACCTTCGGTGACGTCACGTTGTTAGGCATTATAATGAGTACAACGTCATCTTCGACTGGATCATGTGATCGAAACTTGATCGTAAATATTGTGGTTAACATGTGCGTAAGGAACAGAAGTTTGTTTCTTTTTTCTGTCGTTCCCAACAATCGGCCGCCACTTTGTTGCTGAGTTATTTGCCGGTTGAAGATCATGTGCTGAGTATAGTTATTTTAGTGATTTCTTGTTCATCGTGCTTGTTTTATCATTACGCGAATTAGGGTGAAGCGTTCATACAACTCAGTAGCATGGTATGAAGAAGTAACATGTAATATTTGAACTCAGCAACATTAATGAAGTAATTAATGCCTTCAGGTTGAGTCCGTAATATTTAATCACATGTACACACAGGATGATCATTTCAAATATGAGCAGAACATAAGTCCGTATAAGTCATGCATAAATTAATCAATAACGTAGACTGCTGGTTTACGTGTCAATGTCCGTTTCAGGATACAATGCAGTATTGTCGTCAGAACATCACAGCTATATGCACGCGCAGATAGACATGGCTACCTGCCGACAGTGAGACTGCGAGTCTGAATATTTCATACGGATTGGACGATTATTCTCCTCCATTCTGAGGATTCTAGTTAAACACTAACCTCCATAAGTTTCCTCTCATATAGAGTTCTAGGACTGACCCTGGTCCATCATAAATGCACATATAAATGGCTATATCATGCCATTTAGTTGGAAGGTTAGAAAACGCAGCTATTCAGCTTGGCGGTCAAGTAACAAAGGGTAGCGTCTCCTAGTTACCGACTGTGACCCAAACAACGCTAGACACGTCATAATCGATCGTGTATGGAGCGTTCAATAATTGAAACATCTATCGTAATATATTAAATGTCTTAACCTTTACAATTGCACGTCTGCTAACCTTTAGCAGACGGCGTTAATAACATATACCGTAACAAATCCCCAACCTGCCTCCCAGTACCAGTAGTTAAATATAGTAATTAACATTAACTTGAAAATTTGTAACAATGTACTATGGACATATTGTCTGTTGTATGTCATCATGTGACGTATTCTTTCCAGAACGTTGTCTCCATTACAGCTGCTCTGAACGCATCACGATTCTGGGCAAGTCGACCTGCATCAGCCAAAGACAAGTTCAGACTCTCTGTGATGTCCTGGGTCCACCGTCGTCTAGGTCGACCCCTTCCCCTTTTTCCAGGGACCATGCCTTCCATCACCGTTTTTTCCAGACTATTATGTCTTTTTATATGACCGAAAAATTTCAGCTTCCTTATTGCGATGGTATTTAGGAGCCAATGTTCCTGTACGTTTAGTGAGTGCAGTACTTTTCTGTTGGTCTTTTTTTCTGTCCAGGGTATTCTCAACATCCTTCTGTAGCATTTCATTTCGAAGGATGTAATCTTTTTTGCAACTGTTTTATTGAGTGTCCAAGTCTCGCAGCCGTATGTTGCTACTGGGAATATACATGCTCTGATGAGTTGTAACTTTTTTACTTTGCTTGTGCCTTGCCATAGGTTTTTCATCTGTATTAGTTTATGTGAAGCAATTGCAAGTCTTCTTTTAATTTCTACTGCACAGTCGCCAGAGCTGTTGATGATTGATCCTAAGTCTTCGAATTCATTAACACTTTCCAGTTCTTCGTTATCAATTTCAATTTCTGGATTGGTCTTTACTTTGTCTGTTGTCAATACTTTGGTCTTCTTGGTGTTTAGGTATAGATTCTGGGCCTCGCTGTGTTTTTTGGTGGACAGAATTAATTGTTCAAGTCCTTCTGGGTTGGTCGATAGGAGGACTGTGTCGTCAGCATATCTGATTTCCGGGATCTGGTACCCGCCGATGTTAAGTGAGTCAAATTCTGTGTGTTCTTGGTCATCTCTTACGTTTCTCATGATATTCTCTGCATAAATGTTAAACAGGTAAGGGGAAAGGGTACAGCCTTGTCTTACTCCTTTCTGTACTTCAAACTATTCTGATGTTTCCCCCTCTATTCTTACGGCTGCCTGTTGTTCTTGGTACAGCAGTGCGATGAGTTGTATAAGGTGGTTTGGAAATCCCATATTTTTCATAATAGCCCATAACTGCTGATGTTGTACACAATCGAAAGCTTTGGTGTAATCAATGAAACAAGTATGTAGGTCAACGTTGAATTCTCTACACTTTTCTATGATGATCCCCATGTTGAATATATGATCTCTAGTGCCTCTACCTGGTCGAAAACCTGTGCATTTGCTAATATTTAAACATCTCTGATGTTATTGGCAAGTTCATCTGGTGTCATTTCCTCCTGTACTGCCATAAGAATGTCAAATTTGTTCTGAATATCGACACTGTACTCTTCTGGTATGGCGCTTGTGTCATAACGTATTACTTTGTCGCTTGTAACGACTTTTTTCAATTTGATCTTGAAGTTTGCAGCAAGAAGTTCATGGTCGGAGTCACAGTCTGCTCCTGGGAGCGTCTTGATGGATGAGATACAAGATCGCCACCTTTGTTGTATTAAGATGTAATCTATTTGGTTCTTGCTTTTTCCGTCCGGTGACGTCCATGTATATAGTCTTCTAGGGTGTTGCATGAAAAGAGTATTTGTGATGACTAGGTTGTTTTCTAGGCAGAATGTTGTCAAGCGTTCTCCTCTCTCATTTCTCTGACCCAATCCATAACTTCCTTTCACTCTTTTTTCATGTTCTAATCTTTCGTTTCCATACTGTTGTATGTAAATACCTTTATATATATTTGTAAATATATCTATCCATCTAAATTGATTCTCATTGAACTGAAGTCCTGACCAAAACAACTTTAGGCTCAGGACCAATAAAGTTTAACAAAAGAAATTTTAAATATAAAATTTAACAGCTGGAGTTAGTTGAGTTTATCATAGTAATTAGTATATGTTTGTATATGTTTTTGTATTGAGATTCTTTAACAACACTCTTACAATACCCTAGACACTTTATGTAGCTTTCTGTCACGCTAGTCAATAAAGAATATAACTTAGAGTGAGATCGTAGGGTGGTAACAAGAAAGGTACTCTGTAACACAGTTGTCCATTGTTTACCTCAGAGTCCTTCACAGTTGATCTCACTCAAGTACAACTATACGCACACCATTCTTCTTAACATCAAAACCCACCACAGTAAGTAATGAAAAATATAGAATGTAAAAATGACAACGTACGCCAATCCTGGCTCACAGACTTTTTGCTCAAATGAATGAAGTTAAGGCACTTGATTAGACCTCTTACACGTGTTCTTGGGGGTCGTTACTTTTATAAGATAATTCCCTCTATGACTCCGTGTATTTCTTCTTCTTCTTCTTCTTCGTTCGTCCTGAAAAGGACGTTGGTTGCGTTGTGTTTGTTTACACAGAAGCTGCGATATCTGTGCCTTTCGACCGACACATCCGACTTCAGCGCGGCATTTTTTGAGACCGAGTTTGCCTTCCCTCTTCGATCCCTACTCTCTCAGCAAGACTGCAGTGATGCAGCCTGTTTCCAGGACCACCACGTGGAGGTGGAGTAAGGTCTTGGTCAGCTCTGGTTCGCTGACCCTGACGCAAGCAGTCAAGCTATGGGTCGCTGACTGTATTCTCTATTGCTGCATCTTTGGGTCCCACTCTCTGTGTTTCAGTTTCCTCAGCCTTAAAATGGTGTTCCTGGGATATGTAAGTCCTTCAAGATTGTTCTACAAAGGCCGGTCTAATAAATGGAAATTCTGAATTCTAGGCTTCACTCTGACAGGGTCTGGTTTTGTCTTGGCAAGCGTGAATCTCACAGTGTCTTAACTCTGAAAGGCATCAGGTTATATTCCTGTCCTACCCCCGCATCTGTTTGTTATGGCGCTGCTCAGGGCTCCAATCATTTCAAACAAAAATTTTGGGAAGGTAATTTCAAAATATTCCGAAATGGAATAATTTTGCGCGAGATGCAAAGGTAACGTTTCCCACTTATGGCAATCAAACCTCCGATGCCTTGTGTAACTATTCACAAACATATCGGTAAACCTTCTCAGCAATGTGTGTAAGATGTAATATCTTATTACTTTCTAAAGTAATCTTGTCAAAACAAGTCGGGCAGGAAGCGATTAGGTCATCCTTGTCTGTCCAAAATGTGTCACCCAGACATGTAATCTCTTATCTGTCTCGCAACCTGGCTTTATCAGCAATGAAACACATTCGCTGGGCGATTTAGTATTAAGCCATCGGCAGCTGCCGCTATTAACCAACATGATTGTGGATAATAATATTATCTCAGCAGGGATGGGCAGGTAAACAGACAAGACGAAATATACTGAAGGGAGTGTAAGAATGAAAATACCTAATATCTGCTACAGTGGACAGAGACAGAAAGAAAGAAAGTGCGACAATTGAAAGCACGCAATAAAAATCAGTACAAAAATATAACTGATACTGCTGTAGTGAAACAGAGATCGAGAAGGTTCGCCCCATTCTGTCACAACTACAAAAATTAGTAGTATATCACAAAACACAAAAGCAACAATTTTTAAGACGATATGATGAATGAAAAAGATACATTTATACTTTGAGAGTAAACTCGTTATTATCTTACAATGCCAACAGTAGTAACAAAGCTACGTCATCAGAAAGTATTAACACAACACAGTAGAATAAGTACATAAATAAACCCCAAATCAATATCAAATTCATGCCAGTATAGACACAAATATGCTTCTGAACGACACAACAAACTGAACTATTAACAAACAAAAGTCGTGAGGAATAATACAGTACAGAACTTATAATAAACACAATCAAGAAAATAGCACACTAATTGAAAAAACGTCCTGATATAACCAACAGTTCCATGTATATGGTAAATGGTTGAAAGGGCATGCTACACAAAAGAAAGTAGGAAACATCTTAAAACTAAAAAAAAAAACCTTGCTGTCTGGTGTTATATACTTACTTAATGCATCTCTTCTCAAATCACTGAACATAAGAACAAACAACGCAGATAACCAATCCGGGTCCTTTTCTAAAAAGTTATTAGTCAAACCCGTAAGTAACCCGTCAAAAAATGACGGCAAAGAATTTGGTTGTCCTCTTTTTGCTTCATGTCCTAAGGACTGCATCATTTCTTGTGTGTTCAATTTCTTCCGTTCATTCGCTTTCCCTTTCAATAGATATTTATGGTCAAACCCATCTGGCTACATTGGCTATTAAGCCACCGAGCACCTATTCAAAATGAAAAGTGAAAAGAAAGTAAACAGAACATAATTTAACTAATTACTCAACCACTCTTTTATCACAATATATATATATTGTCGTAGATTTTTTATAGGAGAATTAAGACTTGGGTTGGTCCCTTCTGAATAGATTAGAATAAGTGATAGTCACAGTGAGAGATGATGGTAGAAATAGATTTCCACGAGTGAGATGGTAGAATGTGATAGAGGCTGTCTCTGAGATCGAGAAATCTTCTCTCTCTCTCTCTCACCTATCTTCTACGACAGATTTAGAGGAGTCAGACAGTCTAAACATATATATATATATATATATATATATATATATATATATATATATATATATATATATATATATATATATATATATATATATATATATATATATATATATATATATAACCACTCACGTGCACACACCCAATTGACGACAGTGAGACACACAGACGTGGGAAAACTATAACAATGATTATATAGATATTTTGGAACGAAACTGAACGACACGCTGGAATAATTATTGAGTAGTTTAATTATCATAACAAACTTCTCTCACAACATATAAAATTACATCAAAGCATATACAGAAATCATAAAAAATCAAGGAATGCTACAAGAATGATAGACCCGTTGGTATGATCTTTCCCCTCGATGTATAGCTCACAGTCCCGTTAGAAGACAGTGATAGCCCCAAAGAGACACAGATACGTATGATTGGGTCTAATATTTCCCCTGTTAAAAAAAATATGAACAGACTTTGATGGTAGTATGGTCTATCCTAAGGAAAAATATAGTTAGCAACAAATCTTGCATAAGGAAAATTATAAAGTATGTGAATCAACAAAGAACATCCCTCCGTCTACTTTCACTCGGTTCTTTCATCAGTGCCCTGACTCACACAACCTTACCTACAAGCGTGCTGCTGTTCGCCGTCTTTCGCAAACTTTAGGACACTTCTCTACAGTGAATCTGTATTCTTTGGACTCAACAATTACTCTTGGTTCACCACATACGTGGTCAAATAATGTCGGAAAAGTTAATGTTTTTGTTCTGTAATGTTCTCGCCACAAGGCAGCATGTACATTAGAGTTTGTGAAGAAATATGATCTAGCTCAAAGGCCCAGTATAAGCATTTATTCTTTAAAAAAAAACCCGTTAGTGGGATTGGTATTCTGTCTATCTCTGAAGGCACAGGCCCTGTCAGACAGGTGTTACTTGAAAACCCACGTGGTTAAAGATATAAAATGTTTATGTTTCTCACAGGTATGCCTCTGTACTAAACGCCGGCAAAGTTGGGTTACCCCTGTATTCACTGAATAAAGAAAAAACACATATGAAATATTTTACATATTATGTACTCAATATAACTTACATTTTGAACTGCAAGCGTAGAGCTTGACTTGACGTTTAAACTTTCCCGTGAAATAAGTTATATATAAAAATCAATCATCATGAATTAGGAATACATACGTATTCCGTCAACACTCATGAGGCATCTAGCATTTATAAGTTACTTTAGAAAAATTATTGACTGAGTATTTAGCAGTTAAATTAAATTCATTATAGCTACATGATTTTTAAGCTAGAAATTATAATTTATTGTGTTTTTCCACTGTAACTCATCAGCTAGAGAATCTAACAGACTTATAAATTATTCACTCAGCACAAAAGAAACTAGTAGGATAAAATAGGCGATTTAACACTTAAATCACTCACGAAATATTAGATATATTAAATATAATATTTACCTCAACACAGAACTACGGTATCACAACGAAACTAAGAGATTTCACTTATAAGTTTAAGTATCTAGAACGAAGTGACCATGTCTACTGCAAAATGGAGAATGAGTGCAATCAAGTTTCAAACTCTGGTTAATATCTTAAACCAGACAAAGGCTCCTACTATTTCCAAAAACCCATTCTCTACCCTCTCCTAACACCTACGTTAACTTAGACGCATGCCGTAACTGCCACCGTGCGTCTTTCCACCTACGTGAACAAACTGACCGAGAGCGCGCGTGTCAGATGCGAATCTCAGACGACCTGTCTCCAATGCAGAGGCAGTTTTCACACCTCCCCGAGAAACTCAACCTGAGAACCGCTGTGACAGGTGAAAATGCTACATTGTGGGGGGGGGGATAGGGGGTGTTTATTGTACGGTTATCTTTCAGAATTGTTGCCTTGGTTGCCTGTGTCCTGAACATATACTTTTAAATTTTGTAAGGATTCCTTCCTCGCGTTAGCGCTACAACGTTGTTGGCCATGAATAACGGCTGATTCTGGCAGATAAACACCTACATGATCAATCACAAAAACTGAAGTGCTACGACAAAATCACCAATGGGCAACTGATGACAATAACCAGACGAGTATCAGTGAAACAACAGGTGAGAGAAATACCTGGCGATGGACAATACACACGTCAGTGAAACAATAGGTGAGAGAAATACCCTGGCGATGGACAGTGCACACACCAGTGAAACAACAGGTGAGAGAAATACCCTGGCGATGGACAGTACACACATTGGGGAAACCTTTGGATAGAATTAACATGGAGTACTAGATCTGGATTACCCCGGGGTAACAGAAGTACAAGCAGAAGACATGGAGAAGAGAACTGGAGACGGAAGTCGAATTGATGAGGTAGGGATGGAAAGACATTGAGCTAATGGCACACGGCATCAACACTTGGCACGTGTTTGTTGAAGGCTATGCTCGATGGAGAGCTAAAGGCACGCAGCATCAACATTTGGCACGTGTTTGTTGAAGGCTATGCTCGATGGAGAGCTAATGGCACACGGCATCAACATTTGGCACGTGTTTGTTGAAGGCTATGCTCGATGGAGAGCTAATGGCACGCGGCATCAACATTTGGCACGTGCTTGTTGAAGGCTATGCTCGATGGAGAGCTAATGGCACGCGGCATCAACATTTGGCACGTGTTTGTTGAAGGCTATGCTCGATGGAGAGCTAATGGCACGCGGCATCAACATTTGGCACGTGTTTGTTGAAGGCTATGCTCGATGGAGAGCTAATGGCACGTGGCATCAACACTTGGCACGTGTTTGTTGAAGGCTATGCTCGATGGAGAGCTAATGGCACGCGGCATCAACACTTGGCACGTGTTTGTTGAAGGCTATGCTCGATGTAGAACTAATGGCACGCGGCATCAACTATTGGCACGTGTTTGTTGAAGGCTATGCTCGATGGAGAGCTAATGGCACGCGGCATCAACATTTGGCACGTGTTTGTTGAAGGCTATGCTCGATGGAGAGCTAATGGCACGCGGCATCAACATTTGGCACGTGTTTGTTGAAGGCTATGCACGATGGAGAGCTAATGGCACGCGGCATCAACATTTGGCACGTGTTTGTTGAAGGCTATGCTCGATGGAGAGCTAATGGCACGCGGCATCAACATTTGGCACGTGTTTGTTGAAGGCTATGCTGGAGGGAGAGCTAATGGCACGCGGCATCAACATTTGGCACGTGTTTGTTGAAGGCTATGCTCGATGGAGAGCTAATGGCACGCGGCATCAACATTTGGCACGTGTTTGTTGAAGGCTATGCTCGATGGAGAGCTAATGGCACGCGGCATCAACATTTGGCACGTGTTTGTTGAAGGCTATGCTCGATGGAGAGCTAATGGCACGCGGCATCAACATTTGGCACGTGTTTGTTGAAGGCTATGCTCGATGGAGAGCTAATGGCACGCGGCATCAACATTTGGCACGTGTTTGTTGAAGGTTATGCTCGATGGAGAGCTAATGGCACGCGGCATCAACATTTGGCACGTGTTTGTTGAAGGCTATGCTCGATGGAGAGCTAATGGCACGCGGCATCAACACTTAGCACGTGTTTGTTGAAGGCTATGCTCGATGTAGAGCTAATGGCACGCGGCATCAACATTTGGCACGTGTTTGTTGAAGGCTATGCTCGATGGAGAGCTAATGGCACGCGGCATCAACATTTGGCACGTGTTTGTTGAAGGCTATGCTCGATGGAGAGCTAATGGCACGCGGCATCAACATTTGGCACGTGTTTGTTGAAGGCTATGCTCGATGGAGAGCTAATGGCACGCGGCATCAACATTTGGCACGTGTTTGTTGAAGGCTATGCTCGATGGAGAGCTAATGGCACGCGGCATCAACATTTGGCACGTGTTTGTTGAAGGCTATGCTCGATGGAGAGCTAATGGCACGCGGCATCAACATTTGGCACGTGTTTGTTGAAGGCTATGCTCGATGGAGAGCTAATGGCACGCGGCATCAACATTTGGCACGTGTTTGTTGAAGGCTATGCTCGATGGAGAGCTAATGGCACGCGGCATCAACATTTGGCACGTGTTTGTTGAAAGCTATGCTCGATGGAGAGCTAATGGCACGCGGCATCAACATTTGGCACGTGTTTGTTGAAGGCTATGCTCGATGGAGAGCTAATGGCACGCGGCATCAACACTTGGCACGTGTTTGTTGAAGGCTATGCTCGATGGAGAGCTAATGGCACGCGGCATCAACATTTGGCACGTGTTTGTTGAAGGCTATGCTCGATGGAGAGCTAATGGCACGCGGCATCAACATTTGGCACGTGTTTGTTGAAGGCTATGCTCGATGGAGAGCTAATGGCACGCGGCATCAACATTTGGCACGTGTTTGTTGAAGGCTATGCTCGATGGAGAGCTAATGGCACGCGGCATCAACATTTGGCACGTGTTTGTTGAAGGCTATGCTCGATGGAGAGAGCTAATTTGGCACAGGCGCGATGGAGAGCATCAACATTTGGCACGTGTTTGTTGAAGGCTATGCTCGATGGAGAGCTAATGGCACGCGGCATCAACATTTGGCACGTGTTTGTTGAAAGCTATGCTCGATGGAGAGCTAATGGCACGCGGCATCAACATTTGGCACGTGTTTGTTGAAAGCTATGCTCGATGGAGAGCTAATGGCACGCGGCATCAACACTTGGCACGTGTTTGTTGAAGGCTATGCTCGATGGAGAGCTAATGGCACGCGGCATCAACACTTGGCACGTGTTTGTTGAAGGCTATGCTCGATGGAGAGCTAAGGAGTATTTATTGTATTATTATATTGTGCACGTGTATAACAGTGACACTGCCGTAACTTGTGTTCAAATCAAGAGGGCACCATTCAGCTAGCTAGGTTTGATGAATTTTTGGAATACATGTATACACTGGACACTATATACCTCCAGTATAACCCACTAGTATAGATTTGACACTTTATACATCCAGTATAACGCACATGTAGACATTAGAAATAATTTACTCTCAGCATAACCCACACTTAGACATCAGACATCATACACTGTAACTCGCGTGTAGATATTAGACACCATATACCCCCCACATGGAACACAGATGTAGACATCAGATATTACGTGCCCTTAACATAACCCACACTAAGACATCAGACATCACGTGTGTTGCGGGTTGTTTTAGTGAATTATGGAAGGTTAATATCTTGAGCATCGTGCTTATGGATGTTTGCTAATGGTTTGGGGTTGTCAAGAAAATTACAGTTCATGCACGGACTCAAACAACTGGTTGATTTTTGGGTCCACAAATACAGGCATATTTATTATGCATTAAACAAGTTCATTTGATAGCATGAAATACATTAATGATTTGAAAGCTCCTATAGTCCTCCTTGGAACATCACATATCAGGAATACTTACTACGCAGTGCCATCACGATTATCACTGAAGTTTCGGAAACCAGACATGGATTTAATATAATGAAATTACGATTGCAACACTTCTCTGAACAAATATTTCCTCGAACTCAATCCTTCTGTTCGGAATCTTTATATAATATCAGTGGCGACCTTCGTACAATATACAGCCACGTAGAAGAGTAGATAATCTTCAAAATTAAGGAGCAACCGCCTCGACGTCCTTCTTGGTCAAAATCTAATAACGAAAGGCACCGTCTAACGGTTTGCATAAATTATGTTAAGCACCAAAACCACGTCATCATACACAAGTGACGTCAGACTAATATCGCGTTCATTTAACATTTTTATAAGTGCAAAATACATCATGCTGGCCACGAATAGAACTGTTAGCGTGTAGATTAACTGATAACAGAACTAAACGTGGTCAACATGTAAAATACACGATAAATCATCTTTAACAACGTGCCACACTTAGATATCAGACATCATAAACTATAACCCACATGTTGATATTAGACACCATAAGACCCCAAAATAACACACACTAAGACATCATACATTACATGTCCTTTGATTAACCCACACTAAGACATCAGACATCATATGTCCTGTACATAACCCACTCTAAGACATCAGAAATCACATGTCCTTAACATAACCCACACTAAGACATCAGACGTCACATGTTCTTAACATAACCCACACTAGGACATCAGACATCACATGTCCTTAACATAACCAACACTTATGCATCAGACATCACATGTCCTTAACAGAATACAAACTAAGACATCAGACATCACATGTCCTCAACATAATCCACACTTAACATTAGACGTCACGTACCCTTTACATAACCCACACTAAAACATCAGACATTACTTGTCCTTAACATAACCCACATTTAGACATCAGACATCACATGCCCTTAACATAACCCACGCTAAGACATCACATATCTCATGTCCTTAACACATTAACTACCGAATTGAAAAACAAACTGTGGCCGAATTAAATTGTTTTCCCATTTTCATCCTGTAGGTGTTTGCACAAAGTAAGCTGTAGTTTTCGTAATTGTTTACAGATTTTTATGAATTACACGTCATTTTAAAGATAAATGAATGCACTACTACAATAAACACCGGTTGTAACTCTAATAGAGGTTGTTGCTATTTAACGGCCCTCCGATGGCCGAAGACTTGCAATATTTTCACAATTATGACTGCTTGCGCCCCATCTCTATCAAAATCACAATTTCAATCAATGTGCACACCGTTTTCACTCTTATCCTCGTCGCTAGATCTATCAGTCAATTGTTGAAACACGTTTCTATCCTATTCAGCCGTTAGACGAGATGTACACGCATTTTTTGTAGTCCTATCACTAGTTGCCACAGTAAACAGTTTTACACGATTTGGTAATTAACCCAAAACGTGGAAAAATTTTCCAGTGTTCTACAACAACCATGCTTTGGGAATTTGTTTTCCGGTGGCAACTTAAAATCTCGAACCAGATCAGAAAGTTTTTAAGTACATTTTTAATTCGTTTTATTACTAAAATTAGATTGGCGCTCTGAGCGGCTTGCGGTCCAAATGTGATTATTTTGTGAGCCGCTGACAGCGGCTTGCGGTTGTTAATGTGTTAACATATCCCCCACTACGACATCAGATATCACACGCCCTTAACATAACCCACACTAGGACATCAGATATCACATGTCCATAACATACCCCACACTAAGACATCAGACATCACATGTCCTTAACATAACCCACACTAAGAAATCACATATCACATGCCCTTAACATAACCCACACTAAGAAATCACATATCACATGCCCTTAACATAACCCACACTAAGACATCAGATATCACATGCCCTTAACATAACCCACACTAAGACATCAGATAGCACATGTCCTAAACATAATCCACACTAAGACATCAGACATCACATGTCCTTAACATAACCCACACTAAGACATCAGACATCATTGTCCTTAACATAACCCACACTAAGACATCAGATATCACATGTCCTTAACATAACCCACACTAATACATCAGATATCACATGTCCTTAACATACCCCACACTAAGACATCAGACATCACATGTCCTTAACATACCCCACACTAAGACATCAGAAAGCACATGTCCTAAACATAACCCACACTAAGACATCAGACATCACATGTCCTAAACATACCCCACACTAAGACATCAGACATCACATGTCCTTAACATAACCCACACTAAGACATCAGATATCACATGGTTCACATTGTCCTTTGTCCACACAGCTGCCTAAGGAAATTTCTTCGGATTTTCTGGCCGAACACCATCACCAAGAACTGCTGACTTGGAGCCACTTAGAAGAGATGCGCACCATTATAGCGGGTCGACGCTGGAATAGGATTGGCCACGTCCTCAGAAGAGACCCTGACACCATCACCAGAAATGCCATGCTATAGACTCCAGAAGGAAAGCGAAAGCGAGGACGGCCAAAAGTCACCTGGCGGAGAACTGTTGAGGCGGAGATGCTAAGCATGAACCAGAGCTGGGGCACCACACGAAAGATGGCTGTCGACCAAGGGCCAGAGCTGGGGCACCACACGAAAGATGGCTGTCGACCAAGGACCAGAGCTGGGGCATCACACGAAAGATGGCTGTCGACCAAGGACCAGAGCTGGGGCATCACACGAAAGATGGCTGTCGACCAATGACCAGAGCTGGGGAACCACAGGAAGGATGGCTGTCGATCGAGTAAAGTGGAAACAGTTTGTTGCTGCACTACAAGACGCCACTAGGCGTGATTTTTTTTTTTTTTTTTTTTTTTTTTTGGTACGCCCGCTAATACTCGAGGCGAAATCTCAGGTTATTATTTTATGTCTAACCTGACATTGATTTTACGTGAGTATCCCTTTGTTTCTTGTACAAAGACAGATGTCCCTCGCCATTCAGGCAAATACTCGCCGATTTCGGAGGTACCCATTACAGCTGGGTCGGCTCAGGAGCCGCCAGTCCCTGGTCGACGACACTCCATCAAATGTCCTCGCCAGGTCTCGAGTTAATCCAGTCCAAATCCCGGTCGACGAAAAATCCTCAAATGCCGTCGCCCGGGTTTGATCCTGTATCACCCTGTCGCCAGAGCGGTGTTGTAACCACTACGCTAGCGCAGCTCCCAAAGATGAAGAAGAATAATCGACATACTGTAGATACTTGATTCTCAAACATTATACCGCGATGATGATGACATGAAAATTTTTCTAAAAGGGAGATAACACCATATTTAACTGTTTTGTAAAGGAACAATTTTCATTCTTTATATATATATATATATATATATATATATATATATATATATATATATATATATATATATATATATATATATATATATATATATATATATATATATATATATATATATATCCCAACTAACATAATTACCGATGTATGTTTGTGACGGTTGTGACAGAGATTATGTTATCGATTTCATATATCTTTCTCTTTGTCTTCATTTTCTTCTTCTACGTCTCGTCACACACGCCTGTTGGAATTATACTCTCCCTTTCAAACCTTTGTCTTTTCGTTTCTAATTTAGCAACGCATTTTTATTGCTATTAGCTAGATTCTTTGATGAGATCGAATCGTGTTAAATTCATTCTCGACAGGGATATGAGGAAGACTATCGTCTATCATTGTTCTCTGATCTGCTCGCCTATAAGTTAATTATTCAAGGTGAAAGATCTAAGATCTAAGACGAGTTCGCTTATATTACGTTTTATGGCCATAGTCTGCGGGCAGAAATAGTGTGAATTCTCGGGCGAAGAATCTCTTGCCGGGTCTGGTAAATCATGTTACACAAGATCTGAGAGAGACTGTCCGCTCGTTTTGCCTGAGTCTGTCGGTCTCAGTGTGAAGAATTCGTTTGATCTGTGGAATGAACACGGGTAATATGTAAAATTTGGACGGAGGTGCTAACATCTGGAATATTCTGGTTCGAGAATCGGCGTAGCATTCTTTGTAAGTTTCAGATATTTATACCCCTGAATCTTAGACTCAGTATCCAGTATTCATTCAGACTCCGCAGTTTCTCTAGGCACATTATAGCGGCGTTTCTAGAAATTACTTTATTAAGTAAAGTTTTCAGTTTGCGTTGGAGAAAATAGTCTTAGTAGGCTGTGTGAGGTAAATAGATTTCACTAGTTTTATCGTCTATTTCATTCTCACTAGTTTAATTTCTGTGCAGAGTGATTGAAGGTTAAGTCAGTTAATTTCTCTAGTAATTGTGTTACAGTGGATAGCAAAATAAATTATAATTTCTAGCTAAAAACTCATTCGGCTATTAATAAAGTTAATTAAATTGCTAGTAACCAGTCCGAGAATATACTAACTAACTAGTAAATGCACTGATTCATCATTGAGTATTGACGAAATGTATGTATATATATATTTCTAATTCATGATGTGTAGATTATTTATTTTAAATGACTATAGTTTATTTTCCTCTACACCTCACGGTAGAAGGGGAACGACTAAGTAAGTAAGTATAGTTTATTTCACGGGAGTTTAAAACGATGAGACAAGCTCTAAGCTTGCAGTTTATAATTTAAGTTATAACCGAAGTGGATAACTATGTTATATTTTACGCGGGTAAGATAGGATTGTGAATATGCTATATGATATTTGTATCTACATATTTTCTCCCTATTCAGTTCTGGGTCAAAAACCCTATAAACCTTACCAGCGGCTTCCATTCCATACGAACTGAATATATTTTACAAAGAAAGAACATTCTAAATAACTGATAGGGCTTTCAAGGTGACTTGTCCGGCTTCGTGGTTTACACCCAGATAGAGACATAGCACCGGCCCAAAAGACTTATTAAGAATAAATGCTAACTGGACTATTAGAATATCTAGAGTTCTTGTTTTTCCCAAAGTTCATATACAGTCAGCCTGTATTGGCGACTAAAGCAAACATTAACAGTACTTATATAACGACCACGTGTTGTGAAGAAGATTGATCTTGTAATAGAATTTGTTTACCTGGAAAATCGACGAAACGATTGAAGAATTCCCGCTACTGTATCCTGTGAACAGTTGATTCCATAATTATTTCCTACCTGGACAAAATTTGAAGTAACATTCAACAGCATCCTGCTTAAAAATAGTGAATCTAGCGTTTCCCAACATTTGATTTAATTACTCAGTTGGAGAAGCTGGGGCTTGATTCGCCAGACAACCAACCGCTGATTGGCTGCATGTTCCTTTAATCAATTTTCCAGAGGTGGTGAAGGCAACGTGTAGGTAAGGTTGATTGTGTGTGTTTCTGTGATCACAGTTTGTTTGTCAGAGCGAGCGAATGCAGGATAAATAATTCTTTCATGTAATAACTCATTGAATACTCTGTATTTTTTTATGCAAGTAGTTTTGCTAATGCTGTCCCTTTGGTTTTCAGAATAGATTAACATATAAACTCTGTTCTTGATTTTTTTTCTTTTTTTAGGGAAAACATCAGACCATAGCGTATACATCTGTGACTCTTTGTGGGCTAATAACTTTTCTACTAACGGGATCGTGAGCTCAAAACAGAGAGGGAAAGGATTACACCTATGGGTCTATCTTCTTTTTATTTTCTTTGTTAATTCATTAACGTATGTGTATTTGTATGAGATTTGATATTCTACTCATTTCTGTTGTGACTTTCTTTATGATAAATAAAATTTTCATAAACTTATGTAAGTGTGTCGGTCAGCTTGTTCCAAACAAAATATTCATATTCCATAGATATAGTTTCACGTCTGTACGTCTAACCGTTGTCACTTGTGTGCTCGGGTCTATGAGTGGTTGATATAGAGTATATCTCTATAACTGAGTAATCTGTCTGACATTTTTCTGTTGTAGAGAGATAGGTTGAGCGAGAGATTTCTCGAGCTTCAGAGACAGACTTACTTATTGTCACACCATCTCACTCGTGAAAATCTATTTCTATTATTACCTCTCACTGAGTCATCTCATGTTCTAGTATATTCAGAAGGGACCAATCTGAGTCTTAATTCACCTATCGCAAATCTACGACAACGGTATTGCCTCCCCTGCTTTGCAGTAGTGGTCCAACGGTGACCAAACTCAAGAGTATCTAATATAGGCTTCAATGGAGTCTATTTGTACAGAAGATTACTCTTGGCAGTAATGTAGATAGAAGAGTAGTAAAGCTTCTATCACATGGGAGTCTTCACAAGAAATTCAGGTGAGCGAAAACAATGCTGGCTGTCTCTAAGCACGTTAATTCTGTAATCTGCCGACCACTTTTGTGAAGAATTTAAGCACTTATTTATCAGCTCGTTAAGCTCCCACCCCTGATTTACTCAGTGGAATTCTATTATTCAAGTAAAGCTCTGTTTAGAATGTGTGTAGTAATTGAGTGAGACAAACATGCAATAACTTTAAGATGATCAAATCGAAGTTAATTTTGTAACATTACAAATAACAAAATTTAGTAATCACTTTAGTTTTAACAGTTTGAAAATTATTTGAATAGTTATGGATAAAGAAAAACTATCATCCTCGTATTTGAGATTGCGAAAAGGGTAAGACAGTTCAGATGGCAGCATATATTTGAACTTAGCTGCCAATGACTGTTCTGTCTTTTCACACTGATCACTCGTCTCTGGTCAAGGTTGTCGGGTGTAGCTTGTCTCCCGGAATCTTCAAGGAAAGTCTACACAGTGTGTTCTGTGTCTTAAAGCGTAGGCCACTGATCCCGTCTTGTTCCATAAATAGTACGTTCTCCTTGTACCACCAATAACTGATAGAAAAATAGAAAAGAACGCTCTTCTGAGTATGGCGTTCTCCGACACAGTTATGTGTCCCCCTTCTTCTATTTCACCATCCCACAACTCAGAGTTTACCCTCGATGAGAATTAAATTTAATCCCTCGGGGCAAAACTTCCTTTACATTTAAACTGAATAGCTTTAGCTTTACATTGCATTTAAATGAAAAAGGTCAAACGTACATATATAATATGTTTTACATTTACATCTCCACTGTTTGAAAAGTGTTCACAATATACATTCATTCGTGTTTCATTTATATTTACACTTATGGAAAAGTTTGAAACTTCTATTAATTAAAATGAATATTTTCCCATGGACATTTACACTGGTTTAAAGCGTGAAATCTTACATTAATTTTAAAGTTAATATGTTTATAGGGACATTTACATTGCTTTGAGAATGTAAGTCTTATGCTTAAAATGGACATCATTTCTTTTCATCTTTCCCTCCCTGCTCCATAGGGAACCTGGAACTACTTTATGCTTTTAGTTCTCTTTACGAAACTATCAATAAAGCATTCATCAGCCCGTGCAGTGGTGGTTCATGAATCATCATTCAATACGCTGAGGTTGCCAGCCTCAAATGACTTTGACATCCAATAGCGAGTTTCAC
Organism: Oreohelix idahoensis; assembly: GCA_024509875.1. Lineage (NCBI taxonomy): Eukaryota > Metazoa > Mollusca > Gastropoda > Stylommatophora > Oreohelicidae > Oreohelix > Oreohelix idahoensis. Next base: position 573,240 of record JAMPIV010010159.1, read on the forward strand.
ACAATAAAATTCGCATGGTAATATATACATATATATGTTAGTTCACATGTTAGTAATAAAATATGAAATGTAAATCACAACTTACTCCAATCCTGGCTACAGACTTGTCGCACAGATGAATAAAAGAGACAATCTTCTCTTACACGAGTCTGGGATTTCTTTGAATTTCACAATAGATTGCCCCTTCTGACTCCGTGTTTTCTCTCAGTTTCCTAGTCCCGGTTGTTCTTTATTAAAATTTGAAAGAGATTTCCTGTGCTTTATAAGTCTTATCTGGTTCTCCAATAAAAGGTCCGAATAACAATTATGAATTATGAATCTAGTTCTTCCTCTGGCAAAGGTCTGATGTCTTGGCGAGCGTGCAAATCACAGAGAAATAAAACTGTGAAATTGTAAGCCTATATTCCCTCCAGTGATGTTATGAATCTAACCAGAAGATCCAATCATTTCAAATCATGCAGGATAGGCTGTGATATTTCATAATAGTCCCACGTGAAATAAGGTGCGTGCCTGCATAGGTCACGTATTACCAGATATGGACATCTGATGCCTTGTATACACTCTTACAAACACATTTGTAGACTCATATTGTCTAAAATGTAATAAATCCATGATTAGTTTTTAACCAAGTACCGGAAGCAATTACATCACATTTGTCTGCCCACCCGTGACACACAGACGGTAATCTAAACACGCCGGCGACTATCTTATCTCGCTCTTCGTAGGCTGGGATGACCAGGTAATAAACCGGTGACATATTTGCAAGAAGAAATATATATATATATATATCCTTCGATGCAGCTGTTAATTCAGTTGGTTGACAGTAATGGTTTCACTCGTATGACTCATTTTTTTCCAAAATACATATATACAGAGCTAATATATTAATAATACTTTGCTGGAGTGCCTTCGACTGGGGCCTCAATAAATACGAGTCAAGTGTTACATTCTGACAGAGAACCGCGCTAGTGTAGTGTTCACCACACTGCGCTGGCGATCGGGAGATCCCAGGTTCAAGCCCGGGCTAGTACATTTGAAGAGTGTCGTCGACCGGGACTTGGACTGGAATAATTCGAGCCCTGGCGAAGACATTTGAAAGAGTATTGTCGACCAGGGACTGGAATAACCTGAACGGCTCCTGAGCTGACCCAGCTCTAATAGATACCTCCAAAGACGACGAGTATCTGCCTGAGCCTGAATGGCGAGAGGACACCTGTCAGCGTACAGGTAACAAGGGATACTCACGTAAAATTAGTCTCAGGTTAGACATACTAACCGGAGATTTCGCCTCGAGGTAATAGCGGGCGTATGATTAAAAAAAACCATTCTGACACAATTACTTTTCTCACAGAAACGAGTGGAGGATACTAAATTTACAACAAACCCAGTAAACACAGTTGCTGTACTTGTCGTCATAAAATACCTGTGAGACTTCCTCAATTAGGAGCACAACTCTCCTATTTACCTGACTACCAAGAATAACCTTGAGCGAAGGTCGCTACTTTTGGAACATTCATTCTTTTACTGCAGCTGTCGGAACATTCGCGGACCACCACAGCAGATCAGGGGAGACAATCCGCGACACACACATATGTGATTGTTTTTGTGAATGTTAATACTCATGTGGCTGTTTGTATTGGTGGTAGTGTACTTGTTTGTGTGGATGCTTGTTTGTGTGGAAGCTGACGTAAATGAGATTAGGTAAGCGGGTTTTTATGTGGATTTGCTTTTGTGCGTCGATTTTGATTTACATGTGTACGTGATTCCTGCGTAGATATATCATAACTTGAGGACCCATATGTAAGTGTTGATATGTGGTTGTTTGTGTAAGTGGTAATATGGTTGTAAAGATTTGTATATAAGTGAATGTGTAAGTGTTAGTATGGCTGTAAATGTATGTGTAGACGTCGCTGCGTTTCTTGGTGGAAAGGGGGAGAGTGGTGCACTCTTCACGGCAAAAATCATGGGGGTCTTGTTTCACGCGGTACTATAAAAAGCTGTTACGCGAGAACTAGCTTCAGGCACAAGCACAGTAGTCGTAGAATCCTGCCTCTAGCAGCTCCCTTCGATTCACCTTCTGAAGAAATCGAGATCTGGTAACTTTATCCTGGTGTCGGATCAGACACCACGAGACAACCAAAGCTACCATGTCACCAGTCATCTGCATTTCATAAGCCACAATTTGTATCTCTACACGTGTATTCAGTTCTTGGATTTCCGACCACGGTCTCAGTCACACAGGAGGGACCGGCGTCGTGTAGCCTAGGGTATCGTCAGCGAATCTGATACGGTGATTAGATCTGACTGAACCTCGGATCTGTCTCTCCCCTCAACTCTACCCGTTAATAATAATCTGGTGGTTGTATTCTTGTACGTGAGGGAGATGAGAACCACTCAACTCTCACCGCGAAAAAAACGTTTGGTTTTGCTGATCACGCGCACGCCCGGCCTACACCAGCGAGCAAATGTTAAAGGCTGTCTCTGACTGGAACCTCTCATTTTATTTAATGAGATATTTTCTTCTAATCTGTGAGACGGTTGTAAAACTGTTGCTCCAGCTAACACTGTCTGAGCACGTGCTTGGATAACAGTAGACACTGTGTCATGGTTGTTTTCTAATCTCGTCCAACATGGCGTCTGGGACATGATTGGTTACATAGAAAAGGAAATAAACAAGAACAAAATGAAGAAAGGTGTTGAAATTCCCTCGTTACCCCAGGAAGGAGGGCAATGAACTCTCTCTCTCTCTCTCTCTCTCTCTCTCTCTCTCTCTCTCTCTCTCTCTCTCTCTCTCTCCCTCTCTCTCTCTCTCTCTCTCTCTCTCTCTCTCTCTCTCTCTCTCTCTCGCTCTCTCTCTTTCTCTCGCTCTCGCTCTCTCTCTTTCTCTCTTTCTCTCTCTCACTCTCTCACTCTCTCTCTATTTCTCTCTCTTTCTCTCTCTCTCTCTTTCTCTGTCTCTCTCTCGCTCTCTTGCTCTCTCTCTCTCTCTCTCTGTCTCTCGCTCTCTCGCTCTCTCTCTCTCTTTCTCTCTTTCTCTCTCTCTCTTTTTTCTCTCTCTTTCTCTCTGTCTCTCTCTCGCTCTCTCGCTCTCTCTCTCCTGTGTTTTCCTCTCTCTCTTCCTGGTTAGTTGTCCCTCAGTACTACTCCGGTGCCATCTAGTGCGTGTCATCATGACCTGGTAACAGAAGTCGAGACGTGTTTTTTCCCACCACAAAACGTGTGAGGTTGACTGTGGCCACTTTATGTAGCTTAGTTTATTAATAAAACAGCTTCCTACCGTTATTTTATTTCAATAATATTTATGTTCTATTTAATATCTGCAGAATATTAATCTATAGTCCGTTCGGAAATTCGTGCCCACAGAAAGCGTCAATTTTCTCCAAAACTGTTTGTTATATGGACATGAATTTTTGCACGCAGTCTTAGATTTTCTATGCAGTTAAGATTTTGCGATCATTACATCCACAGCTTTCGCGAAATTTGACAAACGGCGATTTTCTTTGATCTTTTTGGAACATTTGCCAAAATCTGCCCGAACATTAATTCTTACAGTAAATCACAACATTTGTGCGACAAGACGGTTCAAAGGCGTGTCCTAAATGTGTGTTTGGTTGTTCACGTGATTTTGATACGGGGAATGATGTTCTGATAATGAACCATGATAGCAGTAAATCATCAGTAAGCTATGACGAATCGTAACTGTTTATGTGTTATTATAGATTGGCATATGAAATTAGTTTATCACAAACGAAGGAATGCGATCGACGTGCCTCATTCCGAATCGGACGACGCCAATAAGTTCACAACAGTTATTGGTTGGATAAACTGCAAGCCATCTCGCTGCCAGTAATCTTCTTCTTCCTGTAGCACGTGTTCTTCACATTTAGCCAAGTACTCTGTGTCTATTCGTGAAAGGGCCTCACGAGTCATGTCTTTAACATCGCACATTTTAAAAGTGGTTGTTCTGGGCGGCCACTTGCCCTTTAACTCTAGCCCAAACCAGCTCTATTGGGTTAAGGTGAGAATGGTAAGGTGGGAGTCGAAGAGAAACATGACCCTGCTCTTGTATGATTTTATCAATCAGATACACTTTTGTCTTATTCCTCTGTCTCACAAGCTGCAACAACTCTGGTTTTAAATAGCTGTTGTCAGCGAAGATATTTTCTTTCTCGTTCGTATGATGAGCATTATCCCAAGATTCGTCCAAATACACTATATCATAGCCGTCTTGCCTTCTCTCACGAATCGGCCTAAGGTATTTGCTTCGAGCTGCAACCAGATGTGGTTTTTCACATAAAAAATTCCTTCCACCAGACGTTTTTCTAAAAGTGAAGCCGACACTTCTGACAAATTGCCAAAGAGTTGTTTTTGAGACGTTAATATCGCAGTCTGCTTGCAGCCGACTTTTCAGCATGCGGAGAGTAACAAGTTGATTGGCATTAAACATCTTCAAAATCAGACGTCTAATGACATTCTTGTCAAAATCATCAATTTTTTTTCTTCCTTCCTTGCTTAACCGCAGCCTCTGTACAATCACCGTCCTGTTGTATCCAACGTCGAAAAGATCTTCTATCCACACCCAGTGCCTTTCGTGTTCTCCTACCTGGTTCTTGGATGTCGTGGTATAAACAACCCATCTTAGCCTCTCTGCGAAAATGCTTGTACAATATAACAGTTACCTTCTGCAAAGTGATAAATTTGCATTTCAGATTCATTGCGCTTTTCATAATTATGCAGTTTAGTTTATTAATATATTATACGCTGGTGTCTTTTTGTTTCGTTGCAGCCAACTCATTGCAATTAGCATACGCCGCTGAAATAATTACTCGCGATTGTGTACAACAGGTGCGCACACGTGCGGACATGTAGTCACTACACTAATTCAAACCAAAAAAAATATTGAATAGCACATTTCATCGCTTGTGCTGTGCTGCAACCAAAATTAAGTGCACAATTTTTGAACGGATCTTTTAACTTTCCTGTAGAACTAATAAAAATTAACCCAGATAACGGTAAGAGTATTTTTATATAACTTAAAGAAGAAAATTCGAACATGACATGAGTTTTGTAAGGGCAAAAAATATATTAATAACTGCATTTATATCAGTAGGGCACGTAGCAAATTTCAATAACATCCGTCAATGGGGTTGCAAAGTTACAACGTTCAATGTGCGGGCACGAATTTCCGAACGGACTATAACAAATTGACGAACGATCTATACAAGATCAGAATCATACAATAATTCGTATAAACTAAACGTTCTTCCACAAAAGATTAAACTCTGATCTCATATGACTAGATTTCTTCCACTTGCTAACTTAGAATGTCGTGAATCCTTGAAATGTTTTTTTTTTTTTTTTTTTGACTGCAATCCAGGGTTGGTTTAATATTTGACACATTTGCTACAATCGTGTTGATTCAGTACAGCAACTAGATGAATATTTTAGGAATTCCATAAATGTTTTGTCCACAACCGTGTCACTTAGTATAAGGGGTAGTGTCTTCTTGTGCTGGCTTCTTGTGACGGACCAGGTCCTGTGTTGAATCCATGCTCTATAATCAGTGAAAATATAAATGAATGAATGTAGTTTGTACTCATCGTTATAGACCTGACGCTGTAGTTCAACGTTTTAAACTGATTCAAACATGTAACTATCACAACCAACAGCATTGAGATTAATATTGATGTCCCTTGATGTGACAGTTTTGTCCCCTGATTTTAACAACTTTCAATTCGACAATCTAACGATTTCCGTCACTTCTATATGTACACTAGCAAGTAACCCGCCAAAATGTCAGGGGACATAATTATGTTGTCCTCTGTCTGTTCCATGTCCTGGTGACGGAAATAATTCTCCTGTGGCCACAGGGCTGAATTAACTATTAAACAAAATAAGCACGTGCTTAGGGCACCAAGGGAAGGGGGGGCATCACAGAATTTTCTCTCTAGCTATCATGCCCTTAACTCTCATCTCTTTCACTGCCACAGTCGTCTTAACTCTCATCTCTTTCACTGACACAGTCGTCTTTAGTCTCATCGCTTTCACTGACACAGTCGTCTTAACTCTCATCTCTTTCACTGACACAGTCGTCTTAACTCTCATCTCTTTCACTGACACAGTCGTCTTAACTCTCATCTCTTTCACTGACACAGTCGTCTTAACTCTCATCTCTTTCACTGACACAGTCGTCTTAACTCTCATCTCTTTCACTGACACAGTCGTCTTAACTCTCATCTCTTTCACTGACACAGTCGTCTTAACTCTCATCTCTTTCACTGTCACAGTCGTCTTTAGTCTCATCTCTTTCACTGACACAGTCGTCTTAACTCTCATCTCTTTCACTGACACAGTCGTCTTAACTCTCATCTCTTTCACTGCCACAGTCGTCTTTAGTCGAATTTTTTGTAATTTTCAATATCTGCCGTGTTTGACTTTGATCTGAATTGGTAAAAACACCCAAAAAAAGAAGACAAAAAGGTTTTTTTTTGGTATGTTGAGTGACTGAAAGTGTCAGACATAGACCTAGAGTTTAGTATGTTTGTCTGTCTTACCAACGTTTTTCTGCATGAATTTCAATGGAGTCTGGCCAGGAAGAAAATTGAATTTTCAGTCTCTTCAGCATTTACTGGGTCTTAAATGTCTTGTCAGTTAAGCAAAGGAAGCGCCGGGGTGAGGGGGGGGGGGGCATCAGTTGGCCTTAATCCGGTCCTATGTGGCCATGTCAATCCTTCCCATTCAATTTCAACGTCATTAAATCTTTGTAGTCAAACGTGTCATGACTTAAGGTCAAAGGTCAATGAACCAGGAAAAAAAATTGAACGGTCTGTGGGCTCTTTTCATTATGTTCCGTTTAGGTTTCCGGTGCAATGCGCGCATTTTCCGTATTGTCCCCGACAAGTGGCGTCATAGATTCATTGTTCGTTTCAGACTCAGACATTATGTACGCACATATAGCACAACAGGTAAATTTATTTTGTTAAGTGTACATTAAACTGGCTTTTAAACATTAACAACGTCGGTTTGTAAACGTAACCTCTACACCTCACGGTAGAAGGGGAACGACTAAGTAAGTAGTAGGTTTGTAAACGTGTTTAAATGTTAAGCTGTCCACCTGAAACCAATGGTAACCCACTACTGGGTGTCACGATGTTGTCTTCTCTGCTCTACAGTGATGGTCCAACAATGGCCACAATATAGAGTATATAAATACGGTAAATAAATAAAAAACAAATTTAATGATCAGTTATTGGTTAACACGAGTAAATAAATAAGTGTTTGAGGAGAACTGCCATAAGACGGGGGTAAAACAGTTGAATGGGAACAAAAAACAACAACAACAAAATATATACACACACACAAATAGTAATACGTCTTACAAGGAGAAAGGACAAGACGTATTACTATTTGTGTGTGTGTATTTTTTTTTTTTTTTTTTTCCCCATTCAACTAAATAAATAAGTGAAGTTGGTGGATTAAAAAAAAATGTGGAATTTTTCTTCACATAAATTAGTTCAAGTGTTGGCCTATTTTCGGTTGTGAGTTATTTGCTTTAGCCAGATTAAAATGACATCTGGCCAAATGTTGACTGATTTGCTGACTGCTCCGTCAATTATCGACTTCTGTGGTGAGGCACGTCCCAGGCGTAGTTGCTGGGGTAACCGCTTCAACGTCCAGTATCCTGGACCTTTTCCATTTATGTATCGTAGATACATAGATGATGGCATAGGTCTCACTGATATGCCAGAAGCTGACCTATATAGTTCATCGACTGCATCAACCACTTCCACCCTGCTATCCAATTCACCTCTCACATCTCCACTATCTCTGTCAATTTCCTTGACATTTTTGTTACCATCACTCCCACCTTTAACACTTCGGTATACCACAAACCCATTTATGCACACAGTTACCTCTTGTATACTTCTTCTCATCCTCGGGCTTATCGTGACTCTTTGCCTTTCTCGCAACTTCTCCGCCTCCGTCGGTTATGCCAAGACGATGACGACTTTCTATGTCGAGCACAGGAAATGTTGGACTTCTACCGCAGGAGACAGTATCCGGAGGATGGTCTTACCTCTGCCCTAGAGCGTGTTCTCCCTATCTCACGTCTCCAGGTCCTCAAACAACGCCCCAAAACCTCCTCTGATAAAGTTAATTGTGACCTATCACCCCCGCAGCACTGCTGTTCAACGGATCCTTTATCGCCACCTACCTCTTCCCCAAGCTGATCCCGTGGCGTGGCAAGTGTTCAGGGTAGCTCTTAACGCTTGATTATATTAGATGACATCTCTGTAGAATGTAGATGGTAAACGACCAGTTTAATTACAATAATGCTGTCACGTGACTTACATCTGACACAGACAAACAGATAGGCAAACATACAGACAAACAGGCAGCTAGACAGACAGACAGATAGATAGGCAGCAAGACAGACAGACACAGACAGGCAGGCTGCAAGACAGACAGAAAGGTAGGCAGCCAGTGTCACGTAGGGTTTATATTCATTTAATTTCCTACATCTTCTTCCTATTCTTTCACATAAATTCTCTCTTTTATTATCTCTGTATTTTTTTTTTCCTGTGTATTTTTCATCCATTCGTTTTGCGAATATTATTTTCATATAATTCGCAAACTTTACCTGTTTTCCTTTCTCTTAAACTGAGAATCGCGCTAGGACGATATTACGTAGATGTCAGGGCTGCAGGGCGTCAGAAGGCGTGATAAGTCGGTTCGCTGAACACAGGACGTAGCAAATCGTCTACATTCTCACCGAGCGCGCGAGCTTCTTCTCGGCATTAGTCCCGGTGAGGTGTGATACTTTACATCTGCACCGGTCAGTATCCAGACATTTGTCTGGAAAATCCCAAACTGACACGGCGCTCACGGTGGGCCATGGTCAGCTGTAGTGTGAAAACTGCCCTACAATGGAGTCAGGCTGTCTGGGATTTGAAACTGACACGCGTACATCGTGGTCAGTAGGTGACAGTTACGACACGCGTTAAGCGGACGTAAATGTTGGGAGTAGGGGAGATAATTTCGCTTGGCGAAGTAAGTTTGGGCCCTTTTGTCTGATTTTAAGATATTGGCCAAGTTTGAAACTTTAATTTCATTCTCGCTCATAGACTCCACAGTAGATAGGTCGCTCGAAAACAGAATAGCTGTTAGCGAAGATCTCAGTTTGTTTCGGCAATTTGTCGAACTTCTAGACTTCCAGAAATATTTTCAGCATTTTTATTCTTAAGTTGTGCGACTACCTGTAATTCTGTGGTTGAGGTAATTAATATGATAGATATATAGATTTTGTGAGTGTTAAAGTGTTTAATCGCTTAATTCATTTTAATCTATTTCTTTAGCGCAGAAGAGAAATAAAGTGGTAGGCTATTATATTTTCTAGGGAAGCATTCAGTGGAAAGCAGAATAAAATTAAAATTTCTAGCTTATAACGGCAATTGTAGCTATTTATAATTTAATTTAACTGCTAATACTCAGTCGAGTGTATTTTTCTAAACTAACGTATAAACTCTAGAATCCAGCCTCATGAATGGTGACGGAATACGCACGTGTTCTTAATTTATGAGGATTGCTGATTTTTAAATATAACTTACGTCACGGGAAGTTTAAATGATAAGCAAAGCTCTCTGCTTGCAAGTTTAAATGTAAGTTTTAACCAGTACAGATTCTGTTTATTATATTATATGTGTTATTTTTCCTCCACACAGTGAAAGTTTTGGGGTGACCCTAACTTTACCAGCACCTAGTAGTAGTTTCCATACTTGTGAAGAAATAGACAGTCCTTATTTTGAACCACGTGGGTTTTCTCAAGTAACACTGATCTGACGGTGCAAGTTAGACAGAAATACTAATATCCCTATAACGGGTTTTCAAAGACTGTAATGATAAATACTGGACCTTGGAGCCAGCACTTAATTTCTTCTAGAAACTCTATATAATTTGCTGCCTGGTGGCGTGAATATTAACAATCATTTCCCGACTAGATTATATCTTGTGGACAAATCTGTGGTGTGACTAAAGTGAATCCTATACTGAGGGAAGGCACCGACCTGACATTCATCATTTTTTTAGAAACCTACGCTATTGACACTGTGCTCTGCTAACTCCCGCGCCTGGAATAATTGTTAGGTGACTTAATCAGACATTTGAACAAATTTGCATACCCAAGTAGTCGTTCCCGGAGACTCCAAGTTAAATACGTCTTTTGGAACTGGGGACTTCTTGGCAGAAGACTGCATTTTTTGAGTCTGTGTGAAAATCTAAAATCAATGTGTTCCAAGAGGCAGCAAGCAAAGTCGTGAGTACAAGTATGAGAAGCCATGGCGGAATGAATGAGTGTACGCTGGTTTGAGTGATATTTTTCACTATTTTATCTTTGACACCCTGTTGCTGACCTAATTTTTTTTCAATCTGCATAATTTGTTGCTAAGGCTAGAGTTCTTGTGTTTTTGTCTTAGGTTAAATCAGATTTTTTTTTCAAACTCTGTGCATATAATTACGAGATAAAACAAAGAAAAACTCTTAGACTCAAACCCTATGTATCTGTGACTCGGGCGCCATCATCTGTTCTCTTAACGGGGCCGGGCTAAACCTAGAGTTAACACTATAACGGGGCTATCATCCTTGCAACATTTCCTTGATTTTTTATGACTATGTGTATATGTATTTTCCTTGATGTACTTTCTTTGATGTTGTGAGCCGATTTTTCCTGATAATAAAATCGCTCTTGAACTTAATAATCGTGTTTGGTCAGCTCGTTCTAGATAATATATATATCATTGTTATAGTTTTCCCACGTCTGTGTGTTTACCTGTCGTCACGTGTATGTGCGTGCCTGTGAGTGATAGAAATATACGTAATATGTATATTGGTGTAGTCTGTCTGACGCTGTAACAACTGTTGTAGAAGATAGGTGAGAGAGAGAAGAACTCTTTTCGCTTTCAGAGACAGCCACTATATCAAATCTATCATCTCATGTGTGTGGAAATTCTATTACCTTTCACTAACTCTCACTGAGTCTATCACCTATTCAAACCTATTCAGAAGGGACCAAACCTAGTCTTAATTCTCCTATCGGAAATCTACGACAAATGAGGGCTCGTTTCCGGTCTTTGAACTTAGAATAGGAAGACGAGTACGACAAACGTGGACTCGTCTATCTGGATTTTGTATTTAAGATTCTTTTTCTGTAATAGAGTAAGAGTGTGATGTTTTGTGAGTTGTGTATCTTTTTAAAAAAAATTACCCTCTAGACTAGCGATCTGTTTACGGGCGTGCTGACCACACAAACTAATAAGTTTTTTTTTTCCACAGCATCTTTGAATAATATACATTTTGGTTACAGGTTGATTTTGTCGGGATATATGTTAACTGCTGATTGTAATACTAAATGCTGGTAAAGTGGTGAGTGTATAACATTCACTGGGTACTGAGGCAGAACGGCGTTTGAACTAAGTTAAGGAGTGTGTTTCGGACTTTTTTGTCCAGATTAATTCCCTCCCTTACCCGATCTGACTTCAGGGGCGAACTTATAGTGGATTTTTAAAAATTAAGGGATTATTTTTCTCTTTAATTTTTGCAATATTCTTTTGCTTTTCCACTGTAGCAACTTATTTTTCAGTTGTAATCTTAACTACCATTTATTTGGCGTAGTCGTGTTTTGCATTGAGTGCTTTATTGCCGATAATAGCAGCGATAGTTAGATTTTATTTTGGAGGAGGTATCCCAGGGTTAAATATATCATCTTTTGATTTTTGAAAATTTTTTTTCTCGTAAGTGGTAGGAACCAGTGTATCCTTTTTCCTATTTTCTTTCTCCAATAGTCTCAGTCACTGACCTAATATGGCCGAGAGAGCAAAGCTTAGACAGCTTCTCAGGGACGAAGCGAGACAAGAAGGTTTGGACGGAGACGAAGCGAAAGCTTTTGTCAGGGACGAACTTGAGAGATATGATGCGGAGAGGAAAGAAGAAGCAGACCGTCTATTACAGCAGAAGAAAATGGACGAGGAAATGGAAATTCGCAGGATGCAGCATGAGGAAAGAGAGAAGGAAAGACAGCAGGAGGAAAGAGAGAAGGAGAGACAGCATTTGGAAAGAGAAAATGAGCAACGACGACAGCATGAGTTGGCTCTTAAGGCTCTAGAAGTCCAAAGTCTTGGCGCTGCCTCTACCTCCAGCAATGGAGAGTCTTCTCCTCATTCTTCCTTAACTGATCCTTCTAACACTCAATCTCTTCAACTCAACGCTATGTCTTTCACCCTTGAGTCTTTCCCTTGTCCAAATGAGAAGATTGACACTTGGCTAGAAAAATTTGAGAAAATTGCAACTCTGTACGGTTTAGAGAGGTCGCGTTGGAATATGAAACTTTCCCAGGCCCTAAAAGGTTCTGCTTATGATGTTTATTCTAAGCTGGAAAGTAGCCAACAAGACGACTACGATGTGTTGAAGAAAGCGTTACTGGAGCGCTTTGAAATGAACGCTCGCAAGTTTTTGCAACTGTTTCGCAACAGCCGGAAAGAGAATTCTGAAACTTTTCACCAGTTCTCATCTCGTCTTAAGGGATATCTAACAAAGTGCCTTGAGCTTTCGCAGCTCCCCTCTACCTATGAAGGTCTTGAGGAACTTGTTCTAACTGAACAAATAAAGAACACTTTGTCTGCTGATACCCGGAGATTTCTCGCTGAGCAGGGGGCAGAAAAACTTGAAGACATTTTGGAAAAGTCTGAGCGTTATCACAATGCGCTGGCTGAACTACCGGCCACAAAGCGGAAACCGACAGAGGAGCATTTTCGAAAACATAACCTAGAGCAATCTTCTCAGGCTTCTAACCAAAACAACCACAGAGAAACTGGACCTCAAAACCCCCCTCCTGAAAAATCCAAGTTCTACAAGAACAAGTACCCCAACCACCCCAAACAGTCTGATCAACCCGACCGCCCTACATGGCAGCGTAGCCAGAAAGGACAAGGTGGCAAAGGGAGAACCCCTGAGCACGGGACATATGATCAGACCGAGCACACCGAGCCGAAACGCATCGGATGCTTATTGACAGTCTCGCAAGGCGGAATTATTGACAGTGATTCCCAACCTGTTGGGGATAGACCCTCAACGCGAGGTACTGTTACTTTGAACGGTTCTCAAACTTCTTGCTTATTTGACACGGGGCTTTCTTATGATTGCATTGTTGCCAGAAACCTGGTCAAACCCGGTCAAGAGACAGCAGAGACCGTCCAACTTTGTGGAGTTCGTAAGAGTGATGCACCTACAGCGCTTCCCATCGCATTGGTGGAGATACACTCTGACTTTGTCAGAGGTGTGATCAAAGCGGCTGTTATGGATGATCCCATCTACCCAGTCATACTTGGCGGGAGATACGTGTGTATTGGGAAACCGGAAGAGCCGATTGTGGCAGCAGTAACTACAAGAGGGCAAACCAAGAAGGAACGGGAGCCTGCGCCAAATTTGTTACCTATGGAACTTAAAGAAGCGCAATACAAGGACCCTACTTTGGCACCCTGCTTTAGGAAACTGCCCATGGCTAAGGAACCCAAACAGCACGGGGACATTTTTTTCTGAGGATGGCGTACTTTATCGGAGAACGGGCAAGCCTGACCAAGGTTACAACCAGCTCCTAGTACCGAAACAGTACAGAAGCCAAATCCTAGAAATGGGGCACTCTCTTCCCTTTAGCGGACATATGGGACAGAACGCCACAAACCAAACGTATAACCACTCATTATTGGTGGCCAGGAGTAAATACTGATATTATCAGATATGTCAAATCCTGTGCCCAGTGCCAACGTGTGCCACCCAAGCAACGGGCACCCCCAGTTTCTTTGGGTGAAATGCCAATAGTGGGTACACCATTCGAACGGGTTGTGATCGACATTTTAGGGCCTTTCGAAAGGACTAAAAGAAGGAACAGGTTCATCCTGACCTTAGTCGATACATGCACTTTATGGGCAGAAGCTATCCCGCTAACATGCGCAGATGCCAAGCATGTCGCAGAAGCCCTCGTGCAGATTTTCACTCGGTTGGGATTCCCTCAGCAAGTGTTGACGGATAATGGATCTCCATACCGAAACCTGTTGATGGATGAGATCGTTAAGATCTTGAGGACCCAACACATCCACACTAAGCCATATACTCCGGCGGGAAATGGGCTCGTGGAACGTGCTAATGGAAACCTCACCATGATGCTAAGTAAGCTGGCACAAGTGAAACCTGAAGATTGGGATCTCTGTATTCCTGCAGCATTATTTGGCTACAGAGAATCTCCTCATACTTCCACAGGATTTCCGCCAGCTACACTCTTATTTGGCAGACCCATTAAGGGCCCGCTTGAAGCCTTACTTCAGTCTCTGACAGACGAGAAGGCGGATGAGACAGTCGTCTCAGCAAGTAAATATGTGTCGGTTTTAAAGGAAAGGTTGAAACTAGGGTGGGACCTAGCAACGACTAACTTTAAGCGAGCTCGCACAAAGCACGCTAACCGATACAGGAAAGTCGCGGAAGAGAGAGAACTGGAAGCAGGAGAGAAAGTTTTGGTGTTACTCCCTACTGAGAACAACCAACTGAAGATCGGATGGCAAGGGCCGTTTACCGTCCTGAAAAAGATTTCTAAGGCTAACTACCAGATCTCTATTGAAGGAAAGGAGAAGGTTTTCCATTTAAATCTCTTAAAGAGATACTTGGAAAAACCAGTGCCAACCTCCGACCATCTCCTGACGATCGCCAAAACTGACGAAGATGATGATAGTGGCAGGGATATTCCACCGCTATCACAGGAAATCTTTCAAAAATGTCAGAAGCGGCGACGCTCTTTCAAGCGCGCATGGGAGACATTCCGGGGGAAGGAAACTTTGAGGAGTGGACTTGAGTAGGAATTGGACAGAGATGGAGGGGGAAGATGAGAGGGAAGAGGACAGACACCCCGAAGCTACGGTTATAGGAAATTAAACTCCATAACGTAGACATGGAGTGCTTCCATATCTTAAAGGGGGGAGGCTCTGTCACGTAGGGTTTATATTCATTTAATTTCCTACATCTTCTTCCTATTCTTTCACATAAATTCTCTCTTTTATTATCTCTGTATTTTTTTTTCCTGTGTATTTTTTCATCCATTCGTTTTGCGAATATTATTTTCATATAATTCGCAAACTTTACCTGTTTTCCTTTCTCTAAAACTGAGAATCGCGCTAGGACGATATTACGTAGATGTCAGGGCTGCAGGGCGTCAGAAGGCGTGATAAGTCGGTTCGCTGAACACAGGACGTAGCAAATCGTCTACATTCTCACCGAGCGCGCGAGCTTCTTCTCGGCATTAGTCCCGGTGAGGTGTGATACTTTACATCTGCACCGGTCAGTATCCAGACATTTGTCTGGAAAATCCCAAACTGACACGGCGCTCACTTGGGCCATGGTCAGCTGTAGTGTGAAAACTGCCCTACAATGGAGTCAGGCTGTCTGGGATTTGAAACTGACACGCGTACATCGTGGTCAGTAGGTGACAGTTACGACACGCGTTAAGCGGACGTAAATGTTGGGAGTAGGGGAGATAATTTCGCTTGGCGAAGTAAGTTTGGGCCCTTTGTCTGATTTTAAGATATTGGCCAAGTTTGAAACTTTAATTTCATTCTCGCTCATAGACTCCACAGTAGATAGGTCGCTCGAAAACAGAATAGCTGTTAGCGAAGATCTCAGTTTTGTTTCGGCAATTTGTCGAACTTCTAGACTTCCAGAAATATTTTCAGCATTTTTATTCTTAAGTTGTGCGACTACCTGTAATTCTGTGGTTGAGGTAATTAATATGATAGATATATAGATTTTGTGAGTGTTAAAGTGTTAAATCGCTTAATTCATTTTAATCTATTTCTTTAGCGCAGAAGAGAAATAAAGTGGTAGGCTATTATATTTTCTAGGGAAGCATTCAGTGGAAAGCAGAATAAAATTAAAATTTCTAGCTTATAACGGCAATTGTAGCTATTTATAAATTTAATTTAACTGCTAATACTCAGTCGAGTGTATTTTTCTAAACTAACGTATAAACTCTAGAATCCAGCCTCATGAATGGTGACGGAATACGCACGTGTTCTTAATTTATGAGGATTGCTGATTTTTAAATATAACTTACGTCACGGGAAGTTTAAATGATAAGCAAAGCTCTCTGCTTGCAAGTTTAAATGTAAGTTTTAACCAGTACAGATTCTGTTTATTATATTATATGTGTTATTTTTTCCTCCACACAGTGAAAGTTTTGGGGTGACCCTAACTTTACCAGCACCTAGTAGTAGTTTCCATACTTGTGAAGAAATAGACAGTCCTTATTTTGAACCACGTGGGTTTTCTCAAGTAACACTGATCTGACGGTGCAAGTTAGACAGAAATACTAATATCCCTATAACGGGTTTTCAAAGACTGTAATGATAAATACTGGACCTTGGAGCCAGCACTTAATTTCTTCTAGAAACTCTATATAATTTGCTGCCTGGTGGCGTGAATATTAACAATCATTTCCCGACTAGATTATATCTTGTGGACAAATCTGTGGTGTGACTAAAGTGAATCCTATACTGAGGGAAGGCACCGACCTGACATTCATCATTTTTTTTAGAAACCTACGCTATTGACACTGTGCTCTGCTAACTCCCGCGCCTGGAATAATTGTTAGGTGACTTAATCAGACATTTGAACAAATTTGCATACCCAAGTAGTCGTTCCCGGAGACTCCAAGTTAAATACGTCTTTTGGAACTGGGGACTTCTTGGCAGAAGACTGCATTTTTTGAGTCTGTGTGAAAATCTAAAATCAATGTGTTCCAAGAGGCAGCAAGCAAAGTCGTGAGTACAAGTATGAGAAGCCATGGCGGAATGAATGAGTGTACGCTGGTTTGAGTGATATTTTTCACTATTTTATCTTTGACACCCTGTTGCTGTCCTAATTTTTTTTTTCAATCTGCATAATTTGTTGCTAAGGCTAGAGTTCTTGTGTTTTTGTCTTAGGTTAAATCAGATTTTTTTTTTTCAAACTCTGTGCATATAATTACGAAATAAAAACAAAGAAAAACTCTTAGACTCAAACCCTATGTATCTGTGACTCGGGCGCCATCATCTGTTCTCTTAACGGGGCCGGGCTAAACCTAGAGTTAACACTATAACGGGGCTATCATCCTTGCAACATTTCCTTGATTTTTATGACTATGTGTATATGTATTTTCCTTGATGTACTTTCTTTGATGTTGTGAGCCGATTTTTCCTGATAATAAAATCGCTCTTGAACTTAATAATCGTGTTTGGTCAGCTCGTTCTAGATAATATATATATCATTGTTATAGTTTTCCCACGTCTGTGTGTTTACCTGTCGTCACGTGTATGTGCGTGCCTGTGAGTGATAGAAATATACGTAATATGTATATTGGTGTAGTCTGTCTGACGCTGTAACAACTGTTGTAGAAGATAGGTGAGAGAGAGAAGAATTCTTTTCGCTTTCAGAGACAGCCACTATATCAAATCTATCATCTCACGTGTGTGGAAATTCTATTACCTTTCACTAACTCTCACTGAGTCTATCACCTATTCAAACCTATTCAGAAGGGACCAAACCTAGTCTTAATTCTCCTATCGGAAATCTACGACAAATGAGGGCTCGTTTCCGGTCTTTGAACTTAGAATAGGAAGACGAGTACGACAAACGTGGACTCGTCTATCTGGATTTTGTATTTAAGATTCTTATTCTGTAATAGAGTAAGAGTGTGATGTTTTGTGAGTTGTGTATCTTTTTAAAAAAAAAATTACCCCCTAGACTAGCGATCTGTTTACGGGCGTGCTGACCACACAAACTAATAAGTTTTTTTTTTCCACAGCATCTTTGAATAATATACATTTTGGTTACAGGTTGATTTTGTCGGGATATATGTTAACTGCTGATTGTAATACTAAATGCTGGTAAAGTGGTGAGTGTATAACATTCACTGGGTACTGAGGCAGAACGGCGTTTGAACTAAGTTAAGGAGTGTGTTTCGGACTTTTTTGTCCAGATTAATTCCCTCCCTTACCCGATCTGACTTCAGGGGCGAACTTATAGTGGATTTTTAAAAATTAAGGGATTATTTTTCTCTTTAATTTTTGCAATATTCTTTTGCTTTTCCACTGTAGCAACTTATTTTTCAGTTGTAATCTTAACTACCATTTATTTGGCGTAGTCGTGTTTTGCATTGAGTGCTTTATTGCCGATAATAGCAGCGATAGTTAGATTTTATTTTGGAGGAGGTATCCCAGGGTTAAATATATCATCTTTTGATTTTTGGAAATTTTTTTTCTCGTAAGTGGTAGGAACCAGTGTATCCTTTTTCCTATTTTCTTTCTCCAATAGTCTCAGTCACTGACCTAATATGGCCGAGAGAGCAAAGCTTAGACAGCTTCTCAGGGACGAAGCGAGACAAGAAGGTTTGGACGGAGACGAAGCGAAAGCTTTTGTCAGGGACGAACTTGAGAGATATGATGCGGAGAGGAACGAAGAAGCAGACCGTCTATTACAGCAGAAGAAAATGGACGAGGAAATGGAAATTCGCAGGATGCAGCATGAGGAAAGAGAGAAGGAAAGACAGCAGGAGGAAAGAGAGAAGGAGAGACAGCATTTGGAAAGAGAAAATGAGCAACGACGACAGCATGAGTTGGCTCTTAAGGCTCTAGAAGTCCAAAGTCTTGGCGCTGCCTCTACCTCCAGCAATGGAGAGTCTTCTCCTCATTCTTCCTTAACTGATCCTTCTAACACTCAATCTCTTCAACTCAACGCTATGTCTTTCACCCTTGAGTCTTTCCCTTGTCCAAATGAGAAGATTGACACTTGGCTAGAAAAATTTGAGAAAATTGCAACTCTGTACGGTTTAGAGAGGTCGCGTTGGAATATGAAACTTTCCCAGGCCCTAAAAGGTTCTGCTTATGATGTTTATTCTAAGCTGGAAAGTAGCCAACAAGACGACTACGATGTGTTGAAGAAAGCGTTACTGGAGCGCTTTGAAATGAACGCTCGCAAGTTTTTGCAACTGTTTCGCAACAGCCGGAAAGAGAATTCTGAAACTTTTCACCAGTTCTCATCTCGTCTTAAGGGATATCTAACAAAGTGCCTTGAGCTTTCGCAGCTCCCCTCTACCTATGAAGGTCTTGAGGAACTTGTTCTAACTGAACAAATAAAGAACACTTTGTCTGCTGATACCCGGAGATTTCTCGCTGAGCAGGGGGCAGAAAAACTTGAAGACATTTTGGAAAAGTCTGAGCGTTATCACAATGCGCTGGCTGAACTACCGGCCACAAAGCGGAAACCGACAGAGGAGCATTTTCGAAAACATAACCTAGAGCAATCTTCTCAGGCTTCTAACCAAAACAACCACAGAGAAACTGGACCTCAAAACCCCCCTCCTGAAAAATCCAAGTTCTACAAGAACAAGTACCCCAACCACCCCAAACAGTCTGATCAACCCGACCGCCCTACATGGCAGCGTAGCCAGAAAGGACAAGGTGGCAAAGGGAGAACCCCTGAGCACGGGACATATGATCAGACCGAGCACACCGAGCCGAAACGCATCGGATGCTTATTGACAGTCTCGCAAGGCGGAATTATTGACAGTGATTCCCAACCTGTTGGGGATAGACCCTCAACGCGAGGTACTGTTACTTTGAACGGTTCTCAAACTTCTTGCTTATTTGACACGGGGCTTTCTTATGATTGCATTGTTGCCAGAAACCTGGTCAAACCCGGTCAAGAGACAGCAGAGACCGTCCAAACTTTGTGGAGTTCGTAAGAGTGATGCACCTACAGCGCTTCCCATCGCATTGGTGGAGATACACTCTGACTTTGTCAGAGGTGTGATCAAAGCGGCTGTTATGGATGATCCCATCTACCCAGTCATACTTGGCGGGAGATACGTGTGTATTGGGAAACCGGAAGAGCCGATTGTGGCAGCAGTAACTACAAGAGGGCAAACCAAGAAGGAACGGGAGCCTGCGCCAAATTTGTTACCTATGGAACTTAAAGAAGCGCAATACAAGGACCCTACTTTGGCACCCTGCTTTAGGAAACTGCCCATGGCTAAGGAACCCAAACAGCACGGGGACATTTTTTCTGAGGATGGCGTACTTTATCGGAGAACGGGCAAGCCTGACCAAGGTTACAACCAGCTCCTAGTACCGAAACAGTACAGAAGCCAAATCCTAGAAATGGGGCACTCTCTTCCCTTTAGCGGACATATGGGACAGAACGCCACAAACCAACGTATAACCACTCATTATTGGTGGCCAGGAGTAAATACTGATATTATCAGATATGTCAAATCCTGTGCCCAGTGCCAACGTGTGCCACCCAAGCAACGGGCACCCCAGTTTCTTTGGGTGAAATGCCAATAGTGGGAACACCATTCGAACGGGTTGTGATCGACATTTTAGGGCCTTTCGAAAGGACTAAAAGAAGGAACAGGTTCATCCTGACCTTAGTCGATACATGCACTTTATGGGCAGAAGCTATCCCGCTAACATGCGCAGATGCCAAGCATGTCGCAGAAGCCCTCGTGCAGATTTTCACTCGGTTGGGATTCCCTCAGCAAGTGTTGACGGATAATGGATCTCCATACCGAAACCTGTTGATGGATGAGATCGTTAAGATCTTGAGGACCCAACACATCCACACTAAGCCATATACTCCGGCGGGAAATGGGCTCGTGGAACGTGCTAATGGAAACCTCACCATGATGCTAAGTAAGCTGGCACAAGTGAAACCTGAAGATTGGGATCTCTGTATTCCTGCAGCATTATTTGGCTACAGAGAATCTCCTCATACTTCCACAGGATTTCCGCCAGCTACACTCTTATTTGGCAGACCCATTAAGGGCCCGCTTGAAGCCTTACTTCAGTCTCTGACAGACGAGAAGGCGGATGAGACAGTCGTCTCAGCAAGTAAATATGTGTCGGTTTTAAAGGAAAGGTTGAAACTAGGGTGGGACCTAGCAACGACTAACTTTAAGCGAGCTCGCACAAAGCACGCTAACCGATACAGGAAAGTCGCGGAAGAGAGAGAACTGGAAGCAGGAGAGAAAGTTTTTTGGTGTTACTCCCTACTGAGAACAACCAACTGAAGATCGGATGGCAAGGGCCGTTTACCGTCCTGAAAAAGATTTCTAAGGCTAACTACCAGATCTCTATTGAAGGAAAGGAGAAGGTTTTCCATTTAAATCTCTTAAAGAGATACTTGGAAAAACCAGTGCCAACCTCCGACCATCTCCTGACGATCGCCAAAACTGACGAAGATGATGATAGTGGCAGGGATATTCCACCGCTATCACAGGAAATCTTTCAAAAATGTCAGAAGCGGCGACGCTCTTTCAAGCGCGCATGGGAGACATTCCGGGGGAAGGAAACTTTGAGGAGTGGACTTGAGTAGGAATTGGACAGAGATGGAGGGGGAAGATGAGAGGGAAGAGGACAGACACCCCGAAGCTACGGTTATAGGAAATTAAACTCCATAACGTAGACATGGAGTGCTTCCATATCTTAAAGGGGGGAGGCTCTGTCACGTAGGGTTTATATTCATTTAATTTCCTATTCTTTCACATAAATTCTCTCTTTTATTATCTCTGTATTTTTTTTTTCCTGTGTATTTTTCATCCATTCGTTTTGCGAATATTATTTTCATATAATTCGCAAACTTTACCTGTTTTCCTTTCTCTTAAACTGAGAATCGCGCTAGGACGATATTACGTAGATGTCAGGGCTGCAGGGCGTCAGAAGGCGTGATAAGTCGGTTCGCTGAACACAGGACGTAGCAAATCGTCTACATTCTCACCGAGCGCGCGAGCTTCTTCTCGGCATTAGTCCCGGTGAGGTGTGATACTTTACATCTGCACCGGTCAGTATCCAGACATTTGTCTGGAAAATCCCAAACTGACACGGCGCTCACGGTGGGCCATGGTCAGCTGTAGTGTGAAAACTGCCCTACAATGGAGTCAGGCTGTCTGGGATTTGAAACTGACACGCGTACATCGTGGTCAGTAGGTGACAGTTACGACACGCGTTAAGCGGACGTAAATGTTGGGAGTAGGGGAGATAATTTCGCTTGGCGAAGTAAGTTTGGGCCCTTTTGTCTGATTTTAAGATATTGGCCAAGTTTGAAACTTTAATTTCATTCTCGCTCATAGACTCCACAGTAGATAGGTCGCTCGAAAACAGAATAGCTGTTAGCGAAGATCTCAGTTTGTTTCGGCAATTTGTCGAACTTCTAGACTTCCAGAAATATTTTCAGCATTTTTATTCTTAAGTTGTGCGACTACCTGTAATTCTGTGGTTGAGGTAATTAATATGATAGATATATAGATTTTGTGAGTGTTAAAGTGTTAAATCGCTTAATTCATTTTAATCTATTTCTTTAGCGCAGAAGAGAAATAAAGTGGTAGGCTATTATATTTTCTAGGGAAGCATTCAGTGGAAAGCAGAATAAAATTAAAATTTCTAGCTTATAACGGCAATTGTAGCTATTTATAATTTAATTTAACTGCTAATACTCAGTCGAGTGTATTTTTCTAAACTAACGTATAAACTCTAGAATCCAGCCTCATGAATGGTGACGGAATACGCACGTGTTCTTAATTTATGAGGATTGCTGATTTTTAAATATAACTTACGTCACGGGAAGTTTAAATGATAAGCAAAGCTCTCTGCTTGCAAGTTTAAATGTAAGTTTTAACCAGTACAGATTCTGTTTATTATATTATATGTGTTATTTTTCCTCCACACAGTGAAAGTTTTGGGGTGACCCTAACTTTACCAGCACCTAGTAGTAGTTTCCATACTTGTGAAGAAATAGACAGTCCTTATTTTGAACCACGTGGGTTTTCTCAAGTAACACTGATCTGACGGTGCAAGTTAGACAGAAATACTAATATCCCTATAACGGGTTTTCAAAGACTGTAATGATAAATACTGGACCTTGGAGCCAGCACTTAATTTCTTCTAGAAACTCTATATAATTTGCTGCCTGGTGGCGTGAATATTAACAATCATTTCCCGACTAGATTATATCTTGTGGACAAATCTGTGGTGTGACTAAAGTGAATCCTATACTGAGGGAAGGCACCGACCTGACATTCATCATTTTTTTAGAAACCTACGCTATTGACACTGTGCTCTGCTAACTCCCGCGCCTGGAATAATTGTTAGGTGACTTAATCAGACATTTGAACAAATTTGCATACCCAAGTAGTCGTTCCCGGAGACTCCAAGTTAAATACGTCTTTTGGAACTGGGGACTTCTTGGCAGAAGACTGCATTTTTTGAGTCTGTGTGAAAATCTAAAATCAATGTGTTCCAAGAGGCAGCAAGCAAAGTCGTGAGTACAAGTATGAGAAGCCATGGCGGAATGAATGAGTGTACGCTGGTTTGAGTGATATTTTTCACTATTTTATCTTTGACACCCTGTTGCTGTCCTAATTTTTTTTTCAATCTGCATAATTTGTTGCTAAGGCTAGAGTTCTTGTGTTTTTGTCTTAGGTTAAATCAGATTTTTTTTCAAACTCTGTGCATATAATTACGAGATAAAACAAAGAAAAACTCTTAGACTCAAACCCTATGTATCTGTGACTCGGGCGCCATCATCTGTTCTCTTAACGGGGCCGGGCTAAACCTAGAGTTAACACTATAACGGGGCTATCATCCTTGCAACATTTCCTTGATTTTTTTATGACTATGTGTATATGTATTTTCCTTGATGTACTTTCTTTGATGTTGTGAGCCGATTTTTCCTGATAATAAAATCGCTCTTGAACTTAATAATCGTGCTTGGTCAGCTCGTTCTAGATAATATATATATCATTGTTATAGTTTTCCCACGTCTGTGTGTTTACCTGTCGTCACGTGTATGTGCGTGCCTGTGAGTGATAGAAATATACGTAATATGTATATTGGTGTAGTCTGTCTGACGCTGTAACAACTGTTGTAGAAGATAGGTGAGAGAGAGAAGAACTCTTTTCGCTTTCAGAGACAGCCACTATATCAAATCTATCATCTCACGTGTGTGGAAATTCTATTACCTTTCACTAACTCTCACTGAGTCTATCACCTATTCAAACCTATTCAGAAGGGACCAAACCTAGTCTTAATTCTCCTATCGGAAATCTACGACAGCCAGGCAGGCAGCCAGACAGACAGAGAGACAGACAGACAGAAAGATAGGCAATGTCTGATACTTTAATTATACTCGTATGTAGTTAATCATCATCAGGTGCCATCTCCACATCGAAAATCAGATGCAATGGATCTCCAACGTCTTCTGACTCTAGTCTTGATAGACTCTCTCTTGTCTTGTTGGTGCACTCTGATAGACTCTCTCTTGTCTTGATGGTGCACTCTGATAGACTCTCTCTTGTCTTGATGGTGCACTCTGATAGACTCTCTCTTGTCTTGATGGTGCACTCTGATAGACTCTCAGAGTGGAGCATCGGAAATCGCATGCTAATTAATATAATTAAAACAAAGTGCATGTTAATATCAACTAGACAAAAATTACAAAATTCTGAGAAAACAACACTTCAGATCTATATTGGTACCTCACCAATTGAAAACGTTAATGAACATAAAACTCTAGGAATAGTCGTTGACCAGCATCTAAATTGGAACTCACATGTTCATGCACTGACCAAGCAAACGGCACAGAAAGTTTACCAGTTAGCTAAAATCAAACCTTTCCTAAATGAAGATGCACGAAAATTGTTCTATATATCTCACATACAAACAAACCTTGACTATTGCTCCACAATCTGGGATGGTTGTTCTATGTCCAACACAAAAAGACTCCATTCACTACAAAAGCGTGCAGTGCGTCTAGTTTCTGACAACTGCCAAACACAGTGTGTAGATCTATATAAAGATCTCAAAATACTGCCTCTAAGAAAGCGCTTTCTGTTCAACAAAGCTAAATTTGTTCACAAAATCCTGTCACAGAATGCTCCAACATATCTGTGGCCAATGTTCAAATACAATGAAAGACGCAGTCAACGCCTTAACAAAATACAAGTGCCCAAGCCTAGGCTTGACTTATTCAAGAAAAGCTTAGCTTACTCTGCTGCTCATCTTTGGAACTATCTTCCACATTATCTAAAACATAACAACCTCCAGTCCCTATTCATACAATCGTAAACTTTTCGAATACTTTATGAGTTCTGATTATCTGCCCCCCTAATGTGATTATTTTTCCGAACAAATGGTATAATATCGAGTGTAGGTTTAATGATGATGTTAGTGCTTTTCAACATATTTTGTCATGGTAATACTTAGTTTGTACTTTTCAACATATTCTATTTCATGTTTATAATTAGATACTGTGAATGTGAGTATGCTATTATCTTATCTTTACAACGTTGAATTCCTAGAATTGATGGGTAAAATATATGTGAGAATAAATGAAATCAGTATAAAAGACGAGAGAAAGGAAGGGCAGAATGTCAGACGGGCCTGTGAGCCCAATTCTCAACCCTTTGAAAATAAAGTTCGTTCTATCTATCTATCTATCTATCTATCTATCTATCTATCTATCTATCTATCTATCTATCTATCTATCTATCTATCTATCTATCTATCTATCTATCTATCTATCTATCTATCTATCTATCTATCTATCAATCTATCTATCTATCTATCTATCTATCTATCTATCTATCTATCTATCTATCTATCTATCTATCTATCTATCTATATATCTATCTATCTATCTATCTATCTATCTATGTCTCCCTCTCTGATAATGTTTGTACTTTTCAACATATGTTATGTCATGCTTATAAGTAATTAATGTTAATATGAGTGTGCTATATTATTATTTTACTTTACAACATTGAATTCCTTGACATTGATATGAAAAATGCATATGAGAATAAATGAATTCAGTATGAAAGGTGAGAGAAAGGATGGGCAGAATGTCAGACAGGCCTGCGTGCCCAATTCTCAACCCTTTGAAAATAAAGTTCGTTTGTTCGTTCGTTCTCTCTTGTCTTGTTGGTGCACTCTGATAGACTCTCTCTTGTCTTGATGGTGCACTCTGATAGACTCTCTCTTGTCTTGATGGTGCACTCTGATAGACTCTCTCTTATCTTGATGGTGCACTCTGATAGACTCTCTCTTGTCTTGATAATGCACTCTGGTAGACTCTCTCTTGGGTTCTTGTGCGTTTATTCACCGCCCAAGAGGGTTCTTGTGCGTTTATTCACCGGTTAAATCAAATTCTGGATATTTATTACCCAAACCGATCACCGTACTCTTTCTTGACTGAAAAAAGTGTCATTGTCCTCTCCCCCCTCCCCCGTTGCTTAGAATTTTTTTTAAAACACGCCTGCCGTTCGTAAGGTTGTAGTCACGTAGCACATTCTGCCGTAGGGGAGTGAAGTGTTATAGACTTCGATGTACTGGGTCCCAGCTTCATGAGGTGGGGTGGCCTGTTCCCTTCCTCGCTGCCGTTGCCTTCTCTAACTCAAGATCAGAGGCAGGTACCCTTTTACAGCTGGTTTGACTGATGCGTGACACCTGCTCCCTTTCTCGCTGCCGTTGCCTTCTCTAACTCAAGATCAGAGGCAGGTACCCTTTTACAGCTGGTTTGACATGCGTGACACCTGTTCCCTTCCTCGCTGCCGTTGCCTTCTCTAACTCAGGATCAGAGTAAGGTACCCATTTACAGCTGTTATGGAGTGTTAGAGACTTCACCATACTAGGTCCAGCATCGAGAGATGGGGTCTACCTAGCTATAAATGGGTACTTAACTTTGAGTTAGGGAAGGAAAAGACAGCGAGGAAGGAAACTGGTCTCCCCACCTCTCGATGCTGGACCTAGTATGGTGAAGTCTCTAACACTCCATAACCAGCTGTAAATGGGTACCTGACTCTGATCCTGAGTTAGAGAAGGCAACGGCAGCGAGGAAGGGAACATGTGTCACGCATCAGTCAAACCAGCTGTAAAAGGGTGCCTGACTCTGATCTTGAGTTAGAGAAGGCAACGGCAGCGATTTCCCTTGTTTTCTTTGTACCGTTAACTTGTAGAACTGATTCAATTCCGTTCTATTGGTTTATAAACTTTTTTTTTTAAATACGGGGGGGGGGGCGTTTGAGGGCGGGTCTGTCGTAAGCGTGTCAACTATGAATGCAAGAGAAACGCTTTTTTTTTTAACTTGCCTCCCAAATCACAATGTGAAATCAACATTTTCCAGTCAAGAAAAAGTACGGTTCTCAGTTTTGGTAATAAATTTCCAGAATTTGATTTAACCGGTGAATAAACGCACAAGAACCCTCTCTTGTCTTGATGGTACACTCTGATAGACTCTCTCTTGTCTTGATGATGCACTCTGATAGACTCTCTCTTGTCTTGATGGTACACTCTGATCGACTCTCTCTTGTCTTGATGGTACACTGATAGACTCTCTCTTGTCTTGATGATGCACTCTGATAGACTCTCTGTCACAGAGGTTTTATGATCATTGAATTGCTTATTTCCTCTTCTTTTTCTTTCACCCGTATCCTCTATTTTATTATCACTCTTTATTTTTTTCCTGTATTTTTCGCATTCGTTCGTTTGCGAGAAATAATTTCTTTCCCATTCTCCCTTTGCCGGTTTCGTTTTCTCATTTAGAAACGCAGTAGATGACATAACGTGTCAGTCTCTACAGAGACGGGAGAGCGTTAAAATGCATTCTATTGCATTAGATCACAGTGGACGAAACTGTGACTTTCGCTTATCTCAGACATACGAGCAGACTATGTCTGCACTTTCAGCTGACAGGCGCGTTTTCGTCGGCTGAGCGCTCAGGAAAGGCGCGATAACTGACATCTCTACGGCGCAGTACGTAGAACAGGTGTCTGGGAATTCCACCTGACACGACACTCATTGTGGGCCATGGTCAGCGCGAGGTGCGAAAACTGCCTGGGCATTGGAGACAAGCCGTCTGAGAGTCGCAACTGACACGCGCCCTCTCGGTCAGTAGGTGGCAGTTACGGCATGCGTTTAAGTGTTAAACATAAGTGTTAGACACGGAAAGGGGAGAGTACTTCGTTTTGCGAAATTAAACGTTTACCTCTTTGTCTGGTAATAGATATAACCAGAATGTTAAACTAGATTTTCATTCTGACTCCTAAAAAGGTCGCAGTAGACAGATCGCTGTGCTAGATCAAAATATCTGTGTTTTGGCAAGTCTGAGTTCTTGGCCATTTTGCCGAGCTCTAGACTACCATTAGATTGCAGTATTCTAGTTCATGGTTTAGTCTGTAGTTCTGTATGGAGGTAAATATATTATATTAAATATCTAGTATTTTGTGAAGTGTTTAAAGTGTTAAATCGCTTATTTTATTTCACTAGTTAGATTTGGTGCAGAGCGCTTAATTTATATAGTCTGTATTATTTTATAGTGACGAGTTACAGTGGAAAACAGAAATTATATTTCTAGCTTAAACTCAGTCGGCTATTAAGGAATTTAATTTTACTGCTAAAATAATCAGACGAGAATAAACTTTCTAAACTAACTTTATTAATGCTAGATGCTTCATGAGTGGTGACGGAACACGTAGGTATTCCTAATTCATGATGATTGATTTTATGTATATAACGTATTTCACAGGAAAGTTTAAATGATAAGTCAAGCGGTCCGCTTGCAGTTTAAAAATGTAAGTTATAATCCGAGTACGTAGCATGTATAAGTATTTTATTTGTGGTTTTTCTTCCCTATGCAGTGAAAACTGGGGTTAACCCAAATTTTGCCGGCGTTTAGTACAGAGACATACCTGTGAGAAACATAAACATTTTTTATCTTTTAACCACGTGGGTTTACAAGTTAACACCTGTCTGACAGTGCGTGTGTCTTCATAAATAGACAGAGTACAACTCTCACTAACGGGTTTTATTAAAGACTAAATGTTTTATACTGGGCCTTTGAGCCAGATCAGATTTTCTGCACAAACTCTATGTACAAATTTAGCCGTTGTGGCAAGAAACATATTAACGTCAGTAACATTCCGACGGAGTTTCGACTAGTGGTGTGGTGACCAAATATAGTCTTTTCCTTAAAGTAGACCCCGATCTGACATTCCTCAATTCTAGAAACCTAAGCTATTGACACTGTGCTCGTTGTTAATGTTTCGTGCCTGGACAATTTTAATGTGACCTAAACAGACATCAGAAAAATAAGAACACCCAAGAAGTCGTTCCCGGAAGCCGAGAATTCATCCTGTCTTTTTTGGAACTGGGAATTTCTTGGTCAAAGACTGCCCTTGACGAGTCTGTAAGTGAATGTCCTAAAAATGGTATTACCAGAAGTGGCTATCTAAGCTGTGAGTATGAACATGTGCACGTGTGCTCGGCTGAATGAATAAAAAGAATGCAGGATGGAGTGATTTTTTTATTGTTGTAATTGGGCACCCATTTTGCTATCTTAACTTTCTGTATGCAAGTATTGCTAATCATATTTCCCTTAAAATAGAGCAGAGATATCAAGTCTGTCCATACCTTAAGAAGGGGAAATATTAGACCAAATCCTATGTATCCTTGTTTCCTTGGGGGCTATCACTTTCTTCCAACAGGACTGTGGGCATACCTAGAGGGATAAGATCTAACGGTGGGTCTATCATTTCTTGTAGCAATTCCTTGATTTTTTATGACTATTTGTATATGTTTTTGATGTAATTTCTATGTGTTGTGAAGAAATTTTAGATGATAATTAAAGTTTCTCTTGAAATTTATCAGCGTGTTGGTCAGCTCGTTCTAGAATATTTATATAATCATTTGTTATAGTTTTCCCACGTCTGTACGTCTAACTGTCATCATATATGTGCGTGCACGTGAGTGGTTAGATATATATATATATATATATATATATATATATATATATATATATATATATATATATATATATATATATATATATATATATATATATATATATATATATATATATATATATATGTGTGTGTGTGTGTGTGTGTGTGTGTGTGTGTGTTTAGACTGTCTGACTCCCCGAAAGCTGTCGTAGAAGATAGGTTCTACCATCTCACTCGTGGAAATCTATTGCTATTACTACTTCTCACTGTGACTATCACTTATTCTAATCTATTCAGAAGGGACCAACCCAAGTCTTAATTCCCCTATCAAAAATCTACGACACTGTCTCTTGTCTTGATGGTGCACTCTGATAGACTCTCTCTTGTCTTGATGGTGCACTCTGATAGACTCTCTCTTGTCTTGGTGGTGCACTCTGATAGACTCTCTCTTGTCTTGATGGTGCATTCTGATAGACTCTATCTTGTCTTGATGGTACACTCTGATTGACTCTCTCTTGTCTTGATGGTACACTCTGATTGACTCTCTCTTGTCTTGATGGTACACTCTGATTGACTCTCTCTTGTCTTGATGGTACACTCTGATTGACTCTTTCTTGTATTGATGGTGCCTTCTGATAGATTCTCTCTTGTCTTGATGGTACACTCTGATAGACTCTCTCTTGTCTTGATGGTGTACTCTGATAGACTCTCTCTTGTCTTGATGGTACACTCTGATTGACTCTCTCTTGTCTTGATGGTACACTCTGATAGACTCTCTCTTGTCTTGATGGTGCATTCTGATAGACTCTATCTTGTCTTGATGGTACACTCTGATTGACTCTCTCTTGTCTTGATGGTACACTCTGATTGACTCTCTCTTGTCTTGATGGTACACTCTGATTGACTCTCTCTTGTCTTGATGGTACACTCTGATTGACTCTTTCTTGTATTGATGGTGCCTTCTGATAGATTCTCTCTTGTCTTGATGGTACACTCTGATAGACTCTCTCTTGTCTTGATGGTGTACTCTGATAGACTCTCTCTTGTCTTGATGGTACACTCTGATAGACTCTCTCTTGTCTTGATGGTACACTCTGATAGACTCTCTCTTGTCTTGATGGTGTACTCTGATAGACTCTCTCTTGTCTTGATGGTACACTCTGATTGACTCTCTCTTGTCTTGATGGTACACTCTGATAGACTCTCTCTTGTCTTGATGGGGCCTTCTGATAGACTCTCTCTTGTCTTGATGGTACACTCTGATAGACTCTCTCTTGTCTTGATGGTACACTCTGATTGACTCTCTCTTGTCTTGATGGTGCACTCTGATAGACTCTCTCTTGTCTTGATGGTTGTCGCGAGAGGGCAGATGTTATTGAAAATGCAAGATATCCTGGACAAAAAGATGTATCAGATGATACCAGGATAGTGCCAGATAAGAGACTGGTTTTACAAGAAATACCTCCTTCTCTGAAAAGAGTAAGGGTGTATCGACAATCAAAGGTAGGATCAAGCTGTATAAACCTTCAAGTATGATGATAGTGTTTGTTCCTGAATGTCTATGGGCTCCCTCTCAAGATCCTCCCTTGAATAATGTTTATTATTATTAAGTGTATTAGCTCTGCTAGGGGATTAATTAATTAATATTAATATATCTATATATCAACCAGAACTTTAACTCAATATAAATAATTCAGCAAGTCTGATGGTACTTATTTACAATTTATTTAACCTATACCGTTTATCTTTTCGGTTAGGTAACTTAGAAAGAACTCAAATGTATTTACATAATAAAATAACTAAACATGGAATATGAATTATCAAAATGGATCAATATGATGAATTTCTCTTTCAAATAACAATTATCTATTACACATATGTTTTGTCACTCTCACTGGACTGTGAAAGTATTCATCAAAATAATGTCCACAATGAGTCATCATACACTAGGTTTTATCTTTGATATTTTATGTATTAAAGATAGTTTCTGGATAGGCTGACAAGTGGCTTTGCTTTGCCACTTATCTGATATGTAGAGATGAATTACACTCTAGCCATGAACACACAAGATCTGAATCTCCAGGCCGGGAAAGCTGGGTAACTAGCTCTATGAACATTAAGAGCCTTCGCACCACAGAGTCCCACAGAGGTGGATGTCTCGTACAATTATGGTAGTTGCAGGATAAAACCTGGAACAAAATTAAACATAACCTCTTTATGGTCCATCACTATCCTATCCTCACATACAATGGACATGGCTAACAGTGTCAGACATTGTGCTAACATATGCACAGGACAATTTACCTCAATACCACTCACAGCCAGTTCAATGTGACTACACTTTCCTTATAAATCCTAAGTTAGATCTATTTGTCCATGATCCGCCTCCATACAATGATTTGGTCTAGTATAAAATACCAAGTAATACCTTGATCAATACATTTTAACAAATCCTGCCATCATTTCTTATGTTCCTGACATGTGTGTCATTCCTTTAAAAAATACTCCTTTAAATACTTTATCAAACTTACAGGCGTACTTTGGCCATCATTCTCAATTATTCTACACTTTTACAAGGCTGGCTTTTCCTCTAACTGTATACAGATGCTGGTAGTTGCCGCCTGCAACACACTCGTCCTGTAATTTTTCTTAACACATACTACACACTTCCTAACGCACAAGTGGAATAATCACAGGAAAATTACATATATATATTTTTTTTTCTTACCCTCAGGCAATACACACAAGCTGTAACAGGCTGTTAATGGGCATCTAGGTCTGCTAGGCAGATGCGGTGGCAAAGTTATATGACTTTTACACTTTTACCGCTCTCTTCTGTTCAGCTGTCTTTTCAAATTTTGTGGCCTCAATTCAGCCAAGTTCAAGGACTTATATACAACCGCATCCTCCGTCTCGGAGTGCATGGGGGCAAAAACGGTTTTAAAAATCTAAAACTGAGGCGTATTTTTGCCTTCTGTGATTTTTAAGATTCATTATCTTTCTTAATTCTGGGCCGATTTTGATCATCTAAAGCTTGAATTATTCTGTGAATTTTTTTCTACCGATCTATTCAATAATTGTTTAGGTAGCAAAATGCATTTAAATCTATGCATACTTTAACTAGCTAAATTGGGGACTATCCTGATGTATAGATGTCATTTCACACGATCTTTCTCTCGAGGAAGTCTTTGCACCTACCTCTAAAGTAACATTCCCGTTGTTGAAATATATACTCCTTCCCGTTTAAACTTCTTTAGTCCTTATGAAATTAAATAGCTTCGTACTATAAGTTGCACGCAATGGGCCTCCATGTTAAGCATAAAATGTTCCATTATACACACCAAGAAGGGAGCGTTTTCATTGGCTATTGTATCAGACAGTTTTCCCACAGTATGGCGTGCGGTATGACCGTGCTGTGAGACAGACTAAATCACGATAATGGTACACTCTGATTGACTCTCTCTTGTCTTGACGGTACACTCTGATAGACTCTCTCTTGTCTTGATGGTGCACTCTGATTGACTCTCTCTTGTCTTGATGGTACACTCTGATAGACTCTCTCTTGTCTTGATGGTGCACTCTGATTGACTCTCTCTTGTCTTGACGGTACACTCTGATTGACTCTCTCTTGTCTTGATGGTGCACTCTGATTGACTCTCTCTTGTCTTGACGGTACACTCTGATTGACTCTCTCTTATCTTGACGGTACACTCTGATAGACTCTCTCTTGTCTTGATGGTGCACTCTGATTGACTCTCTCTTGTCTTGATGGTACACTCTGATAGACTCTCTCTTGTCTTGATGGTGCACTCTGATTGACTCTCTCTTGTCTTGACGGTACACTCTGATTGACTCTCTCTTGTCTTGACGGTACACTCTGATTGACTCTCTCTTGTCCATCTCTTGATGTTATCTTCCCACTTTTAGTGCTGTCTTCCTCTTGCCCTTTTGCCTTCAGCTCTACCTTCTGTTATAGTTTTCGTTAAGGTGTTATGTAGTTAATGAATGTTGTTAACTATTTAGTTTTTTGTTCTATTTTCAATTATTTTTCACTTAATTTAAATACAGTTTTCTGGATCGTGGGAAAGAACTAATATGATTTGTATTAATTCTTACCGGAGATTAATTTTGTTTAGCACATTTTCTGTTAGCGCATTTTCTGTTAGCGCATTTTCTGTTAGTGCAAGAAGCGTGTGGTAGATAAACGTCTTTCTGGGATGTCTGTATGAAAGTATTTCTTAATTTGAAATGTTCTGTGTAAATGTTTTCAATTTTTGTTTCCCAGAGATTTTGTAATAATGTGTGTGTTTGCGTTTGTATGTATGAATGAGTAAATGAGTAGTGACAGTGTGAGTGAATGTATGAGTGAGTGAGTATTGGTACACTAAAAGATTGTACATACTGTACTATTACAAAGAAAACAGTGTATAAAATACATTTATAAAATGCACAGTAAAATAAATAAGCTGTTGTTTACAAGAAGGGTACACGAAATGATGAGTTTACGGTGGTCGGTAGCAACAATGTTTGGTGAACAGGGTCCTGCAGGAAACTCACCCCCTTTTTCCCATAGGATGAAAGGTTCCATATTAGCGGGGGTTTCAATGAACCTAACCCCGCGAATAGCGAGGATTGACCGTAATAGCGAGGATTGGCTGTAATAGCGAGGATTGACTGTAATAGCGAGGATTGACTGACTGTAATAGCGAGGATTGACTGTAATAGCGAGGATTGACTGTAATAGCGAGGATTGGCTGTAATAGCGAGGATTGACTGTAATAGCGAGGATTGGCTCTAATAGCGAGGATTGACTGTAATAGCGAGGATTGACTGTCTCTTAAATACTAATAAATACATAGTGTTGTCAGCTGGATACTGCTCTGGCACATAACGCTCAGGCGATGTCAAAGGTCAAAGATAATAATTAATCACTATAACACTAATGCCAGCGTGATGCTGACCGCAACGCCCCTAGTGTGCCGATGGTCAAGAAAATATGGGCTAACACCATATTCCCAATATGCCTCTATGGACGGGTAACGGGATCCCTTTACCTACCTGTACCAATAACATTAATAGTAACATATAAACGTCGTATAATCAGCGTCGTGCCTTTCTTTATCTGGCACGCCACACAGCATGGAACAGCATCATCAGTACCTTATAGCTCCTGGTAGATCATAGTTCTTCATAAAAAACACGCCAAGCGCCCCCGGCATGTGCCGTCCGTTAAATGTTCTTCCACGTTCTCTTTATCATCGCATGTCTGTCTCCAGTTATCTTTTCTGCCTCTTATTTGATCTCCCTCTGTTAATCTTACCCTGACTATTCCAGAAAGGGCCTGGCTTGTAATGATATCAACTGATTTTCTTAATGCGTGTCCTATTCAACGCCATCATCTTCTCCTCAGCTCTGGTTCCACTGTTGTTTGACTGGATCTTTCTCATCAGTTCCACATTAGTGATCTTGTCTTCAGTTCCACGTTAGTGAGCTTGTCTTCAGTTCCACGATAGTGAGCTTGTCATCAGTTCCACATTAGTGATCTTGTCATCAGTTCCACGATAGTGAGCTTGTCATCAGTTCCACATTAGTGATCTTGTCATCAGTTCCACATTAGTGATCTTGTCATCAGTTCCACATTAGTGATCTTGTCATCAGTTCCACATTAGTGATCTTGTCTTCAGTTCCACATTAGTGATCTTGTCATCAGTTCCACACTAGTGATCTTGTCTTCAGTTCTACGATAGTGAGCTTGTCATCAATTCCACGATAGTGAGCTTGTCATCAGTTCCACATTAGTGATCTTGTCATCAGTTCCACGATAGTGAGCTTGTCATCAGTTCCACATTAATGATCTTGTCATCAGTTCCACGTTAGTGAACATGTCATCAGTTCCACATTAGTGATCTTGTCATCAGTTCCACATTAGTGATCTTGTCATCAGTTCCACATTAGTGATCTTGTCATCAGTTCCACATTAGTGATCTTGTCATCAGTTCCACATTAGTGATCTTGTCATCAGTTCCACATTAGTGATCTTGTCATCAGTTCCACATTAATGATCTTGTCATCAGTTCCACGTTAGTGAACATGTCATCAGTTCCACATTAGTGATCTTGTCATCAGT
Source organism: Oreohelix idahoensis (assembly GCA_024509875.1). NCBI lineage: Eukaryota > Metazoa > Mollusca > Gastropoda > Stylommatophora > Oreohelicidae > Oreohelix > Oreohelix idahoensis. The sequence continues at coordinate 609,209 of JAMPIV010010159.1, forward strand.
TCCACATTAGTGATCTTGTCATCAGTTCCACATTAGTGATCTTGTCATCAGTTCCACATTAGTGATCTTGTCATCAGTTCCACATTAGTGATCTTGTCTTCAGTTCCACATTAGTGATCTTGTCATCAGTTCCACACTAGTGATCTTGTCTTCAGTTCCACGATAGTGAGCTTGTCATCAGTTCCACGATAGTGAGCTTGTCATCAGTTCCACGTTAGTGAGCTTGTCATCAGTTCCACATTAGTGCTCGTTCTCATCAGTTCCACGTTAGTGAGCTTGTCATCAGTTCCACATTAGTGATCGTTCTCATCAGTTCCACACTAGTGATCTTGTCATCAGTTCCGCATTCGTGATCTTGTCATCAGTTCCACGTTAGTGAGCTTGTCATCAGTTCCACATTAGTGATCTTGTCATCAGTTCCACGTTAGTGAGCTTGTCATCAGTTCCACGTTAGTAATCGTTCTCATCAGTTCCACATTAGTGATCTTGTCATCAGTTCCACACTAGTGATCTTGTCATCAGTTCCGCATTAGTGATCTTGTCATCAGTTCCACATTAATGATCTTGTCATCAGTTCCACGTTAGTGAGCTTGTCATCAGTTCCACGTTAGTGAGCTTGTCATCAGTTCCGCATTCGTGATCTTGTCATCAGTTCCACATTAGTGATCGTTCTCATCAGTTCCACATTAGTGATCTTGTCATCACTTCCACACTAGTGATCTTGTCATCAGTTCCACACTAGTGATCTTGTCATCAGTTCCACATTAGTGATCTTGTCATCAGTTCCACATTAATGATCTTGTCATCAGTTCCACGTTAGTGAGCTTGTCATCAGTTCCACGTTAGTGAGCTTGTCATCAGTTCCACATTAGTGATCTTGTCATCAGTTCCGCATTAGTGATCGTTCTCATCAGTTCCACATTTGTGATCTTGTCATTATTTCCACACAAGTGATCTTGTCATCAGTTCCACATTAGTGATCGTTCTCATCAGTTCCACATTAGTGATCTTGTCATTATTTCCACTCAAGTGATCTTGTCATCAGTTCCACATTAGTGATCGTTCTCATCAGTTCCACTCTAGTGATCTTGTCATCAGTTCCACTCTAGTGATCTTGTCATCAGTTCCACATTAGTGATCTTGTCATCAGTTCCACATTAGTGATCTTGTCATTAGTTCCACATTGTCGTAGATTTGGATAGGTATTTAAGATAGATTCTGGTCCCGTCTGGATAGAACTAAGAAGTGGTAACTCAGTGAGAGATAAGGTAAAGAAATAGATTTTTCACGAGTGAATAGTTTAAAGGTAGAATCTGTCCCTGGATTGAGAAGATACTCTAGTGCAGCCTATCTTTACGACTGTAATTAGTTATCAGACAATTCTCCTTCCCGTATATATTAACATATATATACTATTAACCACTCACATACACACACACAGATAAATGACGACAACCAGACGTACAAACGTGAAACTGTAGTAAATGGGGTATGGATATTGAGCTGAGCTGACCAACACAAGAAATTAAGTTTTGTTTAAAGTTTATTATCATATAAAAAAAACTCTTCACGACATCCAACATAAATATCAATAGACAAATCATAGGTTACAGAAACTTAACAAAATAAACCCATAAGTGCAATCCCCTCTGTTGAGACAAGATCCCACAAGAAGAAGTTAATAACCCCAAAAGGTCAAAAGATTTGCGCTATGGTATAGGAATAGATGATATTGTAAAGAACAGAGTTCCTAGTTAATCTATCCCTGACAAAAAAAGATAACAATATTTGCGAACAGATCAAGAAGTGCGTACAATGAGTATACAAATAAAATTATTCATTCCTCTGATTCATACTTCTGTCAGTCTGTGGCCACATGCAATCTCGCTTACCTACTCATTGTTTAAACAACATCTTGAACATATCTACATGATACATATGCAAATCCAGTGTTGGGTTTCGCCGAAATAAGCCCCAGTTCCTCCAAGACTGATTAATCCTCCTAATGGGGAACGCTTACTTTGGTGATGATAATTGGAAAAGTTTATGTCACATCAATTAGTCCAGATAGAAAAATATTTACCGAGATCTAGTGTTCACAGTGTACAGCAGCTAGTAATTCCGATAGTTAAAAAGAATGTCAGGTGTGTAAATCTTTCTGGATAAATCCTCGCCACAACACAGTGGTCAGTAGTCGGGTAATGTTAGGTTTCATATTTCGCCACAGCGGGCTGAAGGTAATGAAAATGAAAAGAAATCTGGGTATCTATATATCCAGTTATCGTTATTCTTATTGTCATATGTTTGTACTCTCTATCTCTCTGGGTGGAACAAGAGGGCCGAACAGGTCAACCTCGAAGACCCGATATTACATAAGAATGTTTTTGATACTATTTGACTTAGACCCCTTTTCTCAGATTTAGGCCGCTGGTAGGTTTGGTTTGTGATCCGTACTAGATTTAGGAAGAAAATACAAAACATTTAACTATAATATCAGTATTCTATCCTAACCCGCGTAAAGGTAAAATCTCTTATCCACTTGGTTATTAAATTAGATTAGAAACCACAAGTGTCCAGCTTATCTTATCATTTTTAACACATGAAATAAGCGCTATTCATTTACAAAATTTCACTTAATGAATTAGAAATAAATATAGATTCCGTCAGTAGTCAATCGCCTAATGCATTTACTAGTCAATTAAAACATCTCTTTCTGGGTGATAGTGAGTAATTTAATTTACGTTACAGCTGGAAAAATTAGCTATATGTTATTTAATACGCTAGTCAATTAACACACAAATCCCAGTGACATATAATGAAGAACTTTTAACACATTAAATCACTTAATTGCTAATATATATATTATTACCGCCAAAAAGAAAAAATGAAACTCTCTCCATGAAAATCTAAGTAATCCTCTTTGTACAATGGCTCTAAAATATCGAGCTAGATGGTTTCAATAAAATCTTCCTGCTACGACTGATACTGACTTTTGGAGTACGGATTCTTTATACTGAAGTGGCGTTATTTAGCTCATTGGTGCCAAAAATTACGCCTTCGCTATATCAGTGCAAATAACTACGGTTCGATTCCCGAATCAGAGATTTTTTCCTCACCGATGCCGACAGCAATGCGTTTCCTAGCGAGCAGCCCGTCTTTTGATCTCGTCTCTCTCTGTACTAATTACATCCCCTGGGGACACGAAAAAACGGATGTGGTCGGTAACTGTGATTATCGCCCCTTTTTGCATTCGCTTAATTTCCCCTGAGAAATGTAACTATCAAAGGTACGACTTTTGTCTTATCGCCCTTGATTCTACAAATAGACGACCCGTTCTCTTCCTACACGCGTTCTGTCTGATCTGTCACTATTCGACGATTGCCCAATCGCTCGCGTGATAATCCAGTTAACGGCTCTTACTCGCTGGCTGTTACCTGTCCTGTCGTGGACTAGCTAATAGGTCTGTTTGTAAACACTCACAAGTGCCTGTAAGACAGAGAAAAAGAAATAGGCGTGGCTAAAACTATGAGTTAGACAGCTATCGAGAAGGCATGGATTATGCGTAACAAACGTGCATACTAATTGAGAAAAGCAAAGGTGGTAAACAAGGTTGAGGGGCAATGGTGGGAGGCAGGCGGACGGATCCATGTAGTCTATCTTCACACCCTGTCACACACATTACTGATCTTGTCATCAGTTCCACATTAGTGATCTTGTCATCAGTTCCACATTGGTGATCTTGTCATCAGTTCCACATTAGTGATCTTGTCATCAGTTCCACATTAGTGATCTTGTCATCAGTTCCACATTAGTGATCGTTCTCATCAGTTCCACATTAGAGATCTTGTCATCAGTTCCACATTAGTGATAGTTCTCATCATTTCCACATTAGTGATCTTGTTATCAGTTCCACATTAATGATCTTGTCATCAGTTCCACATTAGTGATCGTTCTCATCAGTTCTACATTAGTGATCTTGTCATCAGTTCCACACTAGTGATCTTGTCATCAGTTCCACATTAATGAACTTGTCATCAGTTCCACATTAATGATCTTGTCATCAGTTCCACACTAGTGATCTTGTCATCAGTTCCACATTAGTGATCTTTATTATACAATTGTAGCCTTCTATTCAGCGGAAGCACCCATTTATGAAATGACTGAACTTTTTAATTGTCATTTTCAATAATGACAATATTTGTTTTCTATTAACCTCAAATTTGAAACAGAATTGATCACAATAATCAAAAGTAGAGGAACGTAAAGACACAAAATAATTCCCTGACTGTGTTTGGGTCTAACCATTCCATTCAGTTACCTGTTACCTGTCACCTGTTACCTGATGCATATACAGAGTTTGAACACGTTTTTATTTGAACAGAAAAAAAATGTGTGTTCTGGTATTTTTTAGTGACAGTTGCCAGACATGGTCCGGTGCAGAGAAAATAACACGGACAGCCAAAAAGAATAATGAAGATGTCCTGGAAGAGGCCATGGTATAAGGGAAGCTTATTCATCATGTTAGAAGAAACCAATCCACTTTTTGGGGGCATGTTCTGGGGAGAAGATTGCTGGAATTTATCGCGACAACAGGAAATATTGAAGGAAAAAGAGAAAGAAGACTAGAAAGAGAGAATATACCGGAACAGTTTGGCTTCATGGCATAGATAGAAGTTAACTGAACTCACAAACAGCACTGGGGACAAGAAGCTGTAGAGACACATGATCGCCTACGCCACCAGGCATGGTACTTTAAAAAGACAGTAAAGCTGACAGTAAAATAAAGTGTAGCTAAATGATGAGTCCAAATGTCGCTGGATCTAGCTAGAAATGAGTTGTCTTGATAACACTGCTACAGTGTGGTAGGCTTCTCGTTTTTAATACGGGGAAGGGGGGGAGTTCTCTTTTCTTATCCAGGCCAGACACCCCCTGCAATTAGCGAGTACTTACGTCATCATTACTAAGGTCAACAACTGGGCTGGCAGAAATGGGAGGAGACAAGATCACAGCACAACAACCACCTAGTTCAACTTCTCAGCCAGAACGACGCCTATGACCGGAAGCTCTCACTAGTGACAGTCAGGTGACTAAAGCGACGACCAGTACGTACTCAGCGGGAACCAATAGTCAAGAGTTGTCCAGAGTATCTTTGTCCAGACACCAGTCAACAGGCTCTTGTTCTGGTCACTAGTTTGGGCGGCCGAGGGTGTCGAGGGATCCTCCATTAATCTGAAGTACTGCGGAGTATTTTGCTTGGCATTGTCTCCCCTGTATTCTTGCCAGATTTTGTTATCCACCAGCCTCTATCTATGTTCTGTGATATTTTGTTGAGTGCTGTTGCCCAGACAATTGCTAAAAATCGCAGGCTGCCCACTTAAATAGGTTGCCTGGACGGACCAGCAGAGAAGAAATGATCACAATAAAATACCGGCTAGTGACCTTCGTAGGTCAATAACAATAATATTCACAATGTCTGTTTATTACATATCAAGGGGCGATGACTGGTTTATCTGAAAACCTCTGTGTCAAGTAGCTGCGTGGTATTTTCCCTTCACTCGTTCATGTCTCGCTACTCATCTTTCAAGGTCAGAGATCACGGTCAGAATTCGCTATTGAAACTGCAAACGTAGCTTTTTAAAGAATGAACGTGACAACTGCCAATTAATTGCCGCACTTTAATTCTTATCACAACACGTGACCATCTCACGGAGAAAGCTTCTCCCTCAGCGAACTGCAATCTTTCACACTTTATCTTTCCTTTTCTCTCACCATGTGATTATTAGTAGTCCTTTTCATGGAGGTAGGAGTGGCTAAACGGTATGGGTTCGCTCCCTCTCTAGGGAATAAAATTGGCGGAAATGTTTTTATGAACCAGTGGTTCTTAATGATGTCAAACTTGCCTTGATCTTGTGATGACTTGATTATTGTGATGACTTGATGATTGGATGACTTGATGATTGGATGACTTGATGACTGTGATGACTTGATGATTGTGATGACTTGATGATTGTGATGACTTGATGATTGGATGTTTTGATGATTAGATGACTTGATGATTCGATGACTTGATGATTGTGATGGCTTGATGATTGGATGACTTGATGATTGTGATGACTTGATGATTGTGGTGGCTTGATGATTGTGATGACTTTATGATTGTGATGGCTTGATGATTGTGATGAATTGATGATTGTGATGACTTGATGATTGGATGACTTGATGATTGGATGACTAGATGATTGGATGACTAGATTGGATGACTTGATTGGATGACTAGATTGGATGACTAGATGATTGAATGACTTGATGATTGGATGACTTGATTATTGGATGACTTGATGATTGGATGACTAGATGATTGGATGACTAGATGATTGGATGACTTGATGATTGGATGACTTGATGATTGGATGACTTGATGATTGGACGACTTGAGGATTAGATGACTTGATGATAGGATGACTTGAAGATTGGATGACTAGATGATTGGATGACTTGATTGGATGACTAGATTGGATGACTAGATGATTGGATGACTTGATGATTGGATGACTTGATGATTGGATGACTAGATTGGATGACTTGATTGGATGACTAGATTGGAGGTACCGTGTGCACGTTAAAAATTCCCTGGCAGTTGGAGATCATAAAGAGTAGGCCATACGGCCTTCACATATTTAAAAGTTAGACACCTATCCACCACAAAAATATTATAGAATGTGTGATTCCTGTATACATACATTGGGATCCTCGCCGGTGATACTAAGTTCCTGAACTGTGCTGAGATCCTCCTTGTGTGATCTACGCGAGGAGATCGGAGCACTGATGAAGTTGCCCGTGTGCAATGAAGTTGCTCCTTAAAAGCAGGGCTTGGTTTGTTATCAACACTATGCTTCAGTTAACGGAGTTCCCTTATTTTTTGGCAAACTGTGCTCTGATATAAACAACGGACTTAAGTCTAGGTCCCGCTGCATGAAGGCAAAATTCGAGAAAAAAAATCAGCTCACTCATGCTCTATAAAGTTCCAACAATGTTTGCTCTGGAATGTGTATCCTTGTGCACAATCCGGATATCAACTGTTGTATTTTCTGTTACAATGCATAGGATCAAACAATTTATGAACGTTCCTAGATCTTTTAATTACTTACTTACTTAGTTGTTCCTCTTTTACCCTCGGGTGTAGATGTTTGCGAGAGAGAACGCCATACTGTCCCATCAGCGGTCTTCCTACTGGTCTGGTTCCAATCTAGCCCTCGGTTCTTCAGGGATTGTGTAATATTGTTCTCCCGATGAACTCTGGGTCGTCCTGGAGGTCTGGATGCCTAGCTCTTGGTTTCCTCTATTTGTCATGGTAACCGATCTTCATCTAGTCTGCAGACATAGACAAACCATCGTAGTTGGGACTGTTCTACTTGGGTCTGCAGACATGGACAAACCATCGTAGTTGGGACTGTTCTACTTGGGTCTGCAGACATGGACAAACCATCGTAGTTGATACTGTTCTACTTGGGTCTGCAGACATGGACAAACCATCGTAGTTGATACTGTTCTTCTTGGGTCTTCAGACATAGACAAACCATCGTAGTTGGTGTCGTGGAATATTCTAATCCACATATATAAATTATCAAGTAAATATAAAGCCTAATAAATACATATAATAAATAAAGAGAAGAGCAATGGTAAATAACAGTGCTGTCACAAAGACTGTACTCGAAATCCCCTTGTTTTCTACTGCGTAAGCAAATTGTAACGTTTCACGTTGATATTAAAGGCCTTCTGCAACATACACGCGTTTCCCAAACACACAATAAAATGTGCTGCCTTTCTAAGTAAAACCTTGAAATATGCAAGTTGACCTAAATTTTAAATTCCATTCATGTCTTTTTCTACACTGCGTTACCAAAACGAACGAACAGATGGACAAAAGGATAAAGAGAGAGAGGGGAGGGCTGAAAATCAGGAACGCATGCAACACGCGTCGCGCGATACACAAATGCTGCCATCACGCGTGTAAGTCTACATGCACTAATTGTTTTTCAGACGGACAGTGATAAAATACACTACCCTTTCCCAGAGTTAGGTTTATAAATCATAAAAAACTCTTATTAGGAAAGATAACAATAGATGGGTTTACGGTTGAAAACATAACAGTACCCAGACATCACATCTTCGAAACAGGAGGTAGAAAATTGCATATTTTGAACGCAGCCACGTAGCTCCTTTAAATTTGTATTTTTGGGTTCCTTAGGGCTTGCTGACAAATAATATGTAAAACGTTACGCAAATAGTCCAGGAATTAATAAATTATACCCAGAATAAAATATTGGGGGTGCCTGACAGCCTAAAATCATTTCTGCTCATAAGATTTTTTTTATAACGTGTTTGAAAAAAGGTTACGTTACAGAAATAGCCTACCATGTAAACTCCAAATTGATTGGAGCGCAACAAATGAAAGCCTAACCACGATTGGTCGGACTATAAATACTATCTTTCGTTGTTAGGGGAAACGGGGAAAGGTAACATTTTTTCAAACACTTGTCGAAACGGGGCTCATTGGTCAGACTCGCTGATATACACACTTGGGAGCGTTAGTTCGAAACCACTTGTTTAAATAAGCTTGATAAAGCATCAGTGCGTTGAAGCCAGCTCACAATTTTGCTAAAATAAAAGCCTGGAACATAAGCAAATGGAAATTTGTGCCAGTAATTGTGCCAGAATTCATTGCTAATCAACGTATCTGTGTTTAATTCTAGGAATTGTGGTAAGCTTGAACCATTCAGTATCTATTAATGAAAATTGAATGTGTATTGTTGATTTATGCCTGTATATATATGTGTAGTTCAGTGGCAAACGTGAGGTAAAGCCTATAATGCTCCAGCCTGAACAGAGGGTGTCGGAGGAAAGTCAAACGGCATGGAATGGCCAAACAGTACACTGACACCTAGATGATTGACTAGAAAGAAATAATGCTGGAATTGCAGAGGCGTAGTAACCATTAAGGAGGTTAATGCTGGTATAAAGTACTTCAGAATGAAGCTGATAGTTGGCCTAACGCTCTGAACTCAATGTTTGTGCTGTATTGTGATCAGTGTAAAAGAGAGTATAAGTTAGTTATGAAGTAGAAGGTACATCCTTCTTGATTTCAGGGACAGTGGTCTTGATGGTACTGAGCAGCACCTGGTCAGAGCTTTGCTGAATCCAGTGTCGGACAGCATACTCCTTGGTCCTTTTAGCTATCAGTGAGGTGTCTCCAGAGCCCAGAGGAGAATTCGAGCAGAGGAGTCCTTTCCTGCCGCCATCACGCCAGATAAGCTAACTTGGCCAGCTGAGCTCAACATTATGTCCCCTCATCTTGAAATGACTTTATAAAATTAACATTAAGAGGGGAATTTACTTGTCTTAATATCAGGAACTGAGAACATCTCCAATAATAGTCCCAAAAGACAAACTATTGAAGTCATGATGACAAATACCAACAGAGCTTGAACAAAACAAAACCAGTATTACCTCATATTACCACTACACAACTGACACACATAGGATATTTTTAATAATATATGTCACTACAATATTCATATTAAATACATTCTGTATATAACTTGTAATTTAAATTGATTGTGATTCCTGGTTCCCTTGTAGTTGAATCAGGACACATATTCATTCATGCCAGTAATGAATACATATTGTTATTTGAAAAGTTACGAGTGACTTCTTTAAGATATTCTCATAGAGTGTTATATGTATGTGAGTGTCACAGTGTTGTTAAGAGTAGTGGATTAAATTAAATTGTTTATCTGTCTGTTGTTGTGACTTACACTTCATCATACACATACCCTAGACACATAACGTAGTCATCACACTATTCCAGAATAATTCTGACTGAGATATATAGATATGTGGTAGCAAGTAAGGTTATATATAATACACTACTCTTATTAGATATATATACCTTCACAGCTGATCTCAGTCAGTACACTAAGTCCCCTATAAATATTTATAACATCCCACTTCACCACAGTTGGGACTGTTCTACTTGGGTCTGCATACATGGACAAACCATCGTAGTTGATACTGTTCTACTTGGGTCTGCAGACATGGACAAACCATAGTAGTTGGGACTGTTCTACCTGGGTCTGCAGACATGGACAAACCATCGTAGTTCGGACTGTTCTACTTGGGTCTGAATATACATGGACAAACCATCGTAGTTGGGATTGTTCTACTTGGGTCTGCAGACATGGACAAACCATCGTAGTTGGGACTGTTCTACTTGGGTCTGCAGACATGGACAAACCATCGTAGTTGATACTGTTCTACTAAGGTCTGCAGACATGGACAAACCATCGTAGTTGGGACTGTTCTACTTGGATCTGCATACATGGACAAACCATCGTAGTTGGGACTGTTCTACTTGGGTCTGCAGACATAGACAAACCATCGTAGTTGGGACTGTTCTACTTGGGTCTGCAGGGGCTGAGTTTTGGTCCTCAGATACCTCATTTCTGAAGTTTGGATCTGGCTGTTGTGGGTTGTAGTCATTGCCCATGACTGGCATTGATAAGTCAAGACTTGGACATATGTGGAGCGGTGCACATCTATCTTCATCCTCCTGCTAATCTCTCTTTTGCTGAGGAATACTCGATTTATGGCCTGAAAATGTCTCCCAGCTGCCGCTCTTCGGGTAGTCATCTCTTCTTTGATGCTTTCCTTCTAGTATATGATAGTTCCAATGTAAGAGTATTTAAAGTGCTAACGTGCTCCAGGATCTGTTTTCCCAGGATAATATGATGCCTTTATCCTTATTTTGAGATCACCATGGTTTTTGTTTTGGAGCTGCTGATAATCATTCTTCTCTTCTCCAGTTCTTCCTTCCAGACTTGCAGGTTCGATTTAAGATGTGCCTCTGATTCAGCAATCAGGGCAACATCGTCAGCAAATGCTAGCTCTGAAATTCAGACCTGACTCATCTTCCAGTACCCCATTGAATACTTGCTTGTCCTATCCTTACATGGGGCAGTGATGCGCAATACAAGACTCAACATGTCTCTTAGCCTCTCCTGCCCAAGTCTACCTCACCTACTCGTGGTGGACCCCGTTATACCCAGTAATCTTGCCGAAGGTTGGGTATCAACCCCAGCGGGAGGCAAGATGGGACAGCAAACGAGGTAAAGGCAAAATCAAATCCCCCAGCCAGAGGGGGAGGCATGAGCACACTCTGCCTTAAGAAACAGGTGCTGAAGTCAGATGTACCAGGCCAGGAGGCGCACCAGCAACCATGGTACCATGCAACCCGCTTTGGTTTAATATGTCTACACAACAGATGTCAAAAAATTATCGTTATGGTGCTCGCCCTGTGAAGTCCCTCCAGGCAGGAGCAGTGCCGGATTCTGAGCCTCGACAGAATCCACCCTCAGCTACTGGAGGTCTCCTTAGTCCGCCAAATGGAGCCAGGAGGCGGAAGGAGAAAGTAACTGGCCAACCAGATAAGACGACGGCCCTTCTGAATGTCATGCATTGGAATGCAGAGGGAGTCAACAACAAAAAGACTGAACTAGAGAATACCCTATTTCGGAAAGAAATTAGCATATGCTGCATACAAGAAACCCACCTACAGGAAGGAAAACATTTTAAGATACGGGGCTATCAATGCTTCAGAGTTGACAGAAAAGATCGGAAGAAGGGTGGCATACTAACACTGATAAGGAATAACCTCAACGCTATAGAATCCAAGACATATAAAGAAGGTGCAGAATACCAAGTAATCCATCTAAAACATAACACTCTGGAACTGGATCTCCTAAACTTCTACTGCCCCAATGACATACCACTGAACATGACTAGCATAGATGTCCCCATTGGCAACTTCATAGCGGTGGGAGACTTCAACAGCCATTCCCAAAGCTGGGGATACAACCAGCTAGATAGAAGGGGCGAAGAGATAGAAAACTGGCAAGACGACAATAACCTAACCCTTCTAAACAACCCTGATGATCCTCCAACCTTTTACTCCAGAAGATGGCATAGCACCTCTACTCCAGACCTGGCATTCTGCACACCTGATTTGGCTGGGATAGTGGAAAGGGAAATAGGAGAACAACTCGGTGGAAGTGATCATCGTCCTGTATTCATCAAAATTAATAGAACAATTAATACAAGTCCAAGTGAGCCAAGATGGAATTATAAAAAAGCAAATTGGTCCATTTATCAACACAGAGCAAATCTGCTTACAAAAGATATTAAGGTACTAGACAGAGACATTAACAGAGTCATCTGGGATTTTAATAATGGAGTACTCAAGGCAGCAAAGGAGACAATACCGAGAGGAGCGAGGAAGAACTATGTACCATATTGGTCCAACACACTACAAAACCTACATGAAGATATGAATGAAGCAAGGCACACTGCAGAGGTACAACCATCCCAACAGAACCATATCATGCTACAAAAGGCAAAAGCAAAATTCATTAAAGGAAAGCTAGAAGCCCAGAGGAGAAGCTGGAGGGAAAAAACATATAAACTAAACCTTGAAAAGGAAGGGAGAAAGTTGTGGAAACTCACTAAACAATTGAATGACGATAACAATTCTCAACGACAAACCATTACACTAGACGATGCAGGGAAACTATATACCGGCAAACAAGCAGCAGACATATTTGCGGAATCCTACAGAAATGAAAGTAACATCTCCGTCAATTTACGCAGACAACGAGACATTCGTCAAGAAATAATCCACACTAGAACTAATGGAAACAGTCCGGACGTTATGTCCAAACCTTTCAATATGGACGAGTTAAAAACAGCCGTGTGGAAACTTAAAGACAGGAAATCACCAGGCCCGGATGGTATAACCAACGAAATGCTAAAACACCTAGGATATACAGCAATGAGCAAACTGTTGCAAATATACAACTACAGTTGGATGACAGGCAGTGTGCCACAGATATGGAGAGAGGCGCTCATGTGTCCCATCATAAAGAAAGGAAAAGACAACAGGAAGGCCACCAGCTACAGACCAATAAGCATAACAAGCTGTGTATGTAAGACAATGGAGAGGATGATCAACAGAAGATTGAAATGGTACTTGGAATCCGAGAAAATTTTAGTGCCAGAACAAGCAGGGTTTAGAGAGTGCAGCAGCACAGAAGAACAAATCACATACCTGTCACAGATCGTTGAAGATGCCTTCCAAGAAAAGAGAAAAGTCTTTACCCTATGGATAGATCTCCAAAAAGCTTTTGACAAAGTATGGAAAGACGGGTTAATAGTAAAACTGCAAAGGAACGGAATCAAGGGTAATATGAGAAAATGGATCCAGTCGTTCCTACACAATCGGAAAGCAAGAGTCACTATGGAAGGTCGCAACAGCAAGAAAATCCTCCTAAAACATGGAGTTCCTCAAGGCTCAGTATTGTTTCCCACCCTGTTCCTTGTATTCATCAATGACCTCATCCACGATCTGCCACAAGGTGTGAGAGCTGCCCTATACGCTGACGACTTGGTGGTGTGGTGTGTAGAAGAACATCTAACTATCGCTAATAAGCGAATACAAAGGGCAGCAGACAACATAGCAGCATGGGCAGAGAAATGGATGGTGCAGATCAACGCTGAAAAATCATCAACAACACTTTTCACGCTCTCCAACAAAGACAAAGCAGGAGAGATACGACTTGGAAATATACATGTCCAAACAGATGAGGAACCGGTGTACTTGGGCATTACATTAGATAAGAGAATGACATGGAGGCACCACATCGAGAGAACAGAGGCTAAAGCGAGAAGAAAACTTTCCATACTGAGGAAAATAGCTGGATCAAGTTGGGGAGCTAACGAAACAACACTAAAGAAAGTGTATACAGGTGCAATAAGACCTATATTAGAGTACGGATCAGCAGCATGGTCTACAGCAGCCAAATCACACCTACAAGCCTTAGATAAAGTACAAAATCAAGCGCTTAGGTTGATCACGGGTGCCATGAAGACCACACCAATAAATGAAATGGAAAAAATCACAGGCATTCCACCTTTATTATACAGACGAGACACTAAGACCCTGATCCAAGCAGAAAAGTACAAGAACATGCCCGCACATCCAATGAAAACTAGATTTGGAGATTTAGCCAGTGGGAGGTTGAAGAGAAGCAGTTTTGTGCATCGGTCCAAAAAACTAATTAGAACATACAAGGATGAACTACCAGACATCACTAAGGAAATAACTCCCACACTCCTCCCAACCCCATGGGAACAACATCAAAATTTCAGTATTAAGACCTCCATAACTACCACCTGCCCCATGGGAGAGCTAAATACTCTCCAAAGGAAAATAGCAGCATGTGGCATGATTGAAGAACTATACCCCAGAGAAGCATGGATCCAAGTATATACTGATGGATCTGCAACCAGAGCAGTGAAGAACGGAGGCGCAGGAGTTTATGTGGTCTATCCAGACAAAGAAAATGAATCCACCTGTTCACCTACTGGAATATTCTGTTCAAACTATGCTGCTTAAGTACAGGCCATAAGCATTGCTGCAGGAATAATAAATAACACAATAAGCCAATGTCAGCAGGTTGTATTCCTTACCGATGCAATGTCAGTTCTGCAAGCCCTCAACAGTGATAAACTGCCAGAATTAAACAAAGTCCTATGCGAAGTATGCTACAGTGGATACCATCACACTGTGGCATACCAGGAAATGAGAGAGCAGATATGTTAGCAAAAGAGGGAGCAACACAGGAACAAAAAGAACAAACAATCACATTCCAGGAAAAGAAGACCCTTATCAAGGCCATCAGGAAAATTGATCAACAAAGAGACAACTATCAATATCTTGATCGAGCAAAACAGGTGATCCTGTTCCGTATGAGAACAGGACACAACAGACTGAACAGTCACTTATACAGACTGAGATTGATCCCATCACCCCTATGTACGTGTGGACAGGCAGCACAGACAGCCGAACACATCCTGCAAGACTGCCACATGCTTAGTCAATTGCGAACTGAACATTGGCCCACAGAGACGCACATCCACACAAAGCTGTTTGGGAGTCTTGAAGAACTTTCAACCACAGCAACATACATCCAGAAAACCGGACTTCTTGTGTAGACATTTCTAAACAACAGCGAACGAGAAGAAGAAGAAGAAGATCATGACGAGTATGAAAATATAAGGTGACAGAATATCATCCTGTCTTACACAAGTGGTGGTTGTCATGAAATATTCTAATCCACATATATAAATTATTAGGTAAATATAAAGCCTAACAAATAAAATTAATAAAGAGAAGAGCAATGGGAAAATGACAGTGCTGTCACAAAGAATGTACTCGAAATCCCCCTTGTTTTCTGCTTCGTCTGCAAATTGTAACGCTTTCACGTTGATAGTAAAGCTTACTGTATTATTACCCGCCTTCTTCAATGAAACGTGTGCTGTAATTCTTGGAAAAACATTGAGACGTACTGCGTAATGACCTAAATTAACCCTAACATTAATTATACTGCGTTACCAAAACGAACGAACAGATGGACTAAAGGGATAAAAAGAGAAGGGAGAGGCAGAAAGCCGAACACTAAACCCGCTTCGCGCGATACACAATTACCACCATCACGCGTGTAAGTCTACATGCACTAATTTTTTTTTCAGACGGACAGTGATAAAATACACTACCCTTTCCCAGAGTTAGGTTTATAAATCATAACAGACTCTTATTAGAAAAGACAACATTATATGGGTTTACGTTTGAACACATAACAGTACCCAGACAGCACATCTTCTAAACAGGAGATAGAAGAAATTGCATATTTTGAACGCAGCCACGTAGCTCCTTTAAATTAGTATTTTTGGGTTCCTTAGGGTTTGCTGACAAATAATATGTAAAACGTTACGCAAATAGTCCAGGAATTAATAAATTATACCCAAAATAAAATATTGGGGGTGCCTGACAGCATAAAATCATTTCTGCTCATAAAATTTTTTTTATAACGTGTTTGAAAAAACCTTACGTTACATAAATAGCCTACCATGTAAACTCCAAATTGATTGGAGCGCAACAAATGAAAGCCTAACCACGATTGGTCGGGCTATAAATACTATCTTGGTTGTTGGGGGAGACGGGAAAAGATAACATTTTTTCAAACACTTGTCGAAACGTGGCTCATTGGCCAGTCTCGCTGATATACACACTTGGGAGCGTTAGTTCGAGACCACTAATTCAAATAAGCTTGATAAAGCGACAGTACGTTGAAGCTAGCTCACATTTTTGCTAAAATAAAAGCCTGGAACATAGGCAGAACGGAATTTGTGCCAGTTTGTGCCAGAATTCATTGCTAATCAACGTATCTGTGTTTATTTCCATGAAATTGTTAAGCTTGACATGTGAATTGTTGATTCATTGTATAAAATATGTGTAGTTTGAAGCAAACGTATCTTTTTTATTTCCATAGTACAAATTGTGGGACAGGAATTTGTGCCAGTGTGCCAGAATTCATTGCTAATCAACGTATCTGTGTTTATTTCCATGAAATTGTGGGACAGTGGTCTTGATGGTAGTGAGCAGCATCTGATCAGAGATTTGCTGAATCCAGAGTCGGACAGCATACTCCTTGGTCTTTTTAGCTATCAGTGAGGTGTCTCCTGAGCCCAGAGGAGAATTCGAGCAGAGGAGTCCTTTCCTGCCGCCATCACGCCAGATAAGCGAATTGGCCAGCTGAGCTCAACATTATGTCCCCTCATCTTGAAATAACTTTATAAAAATACTATTCAGAGGGGAATTTACTTGTCTTAAAATCAGGAACTGTGAACATCTCCAATAATAGTCCCTAAAGACAAACTATTGAAGTCATGATGACCAATACCAACAGAGCTTGAACAAAACAAAACCAGTATTACCTCATTTTACTACTACACAACTGACACACATAGAACATTTGTACTAATATATGTCACTACAATATTCATATTAAATACATTCTGTACATAACTTGTAATTTAAATTGATTGTGATTCCTGGTTCCCTTGTAGTTGAATCAGGACACATATTCCTTCATGCCAGTAATGAATACATATTGTTATTTGAACCGTTACGAGTGACTTCTTTAAGCTATTCTCATAGAGTGTTATATGTATGTGAGTGTCACAGTGTTGTTAAGAGTAGTGGATTAAATTAAATTGTTTATCTGTCTGTTGTTGTGACTTACACTTCACCATACACATACCCTAGACACAAAACGTAGTCACCACACTATTCCAGAATAATTCTGACTGAGATATATAGATATGTGGCAGCAAGTAAGGTTATATATATAATATACTACTCTTATTAGATATATATATACCTTCACAGCTGATCTCAGTCAGTACACTAAGTCCCTTATAAATATCTATAACATCCCACTTCACCACAGTGGTCCTGAATTCTTCCGACTTATGTTTTGCTGTCCTCGCATAATTTCTGCAAGTCTTGTAGAAGCTCTGTATAGCATGACTCAGAGGCACTAGGATGTTCCTCCTTGCCAAGCAGCCCCAAAGTTTGCTCTTCTGTGACAGTAGTAACATGTCTGAAGCTTGACCTTGCTCACAGTCAAGGAGTTCTGAGAAATATTATTTTCATCTTTCCATCACCTCCTTTGGAGCAGTAAGCACTTAGTCTTGTTTGTCTTTTACAAATTGAAGAAGGCACTGTTTTCCTTCCTCGTGTTCTTTACGGTCATGTAGAACAATGTCTGGTTTTCTTGAGCATGTTTTTCCTAGCTTTTCTCCAAATTCTTCCCAGGAGAATCACATATTCTCTACATTTCTCTGTTTTTCCTGCTGTGTTTTTAGCTTCAAAGTATTGTTCCAATGCCTTTGTCTTCTCTCTTATTGTCTCTTTAAATTCCTCTGTCCACCACAGTGTCCTCTTTTCCTTCTTCCCAAGTCGAATTTCACCACATGCTTCTGCAGCAGCTGCCTTTTTGATGTCCTTAAATGTAAGCCAGAGAGTTGTTTATAAGTCACCTGACTGTTCTTCTAGGTTTCTGACTGCTGTTACAATAAGTCCCTGATACCTGGTCTTAAATTCTGGCTCTCTTAGCTTGCAGATCGTATTCTTCATCTCTCTTGCTTGACTATTTATTCTCTTGTGTGGTGATGAACAATGCCTAGGCCAAGTAACTCTTTCAGTTGTTCCTTTAACTGTCAGCAGGTAGTGATCACTTCCCGTCTCTGGCCCACTCCAGACTCTAGCATTCCGCACATACTTAATGTTAAGGATAGATCTGGGGATAAAATAATGTAGCATATTACTACACGCTAGCACATGCCCATTTTATGTGAGGAATTGTGTTCGTATCTAGTCAAACTACTTTTTGCACGAAGCGTTCACCCGTGGTGAGCGAGAGTCACTAGTGACGTATTTTTTGTCACATGTCGTGGGATCAGTGTATTGTTCATTTGGGCCGTTCGTATTCGTTCACTGGTTTGAAGTAGACGTGATTTCTTCTAAGCTCCAGGATTTTATGGAGAGTGTGGTTTTTTCTAACTGGGACATTAAATTTATTTTTCAAAGACTGCCACCTTGTTACGAATGTTCTAGATGGGGCAAAAACTTATTGAGAAGTCTTGCGCAACCACCTTTTGCTATTTTTCGTAAGGAGTATCTTAAGGATATTGAGGTAACTGAGTTTTGGTCGCCATCATCAGTTTTTTCCGCCACATTACTTGGGTACCGGGAATATTGCCCTACCTATTAGTACACGGCCAGGATTGATAACAGATTTAAGGATATTTCTCAATATATTTACTTTTACTATTAACAATGGAGATGAAAAAAAACCTATTGATAGAGGCTCGTTATTGACTGACGTAACTGCTTATCGCATTTACATGTTTTTTCCCTGCCATATACTATGCCATGTATATATCTTGATGGATGTCTCCTTGTGATGAACGTACAATAAATGTCAACCATGTTTTCCCGTGGACCTGTTCACCTGCCGGCTTGTGTTGTATATGCTGACCATAATGTCCTGTATGAATGCCTGCAATCATTCACGTATTCTGCATGATCTTCTATATTTATTCCAGCGCAACACCCTATAATTGGTAAGCCAGTATGGTTTTGGATCGGTAATTTCGTGGACATGGGTCTCACATACTTTGCAAATCTACTGCTGCCGTTTAATCTGTATATTCGATCGTCACCCTTGTTCAGCGTGTTATTGTAAACACACCACCTGGTGAACTCAGTTGTTACCAACGGGTGCAGTTGGATAACGAACGCTGCCACTGCGCATGTCCAATGTTCCAGTTTCAATGTCATATTGTTCGCCGTAACATCCAAGATTACAATTTCAAGACAACCGGTTGCCAAGTTTATTTCGTGTTCCAGTCTACGTCACAACGTTTGTAAGAAGATTTCAAGTTTCAAGTCTATGCCACGGCGATGTCAAGTTATTTTGTGCCAAGTCAACACAACGTCTCAAGATCTACACAGTTCATGATGCCCATCTGACGGCGACCGTGGACTTGTTTACATTTTCATCCGTGCTTCACTGCTATTGACGGATAGTGTTGTTTCAGTGTTGACACCTTTTTCCGGACTTGCATCTGGTCGGATTGCGATAAGATAAGTGCCTGTTTATTACACTCTTGTACCTCTGCCGTGGTGTAAACCTTTTTGATATCTGTGTTATTCGTTTTCTTGGTTTCTATGTCTTTGTACAAATCTATTGTTAGCGACATACGTCATTGTAAAATGACCGCACAGCAGATGTTTCTGTAGGTTTTGCTTACATTTCTCAAGCAGTGAAATTTCCGGCCCGAGTTTACTCACCGACGTTTGGTTCACTGCCTGTTTAGTGTGACCTAATTTGTGTAGGTGTGCCTACTAGTTGTCAGTACTTGTTGTGTGTCGGTTTTCTTTTTCTTCTCCTTAGTTGACAACTATTCTGTTCGTAATGCTAGTCTAACCTTCTATCACTTGTTTACATTTATATATATTGTTACAGGTCCTGTCCTGTTTTCTTAGCAGTAAGTTTGTGTGATTTATTGGATTCTCTTTAGTTTTCCATTTTTATTCTTTTTCGTTCACTCACTGCTGGTATTACGTTGTCTTAGTTACCTGTACTTGTCCAATTCCAGTTTTTTTTTTTTTGATCGTGCATTATTATTTTTTTTCTTTCTCTTTTCCCTCGTATCTTTACTACTGTTGGTCTGTCATGCTATACTATTTTGTTATTGATTAGTAATATTAAGAATCTATTTGCATTGATAATATTGCAAAGCACAAAACTAGTGAATTTGTATAGACGGACTACGTGAAATACATTTATTACATAATATATAATATTGATAGTAAGATTATGAAGAAGTAAATAATGGAGTATCAGGAATTTATTACTATGGGCAAGGAGTATGGTTACAAGGCAAAGGAATTAATGGATTTTGCCAAAGCGGAATTCAATTCCAAAGTAAATCAAGAAGCCCTGGGGGATAAGAGACAAAGAGATGTACGGGCTGAAGAGCGAGAGCTCAGAAAAGCAGAACTACTTGCGGAAGAGAACAAAAGGATTGTTGAACAGCAATTAGAAGAAAAAAAAGCTTGCACATGAAAAAGAATTAGAAGAAAAAAAGTTTGCACATGAAGAGAAAATGGCGACTTCACGTATTGAAGAACAAAGAGGGCAACATCAGAGTAGACAAAATGACCACTCTGAACTTAGAGGTTCCTCTAGCAACCACAATAGTGGTTCTTCTAGATTTCGTTTGCCCGTGTTTAAGCCAGAAATAGATGATATTTCGTCCTTCTTACAACGCTATGAAAATGTTTGTGAAGACAATGATCTTGATAGGTCTTATTGGTGTACAAGATTGATGGATTTCATGACTGGTGAATCTTTAACGGCTCTGTGCCAATTGAACGGGCTGAATAGACACAATTATGATGCTGCTAGAACATTATTATTAAAACTTCATCAGTTAGACGCTGAAGGTTATCGTATGAAGTTCAAACATATGATTCCTGAAACTGGTAAAGATTTTACACAGTTTGTAGCTGCAACTCGACTAACATTTAATAGATGGATACAACTTTCCGGCATTGAAGAGAATTATGAGGGCCTTAAGGACTTATTATTGCGAGACAAGGTTTTGTCTTTTGTAAGGAGACAACTGCGAGAATATCTACAGGAAAGGAAGCCGTCGAGTTGATTCCAATGGAGGAATTATGTAGGCAATATTGTACTGCACATCCGGAAGTTTGTGTCAGTAACAACACTGTTAAGGAGGCTTTACCTGTTGCCGCAGCTACAACTTGGAACCAAAACAATTATAGACAAAGATCCTACAGTGTTGATGGGAATTTCAAACTAAGCAAATTCAATAACTCACGTCCATACAGAGGTAGACAACCATATGACAAAATAGAGGTAATTTCCAACAAACTCAGGAGAGAGAAGGAATGGTAATTTTGGTAATTAAAATAAGAACTGGAATAACTTAAGACCAAATAACCAAATTTTTTTACATCGGAATAGGTCACAAGATTATAGAAATTAAGGAAACAACAATAGGAACCAAAGAAATAATGACAGGAGTCAAAATAATTCTTTTTACGATCAGAGACATAGATCACGCTATAGAAATACTGCATATTCGAACTACCATGCCAACTCAGCACACACTGCTGCTACATCTGAGAGCGCGCAGGACAACAATGCTGTTAATCATTCAGCTTCCTGTTGTTCGTTTAACTTTGATACTGCTTCACAGTGTCCAGATTGCCAAACTCTATTCCAGCCTAATGTGACTTCCTTGTTAAAATGTGGTCATCCGCTACCAGCATTTACTGCTTCATCAGCACATGATGGCACAGGGGCACTACAGCTTCATAGAGGCTTATTGAATGGCACTCAGGCTACAGTAATCCGTGATTCTGGTTGCACGACTGTCGGAGTGAGACAGTCATTAGTACATCCGTCTCATGCAACGTGTGACTTTGTTAAATGTGTAACTTTTGGCGGGACAGTTGAATTTTATCCCACAGCCGTGGTGGCTATTCTCTCACCATTTTTTACAGGCAAGGTTAAAGTGTGTCTGTTAAGAAGCCCAATAGCGGATGTCACACTTGGCCGGATACACGGCAGCAATGATTGCTCACCCGAAGAAATTGATCAATGGGAACATCAAAATTTATCAACTGCTACTGCAGTTACTACACGTGCCCAAGCCAAGGCACCAAACGAAAATGATGATACCGATCCTGGAACTCAGGACAATTTTCACGTACACTCTGATATAGACAAACAGTCCTTTATCAAACTTCAAAGAGAAGACTACTCTTTGAAGAAATTCTTTAGATTAGTCAGAGAAAATGATTATGTTTACGATAATTTGTCACCAAAACAGTGGTACACACCTAAAAATGATGTATTGGTTAGGAATTTTAAAGATTCATCTTTAATTAGACATCAGGTGATGGTTCCCCAAAAACTTCGTACGTACATTCTACAACATGCACACGATTCTCACTGTGCTGGCCATATGGGCTACTCTAGGACGCGTTCCAGAGTTTTGTCCTCTTTGTTTTGGCCGAGAATTTCCAGAGACACCTCCACATATTGTCGCTCTTGCGTTATTTCTCAAGAGGTAAAATCAAGAGGTGTCTATCATATAGCCCCGATTCAGGCGTGTGATATACCCTTACGCCCCTTTGAGATAATGGCCGTGGATATAATCGATCCTTTACCTGTTATGTCCGCTTGAGGACACAGGTATGTGCTCACATGAATTGACATGTGCACTCGATGGCTCTAGGCCATACCTCTTAAGAACATCACCACTAATGGCGTTGCTGATGCGCTTTCCTTAATTTTTTCTTGACTTGGTTTTCCTCGAAAACTTCTTTCAGATCGAGGTACCCAATTTGTATCTGACACTATGACTGCTGTTATGAATCGCCTCAATATCGACAGGTCTCTCGGTAGTGTTTGTCCATGCATGGTGGAACGTCTTAACCGGACGTTAAAGCAGTTATTGGGCAAGGTTACAGTGAAATATCCTCAAGATTAGCACAGGGTTTTACCCACCGTGCTATCGCTTACCGCGTGTTAGCGAATGAACAGACTGGTTTCTCGCCTCTTGAGCTTGTGTTTGGAGCTCAACCTCGATGTCCCATGTCACTTATTAAGGACCTACTCATAGACTCAGAGATGACTCAGGACATCCAGTCATTGTATGAATACGTCGTTAACCTCCGGCGTAACATTATAGATGCATGCCAACTGGCTACAGCTTCTTCCGATGCTACTAAAGCAAGATCACGCCAGTTTCAAAATCGTAATAGACGATTACGTCAACTATTGCCTGGCGACGAAGCTTTTGTGTTGCTTCCAAGGAAAGAAAATAGACTTTTAATTGCTTGGAATGGTCCATATAAAGTGTTGTCACGCATTTCTGATGTTGACTACATCTTAGATATAAAAGGGAAATATAAGACCTTTCACATAAACATGCTTAAGGAATTCCACACTAGACCGGAACATCTTCAAATCATCGTTCAAGCAGTTGATTAGCACCCTAGTCCTCCTACTCACTACTCTGCGCTATCAGTAATTCAGGAGGAAGAATCGTCTTTTCCGGATGTTCCCATGAACTTACCTGTCTTTCCTCTTCAATCGACTGAGACATGGAAAGATGTCGTTATTTTTCCATCTTTGTCTTCTGAACAAAATTCCCAAGTCTCTAGTCTTCTAGAATCTTTTCCAGATGTCCTCACAGACATCCCAGGTCGTACTTCAGTCATTTCGCATGACATCATCCTTACAGATGATCGACCAATTCGTCTACGTCCCTATCCTGTCCCTATTCATTACCAGCACCAGGTTGAAGAAGAATTAAAACAAATGCTTAATTTAGGAATTATAGAACCTTCCAATTTCCCTTACGCATCACCTATGGTCATCGTTCGTAAGAAAGACAACAATATCAGATTTTGTGTAGATTATCGGAAGCTGAATAACATCACAGTCTTCGATGCTGAACCCTTACCTCTACTTGAAAATATTTTGTCTCGTCTCGCCAAGGCTCTTTTCTTTACTAAAACTGATCTTACCAAGGGATACTGGCAAGTTCCCTTGACTGACAGAGCTAAACCACTCACTGCCTTTGCTACACAACGGGGTCTTTATCAGTGGAATGTGATGCCTTTCGGACTTATGAAAGCCCCGGCTACATTTGTCCGTATGATGAGAAACATTCTCGCTCATCGGTCCGATATAATCACATACATAGATAACATCTGTCTATTCAGTTCCACTTGGGAGGAACACTTCTTAGGTTTACATTCTCTTCTGGACACTTTACGTCTCCATCACCTAACAGCCAAGCCCTCAAAGATCTTTATTGCCTTTGAGGAAATTTCATTCTTGGAACATAAGGTGGGTCACGGTTGTCTTCAGACCGTGCCACAGAATGTTTCCAAAATTCTAAAATTGTCCATGCCCATTACTAAGAAGCAAGTTCGTAGTCTTCTCGGCTTAATTCAGTATTACAGTAGATTTATACCCAACTTGTCTT
Source organism: Oreohelix idahoensis (assembly GCA_024509875.1). Taxonomy (NCBI): domain Eukaryota; kingdom Metazoa; phylum Mollusca; class Gastropoda; order Stylommatophora; family Oreohelicidae; genus Oreohelix; species Oreohelix idahoensis. The sequence continues at coordinate 633,761 of JAMPIV010010159.1, forward strand.
CCGTCACTGCAGACCTCTCTGCCTTGCTAAAAAAAAGGTTTAGCTAACCACGTGAACTGGACACCAGAGTGCCAGGCTGCGTTAAATTATATTCAATTTTGTGCCAACAATTTTGAGGTTACCAGATACAAATCTGACTTATTATCTCCGCACAGATGCTAGTTCAAAGGGTATCGGCGCATCACTAATGCAAGAGTTCGAGGGAAAATTGCATCCAACCCTCTATATATCCAGAAAGCTCACTGATGCAGAAAGGAAGTACCCAGTTATAGAAAGGGAGCTGCTGGCTGTTATCTGGGTGGTAGTCAAGCTGGAGCGGTATTTGTTGGGCGCCCCATTCATTATCCAGTCAGACCAGAAATCCCTTTCCTCATTGAAGAAGGCGAATCACAAGAACCCGAAGCTAGCCCGTTTCGCCATCCTACTCCAACCGTTTCAGTATGAAATCGAGGCAATACCAGGGTCTTCAAATGCAGTCGCTGACGCTTTATTGAGATGCCCACAGCTCAAACCTGAGGATTCATATTGACTTAGTTAATCGACTTTATAATACACATGTGTGAAGTCATTCGGTTTATCCCCTAGAAGTCACATGGACAAGAGCGATGAATACATGAACACTAAGTTGATTTCCAAACCATTCATATTAACATTTGTGATTTACATGACTTTCAGATAATCATTATTCACTTTAGCTAGTGGTACATTGAACAGTGTTATACTACTTGCAGACACGAACAATTTCCAACTACGACATCATGTTATTATTCTGGAATGCACGTTTACATTAATTAAGATTGCTATACTAACACTAGAAATCTAGTCCTGACACGGATAGTTTGGAGTATAATTAAATTATTGCAAGGTTGTTTTGGAGATTACTTGTCTTGCCACAAGGTACATAAGGTACTTAGAGCAGAATAGTTAAGTAATGGGATAATTGTGTTAAATTGTTACGGTGTTAATTTAAATGACGGCGTCTGCTGGGGTTAGCAGTGCGCAATGTTTGGGGTCAATAACATTAATAGAATATGTCGATATTTTACGGACTACTTAACGCGAAATATATGCTAAGATTATGACGTGTTCGCGTTGGGAAGGTCCCGCTTGGTGACTTGGTTACGTTACCCCCTTTTATGCTATCCGTCGAGCAGAGAAGTCGTGTCTTGTATTCCTTCCAATGAGAGGCCTTATTATGTAGCCATAAGTATGAATTCAATATAGAACTCGGGGTCAGTTCAGATATTAAGATAAAGTATGAGATTTATTATGTAAACTAAATGACGGAAGGAGAATCGAATTAAGATTCATTTTGTAGCTGTCGAGAACTCATGCGCTCATTTCTGGCTGTCTGACTACAGCAGCGCGTGTACATAGCCATGACGTTCATCTGACACATTATATTGACACGGACGGACACTTACTTGTATTGCTTGGAATTTATCATTATGCTGAACTGTATATGAAGTTTGTGAATGTTGGATATTATCTATGTGAAACGTCAATACATGTGGACTCAAACTCAAGGCTTGATATCTTCATTACGTTACGGGTTTGGTTCCACAGCTGTTTAATGTTTATATTTCTCAGCACGATAACTCTCTCACAAGAAAGATCAATTATTGTAAATATGCAAATCAGAACGTCGAAGAGACTTTCTTTATGGTCAGAGCTAACCAACAAAATAACAAACATTAAACAAGTCAAGAAAGTGATCTTAATATTCAACCAACAAAAGTAATTGAAGGAACCCGCACCCGTTACAACTGGTAGGCCAGTAGTGGTCTTGAAAGTTTTCAAAAGAGCGAACCTCAAGATTAGAACATTTTTCCTTACGAGCCGAAATGGACATTGTTATACGAAACACCGGTGACGTCACGCCCTTGGTAACGGTATGAATCGTTTGCAATGCCGGCGACAATCAATGCCCTTCAGAAATATGTTTGCAGCTCTCAAACAACGAAGGAAACGAATTGCTAGCGTCTTCCTTATTACAAACAAGCTTACGAGTCTGTTGGCGAAGCAATTAATGTACTGAATTGCTGCTAAAAAGATAAGTAACTTATTTGAACGTTACAATAGTTCGTCCTATTTGTCCGACTTCACGCCATGTTCATTTTTACCATGCTAAATGTTAAATGTTGTTTCTGTCTTTTTACATGTAGTGGGAGGTTGGTGCGGCGATTCGGAATCAATAATATGGCTCTGAGGATGCCGATATTGATTCTGAATGTTCTTTAAGGCTGTTAAATATTTACATTTTTGCAGAGAACCCTATCGAACCGATTGGACTCTTCGTCTGCATTTGTAATCATTTGACTTCAGTGTTTTAGCTGTGAAGTCGTGTTAATAACTGGTGTATTCTAAACTGTATTCAGTTGTTATTTTATTCAGTTTTGTAAAATAATGTTCGTAATCTATAGTGTTATTCTGACCTTGCTATGTTTTATTTCTAATGTAATAACCGTTAATGAGTCCACAGTTATGTCACCATTTTTTGTGTATGCAGCTTTATTCTGAATTTGATTTCAACCTTGACCTTCTTACTTCCGATTATTCTGCTTGTTTTGGTATATTCATTTTTAGTCTGAAATTGTAACTTTGTGATGTGATACTGTTTTGTAAAACCTTGTTTGATGAATTGTATTGTTTCTGTGTATTTCATACATTAATAATATGTTTATAGTATGATAATTTGATCAATAATAAGATATTAAATTGATTTAATTAAATTTTTCTGAAAATGATATGGACTTAGTCTATATTATAAAGCTGCAGTAGTAGTCCAAGACTTTAATAAAGCATTTTATAGATGATGAATAAGGCATAAAGTCATAACTTGATAATTACAAGTAAATATTAAATTAAAATAATTTATTGAATTATTTTCTTGTATTCACACAATGGATAGGTGTTGAATTGAAAAACTATATATATAATATAGTAATTTGTACACTTTCATAGTACTATATTATTGACTTAGCACATATCTTTAATTGATTAATATAATTAAGGAGGGATAATGCCCATAATTATTTAATCGTGATATTAGGTGCATGATATAAATTCGGCATCCTAAATAAATAAATATCATAACTATTTATGATATATATTATTGATTACATATAATATTAGTATAAAATATTGAATAGTTGTTGAACTTACAACAATTATTAAGAGGATATTATAGTTGGTTATTGAGTGTTCATACGTTGAGTATGTACAAATAATTACATAGATTCTATTGTTGACTATTATAGATCTGTAATTTCTTACAATATTAACGTCAAGATGCTTACGTTAGACCATTTTGTTAAAATTGGAAAAGATTATGGTTACAAATCACAGGAACTTCGTCAGTTTGCAGAAGCGGAACTTGCTAAATATAAAGCAGAATTAGCGGAACAGGAGGAAAAAGAAGAAAGAAGGAAAGCTATTTTAAAAAAAGAAGAGGCAGACCGTGAAATGAAAGAAATTGAAAAAGAAAATAGGCAACGAGAAATTGCTAGACAGGAAAGGGAGGAACGAAGGCATGAAATGGAACAAGAGATAGAATTAACACGTCTTAAGGTGGAAGCAGCTAAATTACAGGCACAAAGTGCTGCTACAAACCAGAATGATAACGCTCAAAATGGGTCTTCATCCAACCAAAACAAACATTTTTACAACTTTAAATTACCCCATTTTAAATTAAATTTTGACGATTTATCATTATTTTTATCAAGATTTGAACAGATATGCAAAACAAATCACTTGCCTAAGGATGCATGGGTACTTAAGCTAAATGAATTTTTAGATGGGGAATCATTGACGGCATCTCTGAATGCTGACCCAGCAATAGCTACTAATTACGATGCTATTAAAACCTTACTTTTACGAAGGTTTCATTTGGACGAAGAAAATTGTAGGTTAAAATTTAAAAATATCCTACCTGAATCTCCTAAAGACTTTGCAGGGTTTATTGCGAACATACGCAATACATTTAACAGATGGCTTGAACTGGCAGATGTCAACAAATCATATGACAAATTAGTTGATTTGTTGCTACGTGATAAGGTATTATCCTCTGTCAGCCCACCGTTCTTTGCATATTTGCAAGAACGAAAGCCAGCTACCATTGACGAGTTAGAAAAAATTTCATTGAACTATTGTACTGCGCATCCGAATGCGAACATTTCTAACTCTTCGATAAGAGAACCTCTACCTGTGGCTTCCAATATGGCATACTACAACCATAACAAACCAAGAACCCACAGCGTAGACAGAAGTAGGTTCAAGGGAAATTACAATGTTAATTTTCAGAAAGGACATAATAATAATAATTTCAACAATAAAAATGATTTGAACAGAGGTAGATCACGGAATAGGAATTATTCACCTCAGTCAAGCTACAACAACAGTCAACATAACACTAATTATAATAGATCAAATAACCACAATAATAACAGCAATTGGAATGGTAATAATCGTGGCTCGAGACATCGAGATAACAGTTACAATAGGGGACAACGGGATAATTCAAATGATTATTCTCGTCATCGGTCTCAGTCACGTAGACCATCACAGTTTGATCACAATGCAGGGGCGGCACTCACGGATGGTACGACCCCTAGTGTTTCTGATAATAATAATCAGTCACAATCTTCGTCTTCATGTTGTGCTGTTAACTTTAATGTGGCAAATAGTTGCCAAGATTGTAATGCTATTTTTCAGAAGGCCAAAGAAACTGTGCTGAATTGTGGACACCTTCATACAGCAGTTGGTCTTTCGGCGAACGACGGCACAGGCACCCTGATGTTCAATAGAGGATTAGTAAATGGTACTGTGGTCTCAGTTTTAAGGGATACGGGATCAACCACTATCGGAGTCCGACAGTCACTCGTTCACCCCAGTTATGCTACAGGGGAACACATCAGGTGTATGACCTTCGGGGGTACTATTGAGTACTACCCCACTGCCATAGTATATGTTAGCACACCATTTTTTACAGGTAATGTCAAGGTGTGCATGTTACAGAATCCATCAGCTGATCTTACAGTAGGACGCATCCACGGCAGTAAGGATTGCACTCTTAAAGAAATTTAATGAAGGGAGGAAAAAAAAAATTTGCAATCTTTTAGCAACGCTAACGCTGTTGTTGCGATGGCTACACTTCGTGCCAACAAAATGAATACATGTGGCACAGCAGTTTCCAACTTCACTCTGAGTACTATCCCGGAAACTGATGAGGATGATAGATCTATTATACAACATGCTAAGGATACTCCATGTAATAGTACCAGTTCAGCACAACCCAACAAAATGAAAAGATCATTTTGAGGGAGATATACTTTTCCTCGTCAGGACACTACTGCTAATTCTGAAAATAGATGTTGGCGACAGGATCAGGATACAACTGATCCAAAGAAAACTTTTGATGTTGTCGACATTAAAAAGGAGAGTACTAAGAAGTATAATAAGTTGAAAAATAATGTTAGGGTTAGGAGGAACTTGGATAAGAAGGTTAAGACAAATAAGTCTGACAGCAAAGTTTTTGCTTTGCCCAGCCAAGAGATGTCTAAGACATCTATGAAACTTACTACCTTTAGTAATGATAGGTATCACCCTAAGTACAGTCAAGATGATACGTCATCCATTAAAAATACTTTGTCTATGGTGAAGGGGAAATTTAATTCGACAAGGAATACATATCGTCATTGTTCACAGTTTCGTGACAATGATATTACTTACATTGGTAAAGGTGCATATTTTCGCACCGTGTTAGTGCGCAATCTGCCACGAGATACTACATGGCAGGAACTTAGCAATTTCTTCAATTATACTGCAGACGTTAGGTTCGTGCGTCTGTTGCCACCTACCAACAACAGGTATGGTGAAGCTCTGGTTACATTTCGTAACAATAGAGATGCTCGAAGGATTATCGAGCTTGACAATGGTGCTTATTTTCAACACCATTCTTTGAGATTGCAATTAGTACCTGATTCTGCGTCACGCAGATAACAGGGTACTTTAACCCTATTCGTCACATCTTTGATGACTCAGCACTTGTCAGTCATCATTTCTGGTCTTTCATAATCATCTATCCTAATATAGATTGATTTATTGATTTTTTCTTCTCGAAAAACATTTTTGTTTCTTGACATCTTCAAATTTGTACACATGTTTTCTGTCTTATTTGTTTTTTACCATGCCTACAAGAAACAGTAATGTCGTTATTGGTATTAACTATGCTCAGCCCAATACAGCATAAGTTAACTTGTCATCTATCACGGCTGTCTTGTCATCTTTGCTAAAGAAGAACATGCCGTTAAGGATAAATTGGACAGACGAATGTGACAGAACTTTTCGCAGTATCTTGAACATTTTTTCATGCCCACCAGTTTTAAGATTACCAGATGCTTCTAAAAAGTTTGTCCTCCGTACAGATGCGAGTAATTACGGACTCGGGGCTTGTCTACTCCAATATCACGATGATATCCTTCATCCTGTATTATACATCTCACGCAAGCTAAAAACTCCTGAAACTAAATATTCGACAGTGGACAGAGAGTTACTGGCAGTGATCTGGGCAATTACCAAACTTGAAAAGTTCCTACTTGGATCACCATTTCTAATACAGACGGATCAAAAGTCTGTTGCGTCATTGCGGCGTTCAAACCATAAAAGTCCAAAGCTTGCACGATTTGCAATTGCGCTGCAACCCTATGATTTCGAAATAGAATCTATACCAGGAACTGAGAACATAATGGCCGATACTTTATCAAGACATCCTACGGATTCTGAATGACTATTAGTATTTCAAGAGAAAATTTACTGACTAATCAAGCATTACATTTGAAATGAACAGTATTAATGCTACGTAAGAATATACAATACTTCATATGGACTTCCTACTTCGATGAGGAAATTTTGAAATAAACTATTATGATCAAAGTATCAAGTTTTACAGATCGGTTGAAAATTTGGACTTCACTTGGACTTTGCGTATCACTCATTTCTATTGCAAAGTAGTAAAAAGGAACAATTGCTGATAAAGACTGGACAAATACTGTGATGATACATAAACTGAAATGACTTATTCAAATTACGTTCAAAATTTCAATAAAGGAATTAACGACGGTTGGATCATCATATCAGAATTGGATAAGATGAACTTTGTTTCTTAAAGAACTTTCATACAAGTCAATAGGATGTAACAACGATTGGATCTTCATGTCCAATATTGTTAAATTTGCTAGTTATTAAATTAATATAGAATACAATAAAGTTGAAGTGTGATGAAATTTAAAAAATAAAATATACAGAAAAAAAAAAAAAAAAAAAAAAAGAATATCACACCAATTAAACATTTTAAATAGTTTAATTATTAAGGTGATAGATATTAGATGATGATATTTCATATGTATACTTAAAATTTATGAATTTTTTTTTCTGTTCTCTTCTTTCTGATTGCGTTAATTTAATTAGGTATCTATCCTTATACTTCATTTTCACACACATTACTAATTTAATGTATACTTTAATATTTAGTTTTAATTGTCCGTACTTCTCAATTTTTTTTTTTTTTTTTCTCTGATACTATTTCTCATTTTCTTTAATTAGATATTAATTAGTTAGTACCATACGTACATATTATAATTAATTATTTTAATTTTAATTAGTTAGAATAATTTTAATAACACCTCACATTAGTAGTTAGTCTATACATACATCAAATTAATTAGTTAATTAATTAATGACAGTGACATTTCTTTATTTAATATAAGTTATATGTATGATATGACGTTTATTTTATCATAAAATATTACTGACATGACCACGACACTGTTCCAGATAGAAAATCGTAGGCCACACGTCGGGTTTTGTTAAATTTTTGATAATTTGATTAATTATTGTTCAAGAGAAAAAAAATCTATCTAATAGATTTTTTTTCCCCCGTCGGACAGGAAATCTGTTACGGTGTTATTTTAAAATGACGGCGTCTGCTGGGGTTAGCAGTGCGCAATGTTTGTGGTCAATAACATTAATAGAATATGTCGATATTTTACGGACTACTGAACGCGAAATATATGCTAAGATTATGACGTGTTCGCGTTGGGAAGGTCACGCTTGGTGACTTGGTTACGTTACCCTTTTTATGCTGTCCGTCGAGCAGAGAAGTCGTGTCTTGTATTCCTTCCAATGAGAGACCTTATTATGTAGCCATAAGTATGAATTCAATATAGAACTCGGGGTCAGTTCAGATATTAAGATAAAGTATGAGATTTATTATGTAAACTAAATGATGGAAGGAGAATCGAATTAAGATTCATTTTGTAGCTGTCGAGAACTCATGCGCTCATTTCTGGCTGTCTGACTACAGCAGCGCATGTACATAGCCATGACGTTCATCTGACACATTATATTGACACGGACGGACACTTACTTGTATTGCTTGGAATTTATCATTATGCTGAACTGTATATGAAGTTTGTGAATGTTGGATATTATCTATGTGAAAACGTCAATACATGTGGACTCAAACTGAAGGCTTGATATCTTCATTACGTTACGGGTTTGGTTCCACAGCTGTTTAATGTTTATATTTCTCAGCACGATAACTCTCTCACAAGAAAGATCAATTATTGTAAATATGCAAATCAGAACGTCATTTTCATATATGCATGCTATTTCTTTGAGGTATTTATTGTTAACTCACAATGACCAAACAATGATGTATTCTTTTGTTACATCATGGAATATCGACTATATATGACTTGTTACTTATTGACATATGACTGCTTATCATTGATGACAAATCCGTCTAGCATGTTACTTAATAATAAGTTACATTAATTAGACTGCGACTAAGTTATTTTCCATATGGCTCAATATTCGTGATATGATCAATTTTGGCCGCTATTTCCATATAGGAAATATTTTTTTTACACCGCGAAGGGGGTGAGATGTTAAGGATAGATCTGGGGATAAAATAATGAAGCATGTTACTACACGCTAGCACATGCCCATTTTATGTGAGGAATTGTGTTCGCCTGTAGTCAAACTACTTTTTGCACGAAGCGTTCACCCGTGGTGAGCGACAGTCACTATTGACGTATTTTTTGTCACATGTCGTGGGGTCAGTGTGTTGTTCATTTGGGCCGTTCGTATTCGTTCACTGGTTTGAAGTAGACGTGATTTCTTCTAAGCTCCAGGATTTTATGGAGAGTGTGGTTTTTTCTAACTGGGACATTAAATTTATTTTTCAAAGACTGCCACCTTGTTAAGAATGTTCTAGATGGGGCAAAAACTTATTGAGAAGTCTTGCGCAACCACCTTTTGCTATTTTTCGTAAGGAGTATCTTAAGGATATTGAGGTAACTGAGTTTTGGTCGCCATCATCAGTTTGTTCCGCCACATTACTTGGGTACCGGGAATATTGCCCTACCTATTAGTACACGGCCAGGATTGATAACAGATTTAAGGATATCTCTCAATATATTTACTTTTACTATTAACAATGGAGATGAAGAGAAGCCTATTGATTGAGGCTCGTTATTGACTGACGTAACTGCTAATCGCATTTACATGTTGTTTTCCCTGCCATATACTATGCCATGTATATATCTTGATGGATGTCTCCTTGTGATGAACGTACAATAAATGTCAACCATGTGTTGCTGTCGTTTTTGACGGAGTCATAATGGGTAAATCTATTTAATACTTTTGTTGTTTTTGACGGAGTCATATAGGTAAATCTATTTAATACTTTTGTTGTAAAACTTTGTTGGTCAAAGTTGGATAATTGGGTATTAACTTCTATGACAGGTTATTTAAAGGGTTATCTTCTCTTTCTTTCAATCGTTGTCGTTGATCTGTCTTAACGATGCTCAGTTTTATGCTGTCTAGGCATGCGCAGGTTCTGGGTGCTAACTGAGGAAACTTCCGTGAGGGAGGTTGTGTTTTCTGGCTGTCGGACATGATGTCCGTTGTGATTTTCTCTAGATCATCGTGGGGATTGGAAAGTTTTCGTTATGACTGAAATGTCAATGTTTTCCCCAGTGATTGTTTGTTAAGTGTGTATCCGGAAGATTCTGTATGAAGGTAAATGACATTCTTATTACTATGCCTTTGGCTGCAGAACATTTGAAATATGTCTCCGACTATATAAGGAAAAGACGATGGTCATATATCGGTCATGTCCTACGAATGCAAAACAACAGAATACCACTACAGGCGCTCACTTGGGTTCCTGAGGGTAAGCGGAAAAAAGGAAGACCAAAAGAAACACTCAGAAGAACAATAATAAGAGAAGGAAGAACGTTGGGCCTAAATAATGTGCAAGAGCTAAGAGGAGTGGCGTCACAACGAACAACCTGGAGAGCACTGGTTTCTGCCTTATGCGCCGTGTTTGGCGCTTAAAGAATTTATTATTATTATTATTATCTGTGAGTGAAGCTCACAGATCTAGAGAGACAGAATTCCTTCTTTGCTTCTAGTTCTAGCCAAATGAGATTATGTGTTTTCAAGTGAACAGAAGCCTAATGATGATGATAAATTATTGTGGACGCCGCAGGTTGTAAGGAAATAGAAGACTTGGAAGCGAAGCACATGACAAGAGATATGCATGAAGAAATAAAGAAATTATCAAATCGGTCGCGGTTTGCACAAGGAGGAAGCTGTATCAAGAACAAAAATGGTGTAATATTACTTGATGAGAAAGACATATCAAACAGATGGGCAGAATACGTAAAAGAACTATTCGAGGACAACAGAGGTAAAAAAACCATCACCAGATTCTAATGAAGGCCCACACATTCTCAGATCAGAAGTAGAGAATGCCATTCATATGATACAAAAAGGAAGATCAGCAGGCATGGATAACATAAACATTGAAATGATAGAAGCTCTGGAGAGCTTTGGTATAGATACAATCACAGAAATATGCAATGATATATACAATACAGGATATTTACCACACGACATGAAGACATCAGTTTTTATAACATTGCCCAAAAAACCAATGCAACAGAATGTTCAGACTTCAGAACAATCAGCCTGATGAGTCATGCAATTAAGATACTGCTCAAAATCATACAGGAAAGAATAAAAAGTAAAGTAGACAGCGAAATCCAAGAAGAACATTTTGGTTTTAGACGGAACAGTGGAACAAGAGAGGCAATATTTTGCCTAAGAAGATTAGCAGAAAAATATACAGAGGTCCAAAAAAGTATGTATATGTGCTTCATTGACTATAAGAAGGCTTTTGACAGAATCCATCATGAGAAAATAATTGAATGCCTCAAAGACATAGGTATTGATGGAAAAGATATAAGAATACTCAGTAACCTTTATTGGGAGCAAACTGCCACAGTAAGATCGGGAAGGAATTATTCACCATACATAGACATAAAAAGAGGTGTCAGACAAGGTTGTGTGCTGTCCCCCCTGCCTATTTAATTTATACACCGAAAAAATTTTCAAACAGATACAGGAAATACCAGGACTGAACATCAGTGGAAGATCAATAAACAACCTTAGATATGCAGATGATACCGTGTTGTTAGCTGAAAGCGAACAGGAGTTACAAGAACTAGTGAAGCAAGTGAACAGTATAAGTCATGAATATGGACTCGACATTAATATTGAGAAAACTAAAACTATGATAATTAGCAAAACAGACGATAAACCCACATTAAAGATAAGCGTAAATGGGAAAATCCTGGAACAAGTCAAGAGCTACGTATATCTTGGTCATATAATAACAGAAGATGGCAGATGTGAAACAGAAATCAAGAAGAGAATAGGAATGGCCAAAGCTACATTCAACAACATGAAACATATACTGACATCCAAACAGTTATCTCATAAATTAAAACTGAGAATCATAAAGTGTTATATATATTCTGCATTTCTGTATGGTGCAGAAACATGGACGATGAATAAGCATTTGGAAGAAAGAATTGAGGCTCTTGAAATGTGGATATATAGAAGAATGGGGCGTATCTCATGGAAAGAGATGAAAACAAATAAGGAGGTCCTAGAAAATCTAGGTATGAAAAGAGAACTAATGAGAGAGGTCAAAGTTCGGCAGCTAAAATACTTTGGCCACATAAAAAGGCATAACACCTTGCAGAAGACCATAACAGAAGGGAGAGTTGAAGGTAAACGTGCAAGGGGAAGACAGCGCTATAAGTGGGAAGATAACATCAAGAGATGGACGGGAAAGAGTCTATCAGAGTGTACCACCAAGACAAGAGACAGAAGACGTTGGAGATCCATTACAGCCAACCTCCGTTGTGGAGATGGCAACTGATGATGATGATGATGTTTAGCATGGTTTGATCGTGCCTGCTAACAAAGGATACACAGCTGTCTACATATTGAGGCCCTGTATTACGGCCAATATTTTTCAGCAAGAGGAAATATATCTGGCGGGCTATGCCAGTTGAATAACAGCCTTATGTATTATTGCTACGCAATTTAGGAGCTCGTTTGTTGGACGACAAAGCTAATTAAGTACCTGACGCACTGAGTCAATGGTACGGAAGCTACTTTACATATTGTAACATTAGGACAGATGATGTTTGGGTATGTCCTAGCTGATGTATGTGTGGTAAATTGGGATGATATAAATATTTATAGAGGACTAGTGTACTGACTGAGATCAGCTGTGAAGGTATCTGTATCTAATAATGTGGAGTATTACAGATAACCTTACTTGCTACCACATCAGTCAGACCTATTCTGGAATATAGTGATGACTACGTTGAATGTCTAGGGTTATGCATATGATGAAGTGTAAGTCACAACAACAACAGACAGATAAACAATTTAATTTATTTCACAACACTTTACAACACTGTGACAATCACACACATGTAACACTCTATAAGACCATCTTAACTAAGTCAGTTTTAAAAAAGTCAATTATATATATATGTATTGATTTCTTTACATAGAGATATCCTGATTCAGCTACACAGTGAACCAGGAATCACAATCCAATATAATTACAAATAGTATGTACACAGTTTATCAATATAATCTTGGTATTGACATAGTTTATTATTCTTATCTTATGTGTGTAAGTTGTGAAGTAGTAATATGAGTTAATACTGGTTTTGTTTTTCAAGCTAGAGTGTTGTTTGTCATCATGACTTCAAGTGTTTTATCATTGGGAAAAGTTCACAGTTCCTGTCAATTTAAACAGTTTTTAGTCCCTCTTTATTTACTGTCAATTTTAGAGGGGGGGGGGGGGCACATAATGTTGAGCTCCTTGGCCACACTTCCTTAACTTTCGTGATGACTGCAGTAAAAGACTCCTCTGCTCGATTACTTCAATGAGTTCTGGAGCCACCTCACTGGTCACTATCTGGACCCAGTAGTATGCTGTCAGCCTCAGGATTCAGCACAACTCAGGCCAAATGCTGCCTCAATGATTTAGGACCACCGTCCCTGAAACAAGAAGGTTGTACCTCCTATTTCAAAACTAAGTTATAAACTATTTCCACAATGAGCACAATACATAACAAACACTTGCGTTCAGTGCTGTAGGCCACTGCTAGCTTCATCTGGAACAAATTACACCAGTATACTCCTCCCTAATGGTTACTACGCCTCTGCCATTCCAGCATTATTTCTTTCTAGTCCATAAGATAGGTGTCAGTGTACTGTTTGGCAATTCCATGCAGTTGTATTTTTTTTTTCGACACCTCCTATTCAGGTTGGAGCAATATTTAGGCTTTTGTCATGTTGGCCACTGAACTACACACATATACAGACACAAATCATCAATTCACATTCAATTTTCATTAAAAGATATCAAATATTTCAAGCTTACCACAATTCATTGGAAATAATAAACAGTTTCGTTGACTGGCAATGAATAGGCACAAATTCCGATCTGCCTCGTGTCCCAGGCTTTTATTTTAGAAAAAAATATGCACTGGTGCTCAACGCACTGTTCTTAGTAGGTTTATTACAAGATGTGGCCCGGAACAGACGCCCTGAATTGAGTATATTGGCAGATCTAACCAATCATGCCATGTTTACCCATCTTTTCAAAAAAGTACCCCTTCTATTCGTTTCCCATAACAACAAAAACTAGTATTTGCAGTCCAACTAATCGTGTTTAGTCTTACATCTCATTCCCGCCAATCAAATAGGAGTTAACATGGTAGGCTATTTCCGTAACGTAATGTTTTTCAAACACGTTATAAAAAAATTTTATGAGCAGAAATGATTCCATGCTGTCAGGCACCCTCACTATTTTATTTTGGCCATAATTATTTTATTAATAGACTAAAGGCATAACACATAACATATTCTTGGTTAGCAAGTCCTGCCGTACAATAATATATAAGTTAAAGCGAGCTACATGGCGGCGTTCAAAATATGTGTTTTCCAAAGATAGTCGTATATTTGTTTTTTACCACGCGTTCACTTCTTTGTCATAGGGTGTCTTCTGTACTTTCAGGAGCTTAGATGTAATTCAGTAGAATTTCATATTTCCTAATAAGCATTTTTCATGTTTTAAAACCTGATTCTTGTAGTAGTAGTAGTGATTTCCTGACACTGTTTATTTGAAAAAAAGTTAGTGCAGGCCTTACACGTGGGATTGGCGTTACTATTAATCGCCGACGCGTGTAGTGTTGCATGCTTCCTGCCTTCAGTCGTCCCTCTCTCTCTCTCCTACTTTATCTGTCTTTTAGTTACGCCGTGTATGGAATGAATGAAATATTAAATCTAGGTCATTGATCAGCTTGCGTATCTCAAGGTTTTTCCAAGAAATACAGTACACGTTTTATTGTAGAAAGCGTGTAGTGATATAGTAGGCTTTTACTATCAAACGCGAAAGCGCTACACTTATGCAGACGAAGCAGAAAAAGGGGGATTTATGTACGCCATTGTGACAGCACTGTGCTTTACCATTCTTCTTTCCTTGTTATTGAATTTATGTGTTAGGCTTTACATTTACTTTTTAATTTATATATGGGTATTTAGAATGTCTCACGACAGTATGATGCAAGCCTTTGATTACCAGACATTTAACAGTCATTTATTATCTATGTGAAGTCCTTGATCTCGTCGATTTGACTGTCCTGTTGATGCTACTGTCAGTTTCGTAAATAAATGTTTGAAACGTGCCAGCAGTCTTCAATTCATCATTGACTACTGCATATGAGTGTATGGGTGCATTATTGACTTTACTAAGAGCCTCAAGCATTCGTGTTCTCGTCTACACCCACACTCAGCACATCATAATACCAGACCACACATCTACAACATGTACGCTGTTTTGTGCGAGTGATCATAGTACCCCTGGCAGTGCCTCACTCTGGTGGCCGTTACATTCCTGGCCGTTACATTTCTGGTGACCTACATCGACACCGCAACATTACACAGTCCAGGTGATAAACGACACGTTCACTCTGCCAGCTTTCACATCACGCATAAACAGTGCGTTACACCATGTTTTACCGTGGACCTATTCACCTGCCGGCTTGTGTTGTATATGCTGACCATAATGTCCTGTATGAAAGCCTGCAATCATTCGCGTATCCTGCATGATCCTCTATATTTATTCCAGCGTAACACTTACCAACGGCATAGTCAATGACTGATTTCTCATTCTTAGTTGGTTCATATCTGGTGTATGTATGTATGCGCTTATGTGGGAACTTTGTGGTCGTAACGATAAGATTTTGCTCAGTGCAGAATCTAAGGAGTCAATTGCTATTGTCATGTATATCTTATCCATATCTTCCAATAATTCCACCCCATGTAGTCCAGTCATGTGACACTCTGGTCATGTGACATCTCCTAGAAGGATAAATTCATTCCGGCAGTGGTCTACTTTCTTTTGAAGCAGCTCGAAGAATTGCTCTTTGACCTCTGCTCGCTCATCTTTTTTTGGCCCATACACAATGACAAGGTTGACTTTGGTTTTTCCTTCTTCAGATTTACCACCCTACTGCGCTCCGAGACAAAGTTCTATCTTTTGATGTTATCAGTTTGGCTTTTAGCCACAATACAACCAACACCCCCTTTAGCTCTTTCACTTGTGGGGACTTCACTGTAGAGTAGCATGTTGCCATTGAGGTCCACAACTCCTTGCCCTTTTTTCTTAGTTTCTGTCAGAGCCAGGATCTCTAATTTTGTTTTCCTCATCTCCTCCACCAGCTTCTTCTCTTTCCCGCTAATACTTCTATAATTCCATGTTACGTAGACCGTCGTCCGTAATTCGTGCCAGTGCGTCACCTTTAAGATCAGTTCGGTTTTATATCCGTCTCTCTTGTAATCATACAAGATATTTTAATGGACACAGGTGACTGACCTGTTGTGCTCTTGCATGGTGGAGGGGCTGCCTTATTACGGCCTCCATGCATGCCGCCCTTCTCTTTTTTCAGCCGTGCTTGGGACCGGCATAGGTGGAGTTTCCAAGATTTTGTTTTTTAAGTAAAATTTTGCCTCGTTTTGGCATGGCGCGTACCTTTCAACCTAGACGCAGGGTATATCGGTTATATTAGGCGTTCCTAGGTGTATATTTTTATCTGAAAGCTTTCAAAGCGTTAGCATGTTTAGGCCAAAACATGATCGGCATATTAGTATTTAAAAAAGTGCATGTACCGATAAGAACTCTGCCTGTATAGCAAGATAATATTAATTATTGTCATCTCTAAACAAAAGACTCCCCGTAAACACCTAATAATAAACACCTAATAATAAAGATCTAATAATAAAGACCTAATAATAAACACCTAATAATAAACACCTAATAATAAACACCTAATAATAAACACCTAATAATAATGGTAGACGAAACAACGTTAAAACCACACACACAAACCCGAATTCGTTGACACGACGATTACATCATTTCAATTGTGCGTAGCTAAGATTAAGTATAGAATGTGCCAAACAAAAAAGCATCCCAGAACATGAGAAGCGTCGTGAAAATTAACTCTTTGAGCACAATACTATTTCATGGAAGACAGTCATTTACACTGAGCAAAAAAAAAAAAAAAGCCAAAATAACTGAAAGCCACAGAGAAGTAGAGAAAAAAACCTGACAGATGTGGATGGTCATGGTCGCCTACGCCTTGAGACACAGCACCAGACTTAACCTACGTTCTGGCCAAAGCTACGACAGCAATGAAGCTCTGATGTTTGACATCAAAAGTTGAGAAGATCATGTATATTTATACTGTTGCCGTGTTAGGCCATTTTTTCCTATGTCTAGAACCACGCAGGTGTCCACGTTTTGAGAGTTCGTGTTGATAGTAAGCAGAGCTTGTAACACTCTCTGTTCGTCAAACCAAAATTTCCTGCTCATCAGAAGACGTAAGCGTTTACATGTAAGGGAAAATACCCGGATGGTTCATGACTGCAGCAAGGTTATGATCTTAGCTGTTGGCAGCTGAGGTGTTTGGGTTTCTTTCACGTGCACTCCACTCACAGGAACTGTTATTTTAAATTTGTGTCATTGAATGGTCTATCAAGACGCGGCCTGGGGGTGTTAGAATATATACTCGTATATATATAACAACTCTACCGCTAATTTCCATGAAACGATTCGTGCCGTTTACGCATGGCAAGTCCAAAAACATGCCTGCTTCGTCGTTCTTGTGAGATGAATATTTTTGATATGGTTGTTATAGTTTACTTATCAAATATAAGAGAAACTTCACAAATGTAAGACATCAAGTTAAAAGATGAACTGTGTATGCAGACGTGTGGTGTATGCGTGTTTTCCCTTATGTGCTAATGGTTCTCATTAAATACACAAACATGAAGGGAGTCGACAGGAAGACCATATCAGTTTGTTGAGGTTACACGTTTGACTTGTTCTATTAATGACAACCAAACCTTGAAACATTTGCGCGCTATTTGTATGTCAGTGCAACTGACCTGGGATCGCTTCTCATTTCTTGAAGTCATGTGATGTGAAGAACTATAGAACAATGAAATCTAAAGATATGAAACTGTGGCGAGATGGATGTTGGATAGACAATAATAAATATTGTTCCCAGAAATGGAGAAAAGAACTGGTGAACTAGTCTAAGGATAACAAAGGAAAGTCTGGAAGTTAACTGCACAGTTCTAGATGGTAGCTGTAGAAGAGAGCTATGTAGTAAGTCACCTTCTTGCTAGACCTATCCTATGCTCCAATGGTGTCTCTATAAATAGTTCATGTGGAATGCAGCTAGTTAATTAACCCTACAAAATTTAAAATATGACATAATTCTCTTAATTTCCACACAATAACAAAATTTCGAATAGAAACTGGAATTTAAACAAAATCAATCAACTGCGTTTTATAAAATACTTGTATATCTGTACATTTATTAATTAAAATAGAAGTTTGGTAAAGATTGCAGATATGTATTTACACAAATCACAAGTTGGAAAATAATAAGGGTTCAGTGTCTTCGTTCATCATTTCTGGCAATCGATGACTTCTGGATCTTGTTTCTTCAAAGTAATGATTACTTATGTAATTCTTGACATTTAACTGCAGACACTTCTCGTCATAGATCAGGCGTTGATGTCAAGATACTTAATCCCCAAGGACAGGTAGCTATAATGCTACTATCCCGCGAATGTAGAGGTAGTTCTTGAATCTATACTACAGTCTAGAATGCTTCTTAGCAGAAGCTTTTTCGTTCGTTCGTTCGTTTCTTTGTCTACTATGTTGCTGTTATACCCTGTTCAACCTGAAAGTTGGTTATAATTGGGGTATATATTGTATTTAGTTTCTTCGGTGCTAGCCGGTTGTTAGTCCTGAAAAGGACTGGTCCTAAAAAGGACCACTAGCTGACTGTCTGGATACCTCTTAGTTGCTTGTCTGTTTATGGTGTCGTGGCGTTCTCATGGTGTTCATATCCTGCATCACGGGTTACAAAAGGTTATATTTGGGTATATAGGGTGTTAATGTCTGTGCTGGTATCACGTTCCTAGTCCTGGAGATGATTGGTCCTGAAAAGGACCACTGGCTGCCTGTTCGGTCTCTACTATTCGTTGTCTGTTTTGGCTACGTGTTGTTCTATGGCTGTTGCTATTATCTTTGGTAAGAAGCCCATTATGGTTTTGATGATTATTTGGTGTTCCGCTTCTTTTCTTCTTTCTTGATGTCTTGTTAGTACTTCTACGATTTCGGTTATTATTTTGTCTTTAGTTTCTTTGTTTTGTTCTCTACTTTTTGTAAGGATATCCTCAGCTATCTTTCTCTCTGTTTCAATTCTTTTGATGATTTCTTCGTTCTCTTCCTTTAGCTCTGTGAGTTTGACGATGTCGACTTCTATCTCGTGTTTGATAGTTTTCATTTCCTGTAATATTGCCTGGGCGCTCTGTACGGCTCCTATTGTTTCGTCTCTTATGGCATCTGAGTCTTCGTTGTGTTGCTTGTTCGTCTCGACTTTGAGTTGTTGTTTTATGTCTCGCATCTCTGGGGTTAGTTTTACCAGCTGGGCTCTTGTGTGCTGTTCCTGTTTACCAGTGCCGCCTGAAGCCACTCGGTTTCTTGCTTCTCTGAAGGAGATGTTTTTTTGGTTACAGATTCCTTCAGTATGGCCTTTGTCTCATAGAAGATCGGACATCCACGGTATCTTGCCCCGTTGTTCCCGAGACAGTTTGCGCAGGTTCTGTTGGAGTTGCGTACTTTATAGTTGGTATCTTTTTTCGCCTGAGGACATTCGTTGTATGAGTGACTTCCCGCACAGTACCGACAAACTGTATCTCTCCTGCAAGTTTTCTTAGTATGTGAAAATTGCTGGCAGTTTGAGCACTGCATAACAGGAGGGATGTACTCTTCTGTTTTTCGACATCTGTCGTCTAGGTTTATTTGACTTGGTCTTGAAGTCCCTTCAATAGTTATGATAACTAGGTTTGTGTCCTTCTTGTCCCATGTCTTCAGTCTTTCAACCTGTGTTATTTTGATGTTCTTGTTTTCTTTTTGTAGGCGGCTGTGGACTTCTTGTGTAGACCGATTGTTGTCGACCCCTCTTACAACTATCTTTTTGGTCTTCTTGAAGATCTCCACAGTAGCTTTAATCTGGTGGGGCAGCTGGACTTCTTTGTGTCCGGCCTCTAGTTCGATCATCAGTTGGTTTGTCTTCTCCGTGTTGTTTAGAGTTATTATAACTCCGTTGTCGTGTCTTGAAACTTTAGATAGGCTCCTCCTGCCCGTTATTGCCTCCAGTATACCGATTACTTTATCGTTGGGTAGGGCCCTGAGCGAGGCCTCACCTCCAGACATCTGGGTGATCTTAATTAGCCTCTCCTGTAGTGCCACGTTAGAAGCGGCATTTTGTTGCTTGCGAAGTTGGCACGTTCCAACTTCTGTCTCAGATTGAGGGTGTGGTCTGCGGGACGGATTCACATTCTGCTGCATTGTCTGTCTCTGATCTAGTTTTACCGAAGTTGCCTGGGCACTGCATGATGGAGATGTGGTAAAGTGGGATGATATAAATATTTATAGGGGACTTAGTGTACTGACTGAGATCAGCTGTGAAGGTATCTGTATCTAATAAGTGTGGTGTATTACAGATGACCTTACTTGCTACCACATTTATACCTCAGTCAGAATTATTCTGGAATAGTGTGATGACTACGTTGAATGTCTAGGGTTATGAAAATGATGAAGTGTAAGTCACAACAACAACAGACAGATAAACAGTTTAATTTATTCCACAACACTTTACAACACTGTGACACTCACACACATATAACACTCTATAAGACTATCTTAAATGAGTCAAGTGTTTAAGTTTAAAAATATATGTATTAATTCCTTTCAATAATAGATATCCTGATTCAACTACACAGTGAACCAGGAATCACAATCAAATGTAATTACAAGTAGTATGTACACAGTTTATAAATATGATCTTTGTATTGACATATTTTATTAGTATTATCCTATGTGTGTAAGTTGTGAAGTAGTACTATGAGGTAATACTGGTTTTGTTTTTCAAGCTAGATTGTTGTTTGTCATCATGACTTCAAGTGTTTGATTATCCTGGAAATAGTATTGGGAAAAGTTCACAGTTCCTGTCATTTGAAACAATTTATTGTCCCTCTGTGTTTAATATAATGTCAATTTTTGAGGGGGGGGGGGGGGGGCACATAATATTGAGCTGCTCTGGCCACAGAAGCTTATCTTTCGTGATGGCGGCAGGAAAAGACTCCTCTGCTCGATTGCTTCACTGTGTTCTGGAGACACCTCACTGGTCGCTATCTGGACCAAGGAGTATGCTGTCAGCCTCTGGATTCAGCAAAACTCAGACCAGGTGCTGCTTCAATAACTTAGGACCACGGTCCCTGAAACAAGAAGGTTGTACTTCCTACTTCAGAACTAATTTATAATCTATTTCCACACTGAACACAATACATAACAAACACTGAGTTCAGAGCGGTAGGCCAACTGCTAGCTTCATCTGAAACAATTTACACCAGTATACTCCTCCCTAATGGTTACTACGCCTCTGCAATTCCAGCATTAGTTTTATCTAGTCAACAAGATATGTGTCAGTGTACTGTTTGGCAATTCCATGCAGTTTTACTTTTCTCCGACACGTCCTGTTCAGGTTGGAGCACTATCTAGGCCTTGCCTCATGTTTGCTACTGAACCACGCACATATACAGACATAAATTATCAATTTACATTCAATTTTCATTAAAAAGATATCAAATATGTCAAGCTTACCACAATTCATGGAAATAATACACAAATACGTTGACTGGCGATGAATATGGCACAAATTCCGATCTGCCTCTGTCCCAGGCTTTTATTTAGAAAAAATGTAAGCTGGTTCTCAACGCACTGTTTCTGAGTAAGTTTATTTTAAAATGTGGCACTGAACTGACGCTCCTAATTGACTATATTGGCGGGTCTAACCAATCGGGCCATGTTTACACAGCTTTTCAAAAATTTTTACCCTTCTCACGTTTCCCCTAACAACCAAAATTAGTATTTGTAGTCCGACTAATCGTGTTTAGCCTTACATATCATTCCCGCCAATCAAATTGGATTTAACATGGTGACCCATTTCCCGTAAAATGGTGGTTTCAAAACATGCCACTGTGCGATTATTATTTGGTGTTGTCTGACACCCTCACTATTTTCTTTTGTCTATAATTTGTTAATTCCTAGACTATTTGCGTAACACTTAACATATTCTTTGTCAGCAAGTCCTAAGGAACCCAAATATATATGTTTTAAGGGAGCTAAGTGGCTGCGTTCAAAATATGCATTTTCTTCTACCTCCCGTTCACTTCGATACGACGTGGTGTCTGGGTACTGTCAGGCTTTCAAACGTAAACCAGTATAATGTCATGTTTCCCAATAAGCATTTTACAGGTTTTTAAACCTAACTCTCGTATGGGTAGTGTTTTTTTATCACTGTCTATTTGAAAAAAAAAAAGCTAGTGCTTCATGCCTTTCGCGTTTGAGGGTGGCATTAATTGTATATCGCGAGACGCGTGTTAGTGTTGCCGGCGTTCCTGCTTTCTGCCCTCCCTCTCTCTATCCTAATTCCATCTGTCTTTTCATTACGCAGTGTATAAAATGAAATTAATGCTAGTATTAATTTAGGTCATTAATCAGCTTGCGTATCTCAAGGTTTTCTTAGAAATGCAGTACACGTTTTATTGTTTTGTGGAAACGCGTGAATGCTGCTATAGGCTTTACTATCAACGTGGAAACGTTACAGTTTGCAGACGAAGTAGAAAAAAAGGAGGAATTTTGTACGCCATTGTGACAGCACTGTGCTTTTACCATTTCTCTTTCCTTTTATCGAATTAACGCGTTAGGTTTTACATTTACCTTTTAATTTATATATGTGGATTTAGAATGTTTCACGACAAATTCTCCCCTCTTAAAACAGACGTTATATGTCAGTCTATACTTCTATATACACATAGAGAAATTTATTATTATTTCTGGGGCTTACGGTGATTCTCATCACACGGATGGCGGCTTAAAAAATCTGCTCCCAGATTTGTCTTTCCAGATATATACTCTATGCTAAACTCAAATGGCTGCATCAATAATGACCATCTGAGTAACCTAGAATTTTCATGCCTAGCCTGCGCTAGAAACGACAAGGGTTTGTGATCCGTCTGCAACTTAAATGCCTTCCCATACAGATAAATATTGAATTTCTTTATCGCCCATATTACTGCAAGACATTCTTTTTCGCTAGTTGAGTAGTTGGTTTCAGCTTTATTCAACTTTCTGCTAGCATATGCCACTGGGCTTAATTCCCCATCCAATGCATCTGATTTCTGTAACAGGGTCGCGCCCAGCCCTATATTACTGGCATCCGTCCTTACAATGAATTCTTGACTTAAGTCAGGTAATTTCAAAATAGGTTTGCTTGTGAGCTTTTTCTTCAATTCCTGGTAAGCCAATTCACATTGTGGTGTCCATGTAATTCGATCTGGATTTCCTTTACGTGTCAAATCAGTTAACGGTGCACATATGGAATTAAAGTTTTTGATATACTTTTGGTAGAAACCACATAATGAGACAAAGGATCTCACGTCTTTCTTGGTTTGTGGTCTCGGGGCTTTCTTTAGTTTCTCTAAATTCTTGGGGTCAGGGGTCATGTTTCCCTGATGAACTGTGTGTCCCAGGAATTCTAATTCTTTACATCCAACGCAACATTTGGTTGGTCGGGCTGTTAAATTCGCTTCTCTAAGTCGATTAAACAGCATGTTCAGAGAGTCAATGTGTTCCTCAAATGTTTCTGTTGCTATAAGGATATCATCCATGAAATTTGTAATGCATGGATTATTCAGAAGGTCCAATAATTTTCTCATCATTCTAGAGAAGACACTAGGCGCATTCTTCAATCCAAATGGCAATCTGTTAAACTCATAGTGTCCCTCTGAGGTACTAAAAGCTAGGTATGGTCTTCTTCTTCTTCCGTCCTTAGCCGCCGACCGTCAAAGCAGTCAGTGGCCATTACGCCTAGTGGCGTCTTAGGGCAACAGCAGATAGGTTTTCTTTGCCATTGTTTCCCATCACGCCTATTGGCGTCTTTAGGGCAATGGCAAATAAATCCATTTGCTGTTGTTTCCGTAATCGAAGTGACTGGCAAGCGGGTGATCAGCCCGTTGGAGGTATGGTCTAACCTCAGGCTTTACTGGAATCTGATAGTATCCTTTACTCAGATCCACTTTTGAGAAATATTTAGCTTTATTTAGCCTGGCAAACAACTGATTTGTATCCGGCAATGGATCCACCTGTCCTTCTGTAATAGCGTTCAGTCTCCTGTAATCTATACAGAGTCTATGTTCTCCAGAGGGTTTCCTTAAGAGCACCACACTGGAACTATACGAAGATTCACTGTGTGAAATAATTCCTTCCTTCAACAAATAGTCTATCTCTTCCTTCAAAGCTTTCTCCTTAGCAAAAGGAATCGAATAGGGTTTCATACAGACAGGTGTGGGGTCTATCAGTTTCATATCATATTCCAATAAGTTTGTATGCCCCGGTCGGTCCGTTAACACCTCTGTATGATTATCTAGAACCTGTTGCACTCTCTCTTTCTGATTTTTCGTTAAATGCGTACTGATTTTCACCTGTGCCGCTGTCTCACAGGGGTGTAATGGATATTCAAATGATGAAAGTGGTTCCTTTTTCATCTCCATGGCAATGGACAAGGTCAACAAGTGTGTCTCTTCCTGACTTTCTCTTTCCAAATATTTCTTCAGGAGATTCACATGATAGATTTTTTCTTTCCCCCTTTTTATCTATCTTATAATTGGTTCTAGACACCTTCTCTAGAACTGTATATGGACCTTGCCATCCAATTTGTAACTTATTCTGACTACCGGGTAGAAGAAGCAGTACCTTCTCTCCCACAGCCAAATCTCTGTCTTTAGCTTTCCTGTTGTAATAGGCAGCATGTTTCTTCCTGGCTTGTCTCAAATTTTCATTGGCAAGTTTCCAGCCAGTTTTTAAACGAGTGGTCAGCTCATTCACATATTGGTATGAGGATGTAATATTTTCCTCTGCCTTTTCATCAGTCCACGTTCTTTACAGCGCTTCAAGTGGACCTTTTATTGGCCTTCCAAATAATAATGTTGCCCGGGCCATACCGGTTGAACTATGGGGTACCTCCCGATAAGCAAAGAGGGCGGCGTGAAGGCACTGATCCCATGTATCTGGTTTTTCGTGTGCCAACTTTCTCAGGATCGACATCAATGTGCCATTAAATCTTTCCACTTGGCCGTTCCCTTGGGGGTGGTACACACTACAATGGAAGTGTTTGGCCTGGAAGATCCTGAAAACTTCTTCTGTTAGTTTCCCCTTGAACTGAGAGCCATAATCAGTCAAGATTTGATTGGGAAAGCCTAACCTTGTGAAAATTGTGAGTAATGCCTCTGCCACATGCTTAGAGTCAATCGATGACAGGGCTACCGCCTCTCCCCACATAGAACAAGTGTCCACCAGAGTCAGAATGTAGCTGTTCCTTCTCTTAGTTCGAGTGAGAGGTCCCACAAGATCCACGGCAACTCTCTCAAAGGGTGTTCCCACTATGGGCTTTTCCCCCAGAGTTGCTGGTGCAGTCCAATGCTTAGGTGCTACTCGTTGGCACTCTGGACAGGATTTTACATATCGTTTGATATCTTCAGTTATCCCTGGCCAGAAATAGTGACAAGCTATTCGCTGTCCGGTTGCGCTGATCCCCATATGACCACTGAAGGGAATCGCATGCCCTAGTTCCAACACTTTAGTCCTATATGAAGCGGGAAGGACCAGCTGTCCGTGACCATTGGATTCAGATCCAGCCTTCCTATAAATCAGTTTGTTCTTCATATAAAATTCTCCCTTGCCTGGAGGTGTATGAGATTTGGGCAACTTCTTAAAACACGGCTTGAGTGTTTTGTCCTCCGCCTGTGCCTTCCTCATCTCATCTGGATGAGTATTTATTGGATTATCCTCCTCCTTTTTAGACTGTGATCTGGTCTGCACTGTTGCCAATATCACAGGTCTCTTGGGATTCCCCAAGAAGACATATCTACACCCCAATATCAGAGGGTAGATTGGCTCATTTATCACTGCTGCTTTTATGATTCCTTCCACATATCGCGTTTTCACCTTTATCCGGGCGACGGGAAGTGTCATGGTAGCTACATCCTTGGTTGCAGTTTGAATCTCCACTGTTTCTGTGGTGTATTGATCTGCCTGCACCAGGTGAGAACTCACAACGGAATCATAATCTAAACCTGTATCTTATAAACACCTTATGGTGACACCATTACAGATGACATCTTCACACACTGGGGGGGTGGTATGGTTCCTGTAGTTCCGCAGGTTTGACCTTTTTTCCAGATGTCATAGCAGCACAATGAGGAGGTTTCCTTCTACAATGGTCAGTGTCATGATTGTTCATCTTACATTTTTTACACCATCTCTTTCCTTGGTTGAAAGATTTTCTTTCATCATATTTCCTTTCATCGAATTGTGGGGTTTTATTTTTATTGTCATACCGTGGCCTATCAAACTGGTGCTTACCTTTGTTTTGATCTCTAGGATCAAATTTATTAAAGTTCTGTGGTGCCCTAAAATTATCTACCTGTTTCTTTTTATTACCTGATACCTCTGCCTGAGCTGCTTGATACCTTTCTGCAACATTTAGTAACTCACCCAGTCTCTCTGCACCTTGTTCCATGAGAAACTTTCTCAGGTCTGGAGCCATGGACTCTCTTAATTGTTCTATAAGGACCATTTCCTTAAGATCTTGGGTTTTCCCCAGAGAAGTCCATTTCTCCAAGTATGTCTCTAACCGTGCAGAGAACTGGTGATAGGTTTCACCTGACAGTAGTTTAGCATTCCTAAATTTTTTCCTATAAAATTCTGCGTTCTTTTCATATCTTAACAAAAGAGCCTGCTTTAGCATGTCATAATTTTCTTGATCACCTCTGCTCATGTTGGCAAAAACTTCATAAGCTGCCCCACGAAGCCCTTGAGATAACTTTAAGCTCCACCTTTCTCTCTCTAACCCATACGTGGTAGCTAATAGTTCATATCTATTTAGATAGCTCTCAATATCATCGTCTTTCTCAACAAAATGATCTAAATGAAAATTAATAGCTGAGGTTGAGGCTCCCTGACTAGCAGTGGCATCAGAGGTAAACGGACTGGCACCATTTTCAGGAGCATGGCCTTGAAACTCAAACTCCCTTAGTCGTAACTCATGTTCCCTTTGTAATCTTTTATCTTCTGCTTCCCTTTCTGCAGCTAATCGCTTGTCTTCCCTTTCTGCAGCCAATCTTTTGTCTTCTCTTTCTGCCTGCAATTTCTTAGCCTCAGCCTCAATCTGCAACCTCTTAATTTCTTTTTCAGCCTCTAACTTTCTTTCGGCTTCAAATTTTCTTTCCTCACGTTCAATATATTTGTCACATTCCGTAGTGACATAGGAAATCATAACCTGCCCGTCCATTCCTAACTCTTTTGCAGCCTGCATAGCAGCAGATCGAAATTTGGCCATGTTAAAGGCCAGTTGTTAAAGGGAGGTGGTTTTTTCTCTATTACTTTTGATATGTTAGTCTTTTCATTTCAGTTCCTTGCATCGTGCCTTCGATGTTAATTACGCGAATGTGGATGTTAAAAGAATTGTCGAATCATATGGAACTTGTAATTTCATTGACTTGATAAGTCGGTTCATTGAGTCCACAAATATTTAATACAGTTACACGTCAAGACGATTCATGCATGTTGATCACAAAACGTACATATTATAACTTGAACATATATTGCATATGTATGTAGATATCCTATCAGTCCTTGTCCAATAAATCAAATTACTGTATGCAGATTGTCATAGCTGTATGCACGCGCGGTTGGGGTTTCCAACGGCCGACAGTGAGTCTATGAGTCTGGCAAAAATCAAATACTATGGACTGTAATTCATCCTTCCTTAATTTTCACTTACGTACTGACCTTTAATCATTTCAAATCTTCGTAATAACAATGGACTGACCCATGTCCGTACTTGCATAAAATATATCTGTATGGCAATATCATGCCCAACATTGGAAGGGAAGTAAGACACGTCTTTACAGCTCGACGGTCAATGTAAAAAGGTACCGTAGCTAGGTCACGGTCTGCGACCTAACAACGCTCACGCGTCATAATTAGAGCGTGAACTTCGCGTTCAGTAGTGCCTAACTTATTAACAGTAATTTATATTAAATGCTATGACCCTAAACGTAGCATACTGCCAATCCTAGCAGACAACTGTAATATTACTCCCGTAACAGTTTCCTGTCCACCGGGGGAAAAAAATCTATTAGATAGATTTTTTTGACAGAAATTATATCAATTACGCAGCTCAACAAGAAAAATTTAACAAAAACCCGACATATGGCCAACGATGTTCTGAGTAGAACCGTGTCGCGGTCATGTCAACTACCTACTATTCATGTAATATAATAAATATGTTATATATATGTGTGATCTTAACTAAACGAAGATGTCAATACATAATTTTTTAATGAACTTAAAGTCTGTCTTGAGTAAGTAATGAAGTGTCATGTCTAAATTAATTTAACTAATTAAGATTAAACTAATTAATTATAGTTAGTGTGTATTAAGAATTAAGTGATTGAGAATCTAATTAACGAAAATAACACAAGATGTTATGAGGGAAAGAAACAATGAGAGATAAAAAAAAAACAAGTAAAGTAAAGAAAAGAAAATTAAAGTAGAACTTAAGTAACTGATGTGTGTAACATTAATTATATGTGTTAAGTAGTTATTAATTAATTAACTAAATTAACTAACTAATCAGTAAAATAAGATGTTATATGCCGACATACTTATCAAATATAAAGATATTTATACAATTCATAATTAAATCTAAGAATATTAATTAAAATTGTGTGAGATTCTTTTCTTTTATTCATTCATTTTTTTTCATCTATAATTTCATTTTCTTATTTATTTATTTTTTTCTTCTTCTCTTTTCGTTTTATTTTCCATTAATTCAAATGCTAAGTTAAAAATTAATTAACAGTGGATATGACGATCCATCCGTAGTCCTAATCCTTGTAAATTTCCATAACGAAAAGTGTTTAAGTGTTCTGATCCGGAATGAATGTAGACCATCCGAATGTCTAATAGTTCATGTCATAAACCGAATTTAGTTCGACTGGACGTCACGTAATAATTTCGAATTGTGTCAAGTAGTTTTATTTTGAATGGACACTAACCAAAGTCCCAGCGTAGCCAAGAATAAAATGTCTCCTGTTTTCCCAAATTTCACATTACGCATGTCTATCATAATTATTGAATTGAAGTATATGCGACGTTTCATTCCCAGTCCGAGAGTTCAACGATAAGATTCTGTATCTGTATGTTGTGACAGGTAACTTCATAAATTCGTAGAGTTTATAGGTCGACATCCAAAGGGTTTCTGGAAAGGACATCTGCAATGATATTCTCCGAGCCGGAAATATATTCGATGGTGAAGTCGAAAGGCTGGAGGAGAATGGAGAATCTCGTTAACTTCTGGCTTTTGTGATTCGCACGACGTAGCGAAGCGACCGCCCGTTGGTCAGTTTGTATCACGAAGGGCGCACCCAAGAGAAATTTCTCTAACTTCGTAATAGCCCAGACAACTGCCAGCAACTCCCTATCCACCGTGGAGTATTTGGTTTCTGGTGTCTTCAATTTCCTCGAGATGTATAACGTTGGATGGAGGATGTCATTGTGGTACTGGAGCAGACAAGCGCCGATACCGTAATTACTCGCATCTGTACGAATGACAAACTTTTTAGAAGCGTCTGGTAGTTTCAAAATAGGTGGATGCGAAAAAATATCTAGAATTTTTTTAAACATTTTGTCACAGTTATCAGTCCATGTCACCCCTACCGGCCTGTCTTTCTTCAACAAAGATGACAAGACAGCCGTGATAGATGACAAAAAAAAACAACATATGCTGTATGGGGCTGAGCATAGTTGGAACATTTAAACAACTTACTGTCTCTTGTAGGCATGGTAAAACAAATAAGACAGAAAACGTGTACAAATTTAAAGATGTTAAAAATCAAAAATGTTTTTCGAGAAGAAAAAATCAATAAATCAATCTATATTAGGATAGATGATTAAGAAAGATAAGAAATGATGACTGACAATGCTGAGTCATCAAGAAATAAGACAAAAGGGTGAGCGTACACCATTATCTGCGTGGCGCAGAATCAGGTACTAATTGTAAGTGTAGATGATGGTGACGAAAATAGACACCGTTATCATGCTCGATAACCAAACGAGCGTCACGATTGTTACGAAATGTAACCAAAGCCTGACTATTCTGACCATCGACAGATGGTAGAAGACGAACAAACTTAACGTTTGCTGAAAAATTAAAGAAATTTCTAAGTGCCTGCCAGGTAGTATCCTGCGGCAGATTTCGCACTAACACTGTGCGAGAATACGCACTTTTCCCAATATAAGTAATATCATTGTCACGAAACTGTGAACAATGACGATATGTATTCCCTGTAGAATTAAATTTCCCTTTCAACATCGACAAAGTATTTTTAATGGATGACGTATCATCTTGACTGTACTTATGGTGATACCTATCACTACTAAAGGTAGTAGGTTTCCTACATGTCGTAGACATGTCTTGGTTGGGCAAAGTAAAACCTTTGCCGTTAGACTTATTTGTCTCAACCTTCTTATTCAAGTTCCTTCTAACCTTAACATTATTTTTCAACTTATTATACTGCTTAGTACTCTCATTTTTAATGTCGACAACATCAAAAGTTTTCTTTGGATCAGTTGTATCCTTAGAATGTTGTACAATAGATCCATAATCCTCATCAGTTTCCGGGATAGTACTCAGAGTGAAGTTGGAAACTGCTGTGCCACATGTATTCATTTTGTTGGCACGACGTGTAGCCATCGCAACAACAGCGTTAGCGTTGCTAAAAGATTGCAAATTTTTTTTTTCCCATTCATTAATTTCTTTAAGAGTGCAATCCTTACTGCCGTGGATGCGTCCTACGGTAAGATCAGCTGATGGATTCTGCAACATGCACACCTTGACATTACCTGTAAAAAATGGTGTGTTAACATATACTATGGCAGTGGGGTAGTACTCAATAGTACCCCCGAAGGTCATACACCTGATGTGTTCCCCTGTAGCATAACTGGGGTGAACGAGGGACTGTCGGACTCCGATAATGGTTGATCCCGTATCCCTTAAAACTGAGACCACAGTACCGTTTACCAATCCTTTATTGAACATCAGGGTGCCTGTGCCGTCGTTCGCCGAAAGACCAACTGCTGTATAAAGGTGTCCACAATTCAGCACAGTTTCTTTGGCCTTCTGAAAAATAGCATTACAATCTTGGCAACTATTTGCCACATTAAAGTTAACAGCACAACATGCAGACGAAGATTGTGACTGATTACACTAGTCAACAAATTTTCAAAAGTTATTTGTACCAGAAATTAAATATACCATTTCTTATTGATTTTGACATGCTGATTTCAAATATCATAATGAAATTCACCAATTGGCTCTGGTTTTTTTTTTTAAATGATGAATTTACATTACAGTAATACAAATAATGTATGCTTGTTTAATTCTCTGGGGTGAACAGCTAGTCTTTCTACTTTAGCATTATAAAAATTGTGGTTACATACTCAATTAATTGATATTTCAACATAAAATGATAGAAAAAATAAAAAACATTATTTAAAGTTCACATATCATGTTTTAAAAAGGCACATTTGAACCCATTCCGTCATTATTCAGTCGCTGTTCGAGCTCTCTTTGCTTGCTTCTTGTAGTCAATCGATGAGGTGTCTCTTGTCACAGTCCAACAGTAATCAGCAAGCATTGAAGGGCTCCAATTGCCTTGATACCTTGTCTCCATAGCAGCAATGTCCTGGTGAAATCGTTCACCATGCTCATCACTGACCGCTCCACAGTTTGACGTAAAGAAATCCAGATGAGAATCCAGAAAATGAATTTTCAAAGACATGTTGCAGCCAAGACTCTTATACTTCAGAAGGAGATTTTCTACAATTTCATTGTAATTATCAAATCTGTTGTTTCCAAGAAAATTGTCCACCCCTGACTTAAATGCTAGCCATGCTGCTTTTTCCTTGCCATGCAACACGCAAAGAAACTCGTCATCATGAAGAAGTTTTCGAATTTGCGGACCAACAAATACTCCCTCTCTTATTTCAGCTTCACTCAGTCTTGGAAATTTTCTGATGAGGTATTTGAAAGCCTCATCTGTTTTCTCCATTGCCTTGACAAAGTTTTTCATGAGACCCAGCTTAATGTGCAAGGGTGGCAACAAAATCTTGCTGGTGTCGACAAGTGCTGGGTTCTCAACGTTCTTACTGCCAGGCTGCAATGACTGCCTGATTGGCCAATGTCTTCTGATGTAATGGTCACTTCGTGCACGGCTATCCCACTCACAGAGTAGTCCAAGCAAAAGAGCGACCACTTTTAAGTCAACGCAAAGTGACCAAAGATGATGATCGTAGTTTATACACTTCAAAAGCTGCTTAATGTTTTCATAAGTTTCTTTCATATGAACTGCGTGACCAACTGGAATTGACGGTAACACATTACCATTATTCAACAAAACAGTTTTAAGACTCGTCTTGGATGAATCCATGAAAAGCCTCCACTCTTCCGGTATGTAATTGATTTTGAGGGCTGCCATTAAACCAGAAATGTGGCACGCAGAAAGGTCACCCTCTTTGAAAAAGAATATAATAAGCGGCTTCTGGCGGTTCCTATTCACAGAAATTGTAACATCTTCTGCCAGGAGATTCCACTGTTGCAGTCTGGAACCCAAAAGCTCCGCCTTGTTTTTCGGTAAATTCAGATCTCTTACAAGATCATTCAGTTCACCTTGGGTTATTAAGTGTGATTTAGTGGATGTAGTTTGCTCAAAATCTGGGTCGCTTGAGGTTGATGGTTCAGGACCACCAATGTCCTCGTCTTCATCAGTGGAAGCAGCTGAAAATGATTCTGGCACTTTGGGAACTGGTAGGTCATCGCCTTGTGGTACCGGACGTATTGCAGAGGGGACGTTTGGATATTCCAGAGTCCATTTTTTCTTCTTTGATATGCCTTTCCCAATTGGAGGGACCATGCAAAAGTAACAGTTGTTGAGATGATCAGTGGGCTCTCTCCAAATTTTATCAGAGATAAGATATTTATACACAAAGGTGATGTAATCATAGGTAGGATTGCATCATCAACTTCTAGTTACATTTTTATTGGTCATTAGAAAAAATTATGCAATCGCCCACAACAGTTGCATCATATATATAAAATGACCGTAATGAAATAAACTAGTAGCATATATCTTGAAAACTAGAGCCAATCAACATTTTTTAATGTCATTTTCGTTTTCAGCACACCAAAATTAGTTAAGATCAGCTATTTTCATTTCTGGTACATTTTGGTTGTTGACTAGTGTTATTATTATCAGAAACACTAGGGGTCGTACCATCCGTGAGTGCCGCCCCTGCATTGTGATCAAATTGTGATGGTCTACGTGACTGAGACCGATTACGAGAATAATCATTTGAATTATCCCGTTGTCCTCTGTAATAACTGTTGTCTCGATGTCTCGAGCCATGATTATTACCATTCCAATTGTTGTTATTATTGTGGTTATTTGATCTATCATAATTAGCGTTATATTGCCTGTCGTTATAACGTGACTGAGGTGAATAATTCCTATTCCGTGATCTACCTCTGTTGAATTCATTTTTATTGTTGAAATTATTATTAAGTCCTTTATGAAAATTAACATTGTAATTTCCCTTGAACCTACTTCTGTCTACACTGTGAGCTCTTGGTTTGTTATTGTTATAGTATGCCATATTGGAAGCCACAGGTAGAGGTTCCCTTATCAACGAGCTAGAAATGTTCGCATTCGGATGCGCAGTGCAGTAATTTAATGAATTTTTTCTAACTCGTCAATGGTACCTGGCTTTCGTTCTTGCAAATATGCGAAGAACGGTGGGCTGACCGAGGATAATACCTTATCCCGGAGTAACAGATCAACTAACTTGTCATACGATTTGTTGACACCTGCCAGTTCAACCCATCTGTTAAAAGTATTGCGTCTGTTCGCAATAAACCCTTCAAAGTCTTTAGGAGATTCAGGTAGGAGATTTTTAAATTTCAATCTACAATTTTCCTCGTCCAAATGAAACCTCCGTAAAAGTAAGGATTTAATAGCATAGTAATCATTAGCTATTGTTGGGTCAGCATTTTGAGATGCCGTCAATGGTTCCCCAACTAAAAATTCATTTAACTTAAGTACCCATGCATCTTTAGGCAATTGATTTGATTTGCATGTCTGTTCAAATCTTGATAAAAATGATGATAAATCATCAACATTTAAATTAAAATGGGGTAATTTTAAGTTGTAAAAATGTTTGTTTTGGTTGGATGACGATCCATTTTGTGCGTTATCATTCTGGGTTGCAGCAGCACCTTGTGCCTGTAATCTAGCTGCTTCCACCTTAAGACGTGTTAATTCCATCTCTTGTTCCATTTCCCGCCTTCGTTCTCCCCTTTCCTGTCTAGCAATTTCTCTGTGCCTATTTTCTTTTTCTATTTCTTTAATTTCACGGTCTGCCTCTTCTTTTTTTAAAATTGCTATCCGTTCTGCTTCTTTGGCTTCATATTTAGCAAGTTCTGCTTCTGCAAACTGACGAAGGTCCTGTGATTTGTAGCCATAATCCTTTCCAATTTTAACAAAATGGTCTAACGCAAGCATCTTGACGTTAATATTGTAAGGAATTACAGATCTATGATAGTCAACAATAGAATCTATGTAATTATTTGTACATATTGAACGTATGAATACTCAATAACCAAATATAATATCCTCTTAATAATTGTGGTAAGTTCAACAACTATTCAATATTTTATAATAATATTATAAGTAGTTAATAATCTATATCATAAATAGTTATGATATTTACTTATTCAAGATGCTGAATTTATATCATGCACCTAATATCACTATTAAATAATTATGGGCATTATCCATCCATAATTACACTAATCAATTAAAGATATGTGCTAAGTCCACACTGTAGGACTATGAAAGTGTACAAATTACTATATTATATATATAGTTTTTCAATTCAACACCTATCCATGGTGTGAATACAAGGCAATAATTCAATAAATTATTTTAATTTAATATTACTTGTATTTATCAAGTTAATATTTTATGCCCAATTCATCATCTACAAAATGCTTTATTAAAGTCTTGGACTACTGCTGCAGCTTGATGCAATCCCCTAAGTAATCATCAAAGTTGCTAAAATTTAATCAAATTAATTAAATATATTACAAAAATTAAGTTATAGAAATATTATTAGAACATGGCATTAATGAAGACAATACAAATGATTAACCAAGGCCTTACAGTACAATAGTACAATACAAAAGTGACATTTTCACAAAAATAAGTGATTTTATAAACCAAGTATACCAACAGGAAATATAGCAGGGTGAAGGTTAACGCAAGAAAAAAAATATGGATACTCCGAATAATGACGTCACAGGACTCATTTGACGGTCATACAATACATGTAAATAAACATAAAGATAGCCAGGTCAGAATAAACGGGATAGATTACAAACATATGACTAGAACTGAATCAGCCCACTGTGCGAAGTCTTTACGGGATGGGGTAAACAGCCCCATGCCTATACCCTCCTTAGTCGCTTTTTACGACATGCGTGGTAGGATGCAGTGTTACTATTCTTTGCTCCCCTTTCGGGCCCCGGTAACACACGGGTGGTAAAGACATGTAATCAGATGTAATTCTCCTGCCCAACCACCCACATTAATAATACAAACATACGGTGGAAAACAAACATGAAATATTAGACATACAAATAGATAGACATATCCGGGTAAAAGCAAAATGGACTTGGCACTGTTATATTAACCGACAAAGGTTATAACAAAACTTATCTTTTTGTGCTCAATTCTCGTTGTCCTGGACAATGCAAGTATTCACCGACGGTATATAGAAGTGTTGTTTGTTGCCTTTCCATCGTTTTCACAGGTTTACTTCTTGATAGATTTCATTTTGTAGAAGAGACTGGATAAACGGCCGCCGTCATGACTTTTGGTTCGTACTCAAAGAATGATGACGTAGCTTTGACCTTAGTAATTATGCGTGTCGCGTCATTTTTTTGCAGTCACGTGAACGTCTTTCAATAGTAAACATCTTCTGTCCGTATGAATGAGATTTTGGTCGGTTACTTCCAGAAAAATTTTTCCGATCCCCAGACACTGGCGACCACTTTGTTAAAGGCCAGTTGTTAAAGGGAGGTGGTTTTTGCTCTATTACTTTTGATATGTTAGTCTTTTCATTTCAGTTCCTTGCATCGTGCCTTCGATGTTAATTACGCGAATGTGGATGTTAAAAGAATTGTCGAATCATATGGAACTTGTAATTTCATTGACTTGATAAGTCGGTTCATTGAGTCCACAAATATTTAATACAGTTACACGTCAAGACGATTCATGCATGTTGATCACAAAACGTACATATTATAACTTGAACATATATTGCATATGTATGTAGTCCTTGTCCAATAAATCGAATTACTGTATGCAGATTGTCATAGCTGTATGCACGCGCGGTTGGGGTTTCCAACGGCCGACAGTGAGTCTATGAGTCTGGCAAAAATCAAATACTATGGACTGTAATTCATCCTTCCTTAATTTTCACTTACGTACTGACCTTTAATCATTTCAAATCTTCGTAATAACAAGGGACTGACCCATGTCCGTACTTGCATAAAATATATCTGTATGGCAATATCATGCCCAACATTGGAAGGGAAGTCAGACACGTCTTTACAGCTCGACGGTCAATGTAAAAAGGTACCGTAGCTAGGTCACGGTCTGCGACCTAACAACGCTCACGCGTCATAATTAGAGCGTGAACTTCGCGTTCAGTAGTGCCTAACTTATTAACAGTAATTTATATTAAATGCTATGACCCTAAACGTAGCATACTGCCAATCCTAGCAGACACCTGTAATATTACTCCCGTAACAGGCCAGGTCCGCCATTTTCTAACAGGTAAATGTATAAAATATTTAACTAAACAATTTTATCGATGACTAATTAACCAAGGACAACCACAGGCACTGAGAGCTCAACCTTATTTATTTTCACCCAAGGATACCTTTTAAATTTTTATTATTCCCAATATATATAATAAGAGAAAGTTCAATATCCCGGAAGCGAGACCCCAATATATGTGGTAAAGTGGGATGATATAAATATTTATAGGGGACTTAGTGTACTGACTGAAATCAGCTGTGAAGGTAGTGTGTAAGTTGTGAAGTAGTACTATGAGGTAATACTGGTTTTGTTTTTCAAGCTAGATTGTTGTTTGTCATCATGACTTCAAGTGTTTGATTATCCTGGAAATAGTATTGGGAAAAGTTCACAGTTCCTGTCATTTGAAACAATTTATTGTCCCTCTGTGTTTAATATAATGTCAATTTTAGAGGGGGGGGGGGCACATAATGTTGAGCTGCTCTGGCCACAGAAGCTTATCTTTCGTGATGGCGGCAGGAACAGACTCCTCTGCTCGATTGCTTCACTGTGTTCTGGAGACACCTCACTGGTCGCTATCTGGACCAAGGAGTATACTGTCAGCCTCTGGATTCAGCAAAACTCAGACCAGGTGCTGCTTCAATAACTTAGGACCACGGTCCCTGAAACAAGAAGGTTGTACTTCCTACTTCAGAACTAATTTATAATCTATTTCCACACTGAACACAATACATAACAAACACTGAGTTCAGAGCGGTAGGCCAACTGCTAGCTTCATCTGAAACAATTTACGCCAGTATACTCCTCCCTAATGGTTACTATGCCTCTGCAATTCCAGCATTAGTTCTATCTAGTCAATAAGATAGGTGTCAGTGTACTGTTTGGCAATTCCATGCAGTTTTACTTTTCTCCGACACGTCCTGTTCAGGTTGGAGCACTATCTAGGCCTTGCCTCATGTTTGCTACTGAACCACGCACATATACAGACATAAATTATCAATTTACATTCAATTTTCATTAAAAAGATATCAGATATGTCAAGCTTACCACAATTCATGGAAATAATACACAAATACGTTGACTGGCGATGAATATGGCACAAATTCCGATCTGCCTCTGTCCCAGGCTTTTATTTAGAAAAAATATAAGCTGGTTCTCAACGCACTGTTTCTGAGTAAGTTTATTTTAAAATGTGGCACTGAACTGACGCTCCTAATTGACTATATTGGCGGGTCTAACCAATCGGGCCATGTTTACACAGCTTTTCAAAAAATTTTACCCTTCTCACGTTTCCCCTAACAACCAAAATTAGTATTTGTAGTCCGACTAATCGTGTTTAGCCTTACATATCATTCCCGCCAATCAAATTGGATTTAACATGGTGACCCATTTCCCGTAAAATGGTGGTTTCAAAACATGCCACTGTGCGATTATTATTTGGTGTTGTCTGACACCCTCACTATTTTCTTTTGTCTATAATTTGTTAATTCCTAGACTATTTGCGTAACACTTAACATATTCTTTGTCAGCAAGTCCTAAGGAACCCAAATATATATGTTTTAAGGGAGCTAAGTGGCTGCGTTCAAAATATGCATTTTCTTCTACCTCCCGTTCACTTCGATACGACGTGGTGTCTGGGTACTGTCAGGCTTTCAAACGTAAACCAGTATAATGTCATGTTTCCCAATAAGCATTTTACAGGTTTTTAAACCTAACTCTCGTATGGGTAGTGTTTTTTATCACTGTCTATTTGAAGAAAAAAAAAGCTAGTGCTTCATGCCTTTCGCGTTTGGGGGTGGCATTAATTGTATATCGCGAGACGCGTGTTAGTGTTGCCGGCGTTCCTGCTTTCAGCCCTCCCTCTCTCTCTATCCTAATTCCATCTGTCTTTTCATTACGCAGTGTATAAAATGAAATTAATGCTAGTATTAATTTAGGTCATTAATCAGCTTACGTATCTCAAGGTTTTCTTAGAAATGCAGTACACGTTTTATTGTTTTGTGGAA
Source organism: Oreohelix idahoensis (assembly GCA_024509875.1). NCBI lineage: Eukaryota > Metazoa > Mollusca > Gastropoda > Stylommatophora > Oreohelicidae > Oreohelix > Oreohelix idahoensis. Next base: position 672,853 of record JAMPIV010010159.1, read on the forward strand.
ACGCGTGTATGCTGCTATAGGCTTCACTATCAACGTGGAAACGTTACAGTTTGCAGACGAAGCAGAAAAAAGGAGCATTTTTGTACGCCATTGTGACAGCACTGTGCTTTTACCATTTCTCTTTCCTTTTATCGAATTAATGCGTTAGGTTTTACATTTACCTTTTAATTTATATATGTGGATTTAGAATGTTTCACGACAGGAGACTCGACTAAGATGACATCTCGTTTTGGCGGTGGATTTGCTTTGTCGGGTTCTGTCGTCGATGTTTTGTGGCCGTGTTTTGCAGATGCTGTCTGGTCACTGCACAATGGGGCCACTGCCTCGACATCTTGTTTTAGCGGTGATGTTGTTATGTCTGGTTTCGGAGCTTGTTGTCCTCTGCCCTCGAAGCTTTGGGTCGCTCATCGGTTGTAGTGTCAAAGGTTGCTTTGTTCGGCTTCTGAGAGGGACCGGCCCCGACGCTAGGAGTTGGGGCAGTCGTGCTCTCCGGCTGACTCTCTTTGTTCTGTGTAGATTCTTGTTTGCTGATGCTGACAAGTGTTTGAGGGCTTCTATAGATTTTCCTCTTTTTCGCTTGTGGCTTGGTACGAGTCATTTTAGTATATTGCTATCGTATACTTCTCCGATGGGTGATCTATGTGTACGTCCTGAAAAGGACGCTGGTTATAGTGCGGTTGAAAAGTTGAGAAACGCAGAAGCTTTTTTTTGTGACTTTCTGGGATAAGAACCTGAAACATATGCAAATATTATGGTACCTGTTTTCTATCACCAAGACGACCCTCTAATAATGAAGGGCAACTGCTGATCAGAATCATCATTTAGAAAACATAGTCCATGAGGTTGTGGTCATGTCAATTAAAGATGTACGTCATACAATCAATAAAATACATTGTTAGACTATAGACATCATTTACTAATTTTCTGAATTCAGTCTTAACTACTTCCCTTTGGTCCTAATTCATGCCAAAAGTGGTTTCCCTTTAAAGATATTACATCAAAGAAATTATAAAATTGAACGAAAGAAACGAAGAAGCAGTGGAAGAAGAGGAGGAAGAAGAAGAAGACGACGTCCTTTTCATCCATCATTTAAAAGCCAATCCCTGAAAAGGTCTGTAAGCTCTTATAGCTAGTATTGCGCAGTCCTGACTAGGACTACTAACTGCGTCGTGCTGTTCAGGTTATATTCAGTTTGGAAACCAATTTCAGTTATCAGTACAGGATTTAGAGTACCAAGATTAAGATATCAGCAGGTAATTCAAAGTCAATGCTAACATTGTCGTGAGTTTGGTCTGTTTCACAACACGGCCTTCTGTATAATTCTGAGTAACTCTGACCACACCGCGCGCCATACATTGTAAGAACTGTATGATACATTGGCCAATGGAAAGACTTCCTTATTCGCGTGTTTACTGAAACGTACTAGGCTTAACATGGAGTCTCATTCCGTGCAGCCAAGTGAAGGATGCCATTTAATTACATAAGTAGGGAGCCGCGCTGGTGTAATGGCTTCGGCGTTGTACTGGCGACCAGGTGTTCATGGTTCAAACCCGGGCGTCGGCGTTTGAAGAAATGTTTACGGCCGGAAATTTGACTGAATAGCCTGAACGGCTCCTGTGATAAACCCTCTGTGGATGGGAAGGAGCGAAGCTCCTGACCGGGTTGGAAGGAAAGTCCTCAGGTTCCCCAGCCTCGCAATGACATGTCATTGGGCCGAAGGGCTGAAAGCCCAAGTGCCGCTGGTTACGGAAAAAAAAAAAAAAAAAAAAAAAAAATTACATAAGTAGGAAAGAAGTACCACCGGGAAGAGGTCTATAATTCAACAACAGGAATGTTACTTTAGAGGTAGGTGTAAAGACTTCCTCGAACAGTAGTTAATTAAGAAAGAAATATCGAGTGGAAAGGCCTCGACACATCAGGTTAGTCCCTAAATTAGCTGGTTAAAGTATGCATAAAATAAAATGCACTTAGGAGACTAAAAGATTATTAGATAGATAGATAAAGAATAATTCAGGGTATAATTTAAGCTTTGGATGAATAAAATCGCTCCAGAAATAAGAAGGATAATTGGGAAAATAGTTTTTCATAATTGTACAGAGAGACAAATTATGCCTCATTTTGAGATTCGCAATACCACTTTAGCCCCCTGCGTTCCGATACGCCGGATGGGCTAGTATAAATAGACCTTGCCCTTGCTAAATTGAGGCTATAAGATTTGAAAAGCACAGCGAGCTCTATTAATTCACTACAGTGTGCGATAGGGAGTGTGTAGACGTGTTTCTACAACCATTGTGTAATTTCTGAAGGACGTACCAGACTGTGTATATTCAAAATAAATTGCGAATGATGGCAAAAGTGTGTCTGTAGGTTTGGAAAAGCATTTAACGAATTATTTTTTGTTGGAATGGGGCACATACCAGGAACATAAGGAAGGATAACAGAAATTGTTTTAATGTATTGATCATGGTATTACTTAGTATTTTATACTAGACCAAATCATTGTATGAAGGCGTAGCGTAGATAATGGATCTAACTAAGGATTTAGAAGGAAAGTGTAGTCACGGTAAACTGGCTGTGGGTAATACTAGTATAAATTGTCCTATGCATCTGCTAGCACATTGTCTGACTCTGTCTATCATCTCCATCTTGTGTAATAAGGGAATAGTGATGGACCATATAGGGGTTACGTTTATTTTTGTTTCAGGTTTTATCCTGAAAACTACACAAACTTTAAAGAGTCATCCACCTCTGCTGGACTCTGTGGTGCGAGTGCTCTTGTGGTCAACAGAGCCAGATACCCATCTTCCACTGCCAGGAGGAATTCATAATACTTGTCCATCCAAGGCAGGAGTGGGGACGATCTCAAGACAACAGATAAGTGGCAAAACAAAGCCACTAGTCATCGTATCCAGATTATACCCCTACATTAACAAACAAGATACTAATAAAGACAGCCTACAGTGTATGATGAAAAGGGTGGACATAAATTTACCCATTACTAGCTTCACTGTCAAGAAATAGTGACAAAACTCATTGTTACCAACAGATTACTGGTGACAATGTATATATTTATTATAATATTTATCTGTCGGAGGGAAGATATTTGTTTTTAGAATCAGGATGCTTTCCTGGCCAAAGATATATCACCCATGATTTATTGATACTTTTGTTATATGGGTTATCTCCCCTGGAGATCGAATTTGGCGTATGAATCTGGATTTCGTTAGTCTGTGCCTTGTTGGGCCAGAAAACAGATTGTTCTTGTTTAGGTTTATGCAGGAATGTTTATGGTCCGAGTCTATGTTTACTCTGTGTCTATTTCAAACGATTCGGTCTTATATCGTGATATCTTGGTATGTCTAAGTGGAACTATTTTTCCTTGTACTGAACTTTGGGGTCAGGGAGTTCTGCGCATGCCGAGAGGAGAGAGTGTCTTCCGGGATGATGGAATGCCGGGCGAAAGCCATGTCGAAGACGAATCCCCAGTCTGTGATCTCTATGATTTGTTATGGGGAAGAAGATAATTTCTGATATGTTTATTAAGTCTACTAGTCCCCAGTGTTTATTCTATAACGCCAGGAGAGGAACGTATGTGTTCTGCTAGTGTATTTCCCATGCCCAGGTAAAAGAACATTTTACTGAACTTTTTTGTCCTAGGCTTAGATGGGCAGACGTCTACATTATGATTATCTATATAAATATGTCGGGATGACATGTTACCTAGCAGCACTGAACATGATTGTATGCAGCAGTGATAATGAAAGAATATGCTGATTCTTGCAGAAACATTTGTGTTTATGAACAAAGCTTCTATTGAAGATTTGCTATACATCCGTATAGTGAGCGATGCTCAAAAGGGAACCAGAAGCCATTTTGGATCCTAACTTTTTGTCGATCATCAATCAGAGAACGGGGATGCCCCTTATTATCAGGTGATGATTAAGAGATCACAGTTATAAAGAAAACCCAATACTGGTGGGTTAATATTGTCTTCACATAGATTTGCTGAACTTTACCTAAAGGAATCTTCGCTAGAAAAGATATTCTGTTTAGGAGTCATGTTTGAACAGTATTTATTAACTGACACGTTCGGTCAGTAAGGCCTGATGATTATATTGATAAACAGTGGAAATCTAAGTGCTTGTCTACAGATGTTCCATTGCAATGTTATTCAACATGAATGCTAACTTAAGATGGTAGACCATTGATCAACAATATGCTATTTATGTCGACCTGTGTTCCTGTAACGATGCTCGTACTGTCTAAGTGTGTGCGTCCTATTAAACAGTATGAAACGACCACAGTAGTCCAGCCATCCTTGACTTCCACCTGTGATTGGAGTGAGTGTCCTGTGCACCTGTCGAACTGTCATCCATTCGCGTTTGTCATTATTGATGTTCACACTCACTCATTGCATCAGAACTCTCCACATGTAAGCCTACCTTGCCGTGGTTGGAGAGCTTGAGCGCCTCAATGATCCCGGGAGCTATGCCGGCGGGAGTTTTACTCCTGGCAGGGTCACCCAAGCCGGACAGGTCCTGGGTGAGGGGCCAGACTAAATGGGCTGAGGAGTGGGTGGAACCCTATAGGTGTAGATGCAGAACCCACCGGCGAGTGGTACATGCTCTGGTCTGCACCAATCCACCCCCACTTCATGGGTTAAATGCTTTCTTGCCTCATTCTTCACTGTTTGTCGTCTATCACACCCATGGCGACCGTTGCCTCAATTGGCTGTGTGTGGTGTACCCGGAAACGGGGCCTCCCAGTACTGAGGCAAAGTTAAGTCCCCGATGTCACTTATCGGTGCAGAATTGAGAGAGATGGCTGAGCATCACAATCCCTCCTGTGTTGCAGCATGATGAGAACCCAGCATTGCACACTGAGCTTGGGGGGATCACTTGGGCACCAGACTTAATACTGGCTCTTGACTGGATGGCCGCATGCAGGAGATTTCTACAATGGAGGGTTGGCAGGTGGTGGGTATCGGGAAGTGGCTCTGTGCAGGACGTGAGGATTCCTTGGGAGAGCCCAGAACCAGAGCACAGCATTGTGCAAGCTCTGCATAGTTGGAGAGCCCCCTGGATGACGGGGAATGCACAGTGTGCTACCCCACCTATCCCCAACTGCTAACTTAGAACCAGAAGTGGGGTCCTCTGTATGCGTGCCAGGCCAGGATAAAATGCCTGGGAAAGAGACTGGAGCTCAGAACTCCCTAACTCAAAGTTGCAGGATGGCAGAAAAGCCACGGGAAAGACAGGGCTATTTTGAAGATAACGCAACCATATTTTCACCATACGAGCTCGGACGCCGCCTCGGTAAACAAGGTCCGCGCAGAGCAGTGACACCCCCAGGCTGCTTGCGAATAGTCTACTACTGGGAACATAAACAGATTAGGGATGAGCCCACTCTCCCGTTGAACAGGTGCTAAAGTCGTAGATACTGGGCCAGAAGGCGCACCGGAAACCACAGTATCATGCAACTCGCTTTTTTTTTTTCTATGGAGAGTACACCGTCAAATAAATCTCGTTCTGGTGCTCGCCCTGTGGAGCTCCACCAGGCAGGTGCAGTGCCGGGCTCTGAGCCTCGACAGAGCCCACCCTCAGCTACTGGAGGACCCTCTAGACCGTCTTGTGGAGTCAACAGACGGCGGAGGAGAACTACTGACCAAAACAAAACAGAAAAAGAGAAACCCAGAGTGCCACTTGTCATGATGCACTGGAATGCAGAGGGAGTGAACAGCAAGCAGGCTGGATACAGCAAAAAGACAGAGCTGGAAAACATCTTGTATGAGAAGCAAGTCAGTGTTTGCTGTATCCAAGAGACTCACTTGAAAGCAGATCAAACCTTTAAAATAAGGGGATATCAATGCTTCAGATCCGACAGACAAGATAGACGAAAAGGAGGAGTACTTACTCTTGTAAGGAATAACATTCCTGCACACGAAAGGAAAACCTTCATGGATGGAGCAGAATATCAGCTGCTGCAGATAAAGGTAGACAAGATGGAAATAGAACTCCTGAACTATTCCTGTCCGAACAACAAACCCCTGAGTCTCAGCTCTATACAGGTACCAGCCACCAACTTTATAGCAGTTGGAGACTTTAATAGCCACTCCCAGAGCTGGGGCTATAACCATCTGGATCACAGAGGTGAAGAGGTTGAAACTTGGCAAGATGATCACTCCCTAATCCTAGTCAATAATGCCACAGATACTCCTACCTTCTACTCCAGAGGATGGCACACAACCTCAACACCAGATCTTGCCTTCTCCACACCAGATATAGCTGGATCTATTAGTAGAGAAGTAGGAGACCAACTAGGGGGAAGCGACCATCGCCCAATCTTTCTTACTGTCCAGAGTGCAACTCTCAGTACAGGCCCAGCCATTACAAGATGGAACTACAAAAAAGCCAACTGGGGTTTATTCAGGCATCAGGTGAACACGCTGCTGTCTACCCTCAAGGTACAGAACAGAGACATTAATGAAGTGGTAAAAGACTTCAACAGATGCATACTACAAGCTGCAAAAGAAACCATTCCCAAAGGATGCCGGCGTAACTACATACCATACTGGTCCAGCACACTCCAAGAACGTCAGGAAGCTATGGACAAGGCTAGAAAGGACGCAGAGTCTCAGCCTTCACTTGAAACTCACAACAAATGGAAAAAGGCTGTAGCAGAGTTTCAGAGAACAAAGCTAGAAGAAAAGCGGAAAAGCTGGAGAACTAAAACGGCATCGCTGAACCTTGAGAAAGACGGCAGGAAACTTTGGAGATTAGTCAAGTCTCTAAATGAAGAGCATTCCTCACCAAGGCAGACTATCACATTGGATGAAGGTGGCAAACTTTTCAGAGGAAAACAAGCTGCAGACTTGTTTGCTAGAAGATACAGTTCAGAAAGCAACTTACCCATTAACATAGACCATCAGAGAGAGATAAGAAAAGAAATACTGGCAACCATGGGACAGACAGATACTCCTGCCCCAATGAGGGAACCCATCACACTAGGAGAACTACAGAAGGCTATTTCCAAGCTTAAGTTTCAAAAGTCACCCGGCCCCCAGACAAAATCAGCAACGAAATGCTAGTAAATCTGAGCCCAGCAGCACAGACAAAACTGCTTGAGATATTCAACCACAGCTGGTTGAAAGGAACGGTACCCCAAGTATGGAGAGAAGCCATCACAATACCCATACTAAAGAAAGGGAAATGTAAGACCGAGGCTGCAAGTTACCGGCCAATCAGTCTCACAAGCTGTGTTGGGAAGACTATGGAGCGAATAGTCAACCACAGATTGAAATGGTATTTAGAGTCTGAGCAGATCCTGGTGCCGGAACAAGCTGGATTTAGAGAATGCTACAGTATAGAAGACCAAGTTACTTACTTGTCTCAAGCAATAGAAGATGCCTTCCAGGAGAAGAAAAAGGTCCTAACGATCTGGGTCGACTTCAAGCAGGCCTTTGACAAGGTGTGGAAAGATGGCCTCATTGCAAAACTTAGGAGAAGTGGAATCCAAGGCAACATGATGAAATGGATCCAGTCATACTTGCATAACAGGAGAACTAGAGTCACTCTTGACGGTCTGCAGAGCAGAAAAGTGTTGCTCCATCAGGGGGTACCTCAAGGAGGAGTAATTTCCCCAACACTCTTCCTTGTTTACATCAATGACCTGGTGAAAGATCTCCCTGCAGGAGTTAAAGCTGCCTTATATGCAGATGACCTAGTACTCTGGTGCGCTGATGAAAATGTCACCACAGCAAATTATAGAATGCAGCGGGCAGCAGACATGCTAGTGTCATGGGCAGAGAAATGGCTTATCACAATAAACACAGACAAAACCTCCACAACACTGTTCTCCCTCGCCCCCAAGGACAAATCAGCTAACATACACCTAGGGACAACCGTGATCAAGGAAGAAAGCTACCCCACCTATCTTGGGGTGACATTTGACCAAAGGCTTACATGGAATAAGCATATTGAAAATGCAGAAGGAAAGGCCCGAAGACGACTAGGCATACTCAGAAAATTAGCAGGTACCAACTGGGGAGCAAATGAACGAAATCTAAAGAAGATTTATAATGGAGTAATAAGACCACACTTAGAGTTTAGCTCAGCAGCATGGTCATCAGCTGCTAAATCACATCTGCAGTCTTTGGACAAGGTGCAAAATCAAGCTCTCAGGCTCATTACAGGAGCCATGAAAACTACACCAATAACAGAGATGCAGAAGGTTGCTGGATTACAGACATTGTCCCATAGAAGAGACACAAAAACCATGATCCAGATGGAAAAGTACAACAGTATGCCAATGCACCCAATGAAGGCAAGACTAGATGATCTGGCATTGGGACGTCTAAAGCGTAGCAGCTTTGTGCATCGGGGGAAAAGACTTATAAGACAGCATCAAGAAGACCTATCCATGAAGACAACACCACTGAAGCCCACCCTATACCCTGTACCATGGAGCAGGCCAGCAGTGCCCTCCAAATTAATACAACAGTCAGTGGTCTCACAAGTGGATGTGAGTATAATGATCTGCAAAAACGAACTGCTACATTGAGTATGATCCAAGAAAGCTATCCCGATCAATCATGGATACATGCCTATACAGATGGATCAGCAACTAATGCTGTTAGGAATGGAGGTGCCGGTATCTTTATCTCATATCCTGACAACCACTATGAGACTAGGCACATTCCCACTGGTAAATTCTGTTCCAACTATACAGCTGAGGTTCAAGCTCTAGAGCAAGCTGCAAATATGATTTATAACACCAACTCTGACTGCCACCAGGTAGTCATCCTCACAGATGCACTGTCTGTCCTGCAAGCTCTCAAGGGTGGTAAACTCCCGCATCTGAGAAATGAACTAAACAAGGTAGCTGCCAAAAAGAGAACCATACTTCAGTGGGTACCATCTCATTGTGGTGTACCCGGAAATGAAAAGGCAGATAAACTTGCAAAAAAGGGAGGAGAATGTGAACAAGAAGATAATGAAGTCACATACTTTGAGAAAAAGAGAGCTATCCAGACTATCAGAAGAGAACAGAACCAACCCAAAGACGACTATCACACTCTCGACCGGCAGGGACAGACAACTATTTTTCGACTCAGGACAGGGCATAACAAACTGAATAAACACATGCACAAGCTACGATTGTCTGCTTCACCACTGTGCACATGTGGATTAAACGAACAAACTGCTGAGCATGTTTCTACAGGACTGTCCTCTGTATGACCAGTTAAGAAAGATATACTGGCCCAATGACTCAACACTAAACTCAAAGCTATATGGAGTTAAAGAGGAACTTCAAACAACAGTCGAATTCATCATGAGAACTCGTCTGACGGTGTAATCATCAAAGATGCGATCGCAAGAAGAAGAAGAAGCATCAGAATATACGCACCTAACAGTACACCTTGTCAGGGCCCCAACAGTCGGTAACCTGACCCATTTACAGAACATTGTGACTGGACGAGCTATATCACAAAAAAACAGTCCATATCAATCTGGTGCAAGAAACAAAGCTTTATCACTCATTAGTATTATATAAATGTTCTTAAAAAGGAGATAATTAACCCAGGTGATAACCTGCAATAAGTGAATGACTTTTTTAAGATTTTTAATTATTTTCAATGTTTATTGATTTATTGTTGTAAATAAATTTGATTTCATTTCAAACTTTCCAGACCGAAAAGAGAAACGGTATTTGCTAAATAAATTGTAAATATTTACCAACAGTCTTACTTACTTATTAAAGTTGAGTTTATGTTCTTGTTGGAAATAATTTTGTTAATATCCCCTAGCAGAGTCAATAATAATAATAATAATAATATAATAATCAAGGGAGGATCTTGAGAGGGAGCCCATAGGGATCCAGGATAATACACTAACATCATACCTGTAAACTTATACAGCTTGACCCTACCTTTGATATCCATACACCCTTACTCTTTTCAGAGAAGGGGGTATTACTTATAAGACCAGACTCTTATCTGGCACTATCCTGGTATCACTTGATACAACTTTTTGTCCAGGATATCTTATATTTTAATAACATCTCAACCCTCTCGCGACAAACATTAATATTAATTATTACAGCAATTTGCATACCTCCCAAATACTTGTAACCCAACGATTAATACAAGTTAACACATTCTTCAGACACAGTTTTATGGATCTGTGCTTATCACTTATGTAAGTCTGCTCACAAGCAGGACAGCTTTGCTTTTGTCAGCTACGGGCTGTGCCTATGTGGCTTCGACAAACGTGTGTCAATCCGCTGGACGTCTTTTCAGCTATGTCCAGAATTGAATCTGAGCGGATTTTATATCTAATCTCAGGTCTAACCCTAGTTTTCTCAGAGGTCCACGTCGGTGCTCACTTTTCTTCATGTAAACTTTCTTGGGATTTCAATGCTATTGTGCGATTTTCCCAACACAATCCTGATTTCATCGTCAATTATCAAATAATGATTTTCCACTGCCATAGTTACGTTTATTTGTAGTTGCTGTTCAAATCATAAAATGAATTATTCCGTTCGGGGCATTAATCATAAAGTTATAACAGGTGTGCAATTCATAATTTATCATAAAGATCCTAGTTTACGTGGCAATTCCAGGGTGTCTTTGCCCGTGTTATGACAGAAACAACCCGAATTTTAGAATCAATATCATTACACCGCATAAATGTCTCAGTGAAACACGTCACGTGAAACCAAATTTGACACGTCGAAATAAGAAACATATTTCTACAAAAAAAACATTACTCCCTGATCTCATAGTTAATACATCCAAATACGTTACTCCATGACCTCATAACTAATACATCCAGATAAATTACTCCGTGACCTCATAGCTAATACATCCAGATACATTACACCATGACCTCATAACTAATACATCCAGATACGTTACTCAATGACATCATAACTAATACATCCAGATACGTTACTCCATGACCTCATGGCTAATACATCCAGATACGCTACTCCATGACCTCATGGCTAATACATCCAGATACGTTACTCAATGACCTCGTAACTAAAACATCTGTTACCTTAGGGTGTATATGTTGATTCAAATATAAGGCATATATGTTCAAGTTTCTTGTGTGTTTGTTTATTGTATCATTCAAGTCAAGATACTGGTGTACTACCAGAGATAGTTATTCTTGATGATGTTTGTACCCAAGTTCGTTCCAGAATTCCTCTGTGGTGTTTAATGTTGTGTGACTTTTATTAGCATACTCTATGTTCACTATTTACTGTAAAACCTTCAACAGGAGGTAGTTAAGAAAGTCTTCATGGATCCAGTAAAACAGTTTATTATCTTGTATATACAATCCAAACAAAGTCACTTGCATGCATTCACAAATCCTCATAAAAATACGTCTTTGTGGTTATTTATTATTTCTCCCTGTATTTGTATCCAAGTTGGGGTAAGTATTTTTGCTTAGTTCCTTTTCGTTTGCTTCTTAGATTTATCCGACTCAGGGGTAAATGACAGTTGAGCCTCTACCTCTTTTATGATTTGAGCTTATTAGACATTTAAGAGCTCCGTTTCATTTCTTAGAAGTTTGTCGTAAATTTTTAAAGATAGGTCAGAAGATATTTATGGTCCCGTCTGAGCAGAGGTGATAGTTTTTTGGTTTTTTTTTAAAGTTTTGCCTCTTTTTTGCGAGGCGCGTCCTGTTCAACCTAGTCGGTTATATTAGGGCGCAAGTCCAAATATAAAAGACCCTTAGGTCTAAGGTATTAAGTAGAGGTGATAGTGGTAAATATGTGAGAATAAAGGTGTAAGAAATAGATTTTCACGAGGGAATAGTGTAAGAGAAAGATCTGTCTCTGGAGTGAGTAGTTTCTCTAGTCCAGCCTATCTATACGACTATATTTTAATATCAGACGACCTTTCTCTCCCTATATGTAATATACGTTACACTACACACGCCCACGCACACACAATTATGTGACAACAATACGCACAAACGTGAAAAACTATGGATAATTGGGTATGGGTCTGACCAACACACTAAGTTATGTTTTGTTTAGTTTATTATCACTTAAACTTTACAACATCAAACATATATATATATATATATATATATATATATATATATATATATATATATATATATATATATATATATATATATATATATATATATATATATATATATATATATAATCATGTTTACAGACATAAGAAAATAACCCAATAAGTGCTCTCCCCCTTATTGAGAAAAAAAAGGATCCCAAAGGAAGTTAATAACCCGAAAGGTCAAAGATTAACACTAGGGTATAGAATAGACAGTAAAGAAACGAACAGGTTTCCACTAAAATGCTGTCCAGTGGGAAAAAAACAATAGTTAACAAAACAGAAGTTTGCAGGTACAATGTTTCCGGTAACAAAAGAAAATATTTCACTCTCTCTCTCTCTCTCTTTCTCTTTTATACGTGGCCACTCATTCGCTCCTTACCTAATCTGGTGAAACAATCTTTTGGAAGAATAATCCATAAATCTGCATATAAAGTCCAGTAGTTGGTATCATCCGAATCGGGCCCCAGTCCCTCCAATAATAATACAATTTTACACGGGGAACGCCTAATTTAGTAATAGATTTCTGGATACACAATTGTCACCTAGAATAGTTAATGCCGGAACACTCTGACATATGGCATTCTCAGTAAACAGCAGGAAAGCATATGATTGCTAAAACTGTTAATTATGATGATGATGATACTCCTATCGGCTTGCTCTGGGGTGAGTACCGATTATGAAACAGCGTATTCTCCTGGATAAAATCCACTTGGGTAAACGACTGTCAGAAGTCGGGAAAAATGTTATGTATATTGCCACAGCGGGCTGATAAAATTGAATGGAAAAATCTGGGTATTTTGTAAGTCCCGTTACTCGAATTTACAGTTTAAAAAATGTTGTGTGTCGCCTTGGCAATTCCTGTTCACACTGGTACGGGGACGAACGCCAAGAAAAAAACGACAACTATTATTCCTTCAGTAACTGAGGAAAGGACCACAATAGAAAACCGCTGGCCGCTGGGTTTTGATCAAGTACTGTATTAGGAAGAAAACAAAACATTTAACCAAAGTGACAATATCCTATGTTATCAAGCGTAAGGTATGAGCTCTTATCCTCTTCGTCACCTAATTAAATTAAAAGGCACACGGTATCTTAGCCTGTACTATCGCGCGTCGCTTAACGAGTACGGGTTTGGTAAAAGCATGAGGCCTTTCCCCCTCCGACCCGGTAAAATAATCAGCGCACAATGTCAGTTATAATTTAATTATGACTACGCTCCCTTAACAAATATCGCCTGTCATTACTAGCTAGTTGATTGTCGGCGTCTATCGTTTTTTTTCCACATGATATTAAATGCTAGTCACTATATAATTACACACAATGAAATATAATGCGCATTCTACTCTGTCACTTTATCCGTCACTCATAACATTTTACTTAGTCAGCTAAACCGTATCTTCTGGTGTAAAAAAATGATTGATGGATTTTTACATTAAGCTGAACCACTGGTAAGAAAATATATACGCGTTTGCTATTTCGCTATTCTTAACGCTAGGGACTCACAGTGAAAAAAATGGTAAAACTTTAACACATTTAACACTTAAGCACAACTTATATTATTAACAGAAAAACAGAATAATCCCCACGAAGGCTATTAACGCACTATTTCACATAGGTTCTAGCGTACGCGTTTAGATTATCCAAAATTTCCTGAGAGACTTGATAACTGACTTGGAGAGAACGCAGTATATATACAGATTTTGTGCAATATCTCTAAGAGATGTGACAATTCACACCTTCGTCGTATCAGGGAAAATCAACGAGCTTGGCTTCCAAGATAAAGGATTCTACGGTTCGCTCACTCGCAATGCCAAACGACATCAGAAGACATGCCATGCGAACGGGCCTTCTTAGATTTCGTCCCCCTGCCGTAGATCAAATACTTAAGTCCCCTGAAAATGTCGGACATCAAAGGTGGTTCCGAAGTATAATTATTATCCTTGAATTTGCTACCGAGTCTGATCTCTTTCCCCACGTGCTTTCTGTCACTATCCGATGATTGTCAGATCAGCTCTCTTGAGAACTCAGGTAAACAGACCGGTTCGCTCCCCTGTTATCTTGCATGTTGCGAAAATAGGTAAACAACTCGTTAGCGCAAGAAAGACAGGAAAAATATGGCGTGGCTTCAAAAGTGAGTCAACAGACAGCGAATTGCGTGGTTTTGCCTTCTCAAAACATAAACACTAACTGAGGAAGCAAAGGTTGTCGGATCTCCGTGGCTATATTTACATTACACGTCACAAAGTTCAGCTCGTTCTTCCGACATTTACGCATTTCTGGCCTAACTAGGTTTTATTCTGAAAAATTAAAAAGTCACACGAAGCTTACATGGATTCCCAACTTTATAAAAATTATCTGCTTCACACAGAGTTGATATCTTGATAACTTCAAGACCAGCAGTTAGATGGACTAGGGCTACGTCCATACAAACTGACTTCTGTAGATCAACTGATTTCGGATATGCGAAATCTGCCATCACAGCGTTGTGCGCGCTTTTACCACCTTTTGGTTGATTAATCTAATACTTCTTTATTTATTTTATTGGGTCTCATATGCCTACCGATGGAGGGTCTCGGCTATTCCGATTTACGTCATCAATTGCTAATGTCACCGTTGGGTTTGCCCAAAGCATTATTTGTGCTTCAAGCAAGGTTTATATGAACGGTGATTTGGTTTTAGTCAAGTAAAAGAGTGTAGAAAAATGGTTTAGGACATATGAATGGATTTGGATACAGACTATTTGTGTTAGTTGAAGGGAGATAAAATGAGTGAAGGGATGCTTTGAGAAAAGGGAGGAAACTCCGCATATTACGGTTGGTGGATAAAAGTCTTGAATTAGGGTTAAGCAGATTTAGTCGGTTCTCAATTATGGTTGATAAAATTAGCATCTAACGATTTTATAGTAAGCTTTAAAGAAGAGAATATGGTGTTCAGTTAAAACGTCAAAGGGAGATAACGTGGAATTAAGTCCCTTGTAGGTTTTAGTGAGGTGAGGAAAAAATACACACGGGAATAGAGTGAGAGAAGTCTAAAAATAACAGACAATAGTTCACTGAATTCGCTTACTTTGTAAAAGCGTGAGCAATTTTTTCCAGTGACTGGAAATAAGGTCGACCAATCGTTTTAGCTGATAAACAGGGACAGATCAGCTGAGCATTGACTAGAAGTCAAGGGCAGAATGGTTTATGGCTTGCAAGTGTGCGGTCGTGTATTTCTGAAGATGAAGAAACCAGAATGTTGTGCGGTTGCCACAAGTTTGATAAGATCTGTAGAAGTTATCACAGATAGATTAGAAGTGACAAAGTAAACTCGTAAGGTATATAGATAAGTTAGGAGATGCTAGTCCTAGGAAATTCGGAGGATGTGATTAAGATTAGTCAGAACAGTATGAGTAAACTAAGAAGTTTCATAGTCAGAGAAAAATGCTACTTAAGAGAATTTGTTTTATAATGTCACTAGTGAGTGAATTCACAGGAGAGATTCAGGGAATCACCTGTAAGTATTGACCTTTTATGAATTATTATGCATTTTGATGAACATTTTCCTGATTCGCAGCAGAGAAATCACAAGACGATATGTTAGAAAAATGAGTAAATGAAATGGTACTGGGCGAGAAGTTTAAAGAAGAGAAGCAATGGAATGCCCAGGATGTACCAGAGGAATAGAAATACAAAGTACTTTGCATAAAGTTGATCAGGAGTTTTGAGGCAGATTGGGCAAAATGAAATAGAGCTTGAGGAAGCTAAATAAGTACTTTGAGATGAGATAAGCACAAAGGGGATTAAATGCCTGCATATTTTTTAGATACAGAATGTATACTTGAGGTAACTATGATATGACTTTAGGTGTGCTCTATATGAAGAATAACCTGCATCTTTGAAATATATTAATATTACATGTAAATAAATAAGGATTTTGTAAGAGAACAAACAAATGCTTGAGTTGATCCATGAAGGATTGTTGTTGAATGTCTGATCATCAATCACTATAATAAAATCACTGTACGATCATTCACGGAATAACAACCAAGAAGGGTACGAACGAGCAAAGGGTTGAAAGTAAGAAGGAAAGTAGTTCATCCAAGAATTGTCAACTCTGGCGGAGAGGGCCAGTACCAAACACTACTAACTTAAAACTTGGAAGATATACAAGGAGACTGGTGTGAGTCACACAACTAGGCCTGCCATCTGCCACCTAGTAAAGATTAAGACGAGGTAGCGCTGTTACACTAAGCAACTCCCGCCAAAAGATAGCGTTGAGTCGCTATTTAACCTAGTTTCGACTAGTTTCAGTTTCAATCTGATACTAGCGTAACTCGAGTCTTTATTTCAATAAAACCACGTAACTACTCTTCCTAATCTAACTGATAACTATTAGCACAAATGATGCTATGGTATCAGTAGTAGGCCTTCCTGTGACACATCAAGATACGTTACTCCATCTCATGGCTAATACATCCAGATATGTTACTCCATGACCTCATGGCTAATACATCCAGATACGTTACTCCATGACCTCATGGCTAATACAGCCTGATACGTTACTACTTGACCTCATAGCTAATTCATCCAGATACGTTACTCCATAACTTCATAGCTATTACATCCAGATACACTACTACGTACGTCATATCTAATACATTCAGATACGTTATTCCGTAACCTTGTCATAAGAGGTTTTGATGTTACCAAACTATAGGCTATCCTGGACAAATAGATGTATCAGAGGATACCAGGATAGTGCCAGATAGGAGACTGGTCTTATAAGTAATACCCCTTCTCTGAAAAGAGCAAGGGTGTATATACATCAAAGGGGGGGGGTCAAGCTATGTAAGTTCTCAGAGAAGATGATGATGATGTAGTACTCTGAGTCCCTAACTGCTACCTCTTAAGACCCCAATTTGGTAAATGATTAACTGCGTTATTTTATTTGGCTACGTCTAGGGTAGTTTATCTAATACAACAGTTATTAATTTCACAACAGACTTTAACTTTAATAAAATTATTAAGCAAGACTGTCTGAAATTGTTATGCACAATTTAATTGTCCTGAACCTCAATCTTTACAGGTCAGGAATACTCAAAAGCAATAAAATGATATTTACACATCAAAATAAATTTATTGGAAAAACTGTTCCATTTCCTTTAGAGTGTTCACTGGAATAACTACACATACAGTTTCTGTTCACTTGAGTGATAACGTCTGCTATTACTATGCTGTAAGTTCTCTTTATTATTTTGATGGTCTTATCTATTCATCCTAAAAAGGGTTGTAATCCTAGTTTGATTACTCTTGGATGAATGATTGGATAAACTGACACTGGCCTTTATAAAGGACTTATCTTAGAATGTTGCTGCTGCTGTTCATATACACAAGTCAGGACCACGAACTTTATAGCTCCTGACTGAGAAGATGGGGTCTTGCTCCAGATATATAAGGAACTCTCATCTCCCACAAACTACCTCTCAATTGAATGCAGCCACAAGGTAATTTCGTGATATAACCTGGAATAAAAGGACAACCACATTCCATGTAGAAGTCTGCCCCAATTCACTCACCCACAAACAACACTAAGTCTTACCCTTTTTCAGTTATTGTGCTAACAAGTTGCACAAGACCTAGAATTTCTTTGCCTACAGTCCGTTCCATGTGATCATTCTTTCTCTGTATTGATTCAATGTTAGCGTCCTTAGTCCATGTTTGGCTTCCGTACGATAATCATGTTAAGTACCAAACAGCATGTTACCTATTGATTACTTCATTCTAACCTTTCCTGTACGTTTATCACATGATCTTTGAACAGTGTGTCATTCCAGAAGAAAATACCAATTTAAATCACTACTAACACTTACTGTCGTAATTTGTTGCCATATTTGCAAACACTATACACATTTTTGTCATTTCGAACATGTCTGCAAAACTACACACATTCATAAATGGGTCAGTATGGCACAACACATTAGTTTCCCTTTCCACTTAGCATTAACACATACTCTGGCTATACACAGGTTAATAATTAACAAAATATGCAAATAAATATATCTTTCTTACCCTCAAGCAAATATATTCACACACACACACAAGCTGAACTGGCCTTCTACGGGATCTAGAACTGCTCTCAGATCAGAAGGCAAAGACTTGGTCGTTCTGTCTTTTAGTTTTTGTCAGCTCGGTTCAGATTTTTTAATCGAATGGCCCAGATCGTACTACCTTGTTACTAGTTATAGAACTACATCCGCCCAATCGGAGGCAAAGTCAAAAAGTCTTTCTGGGAATTTTGACTTCGGCGATTCTGAGCTCGCTTGTATAATCTGACTAATTTTAAATATTTTATATTATAGTTATTAGTGGACCGATTTTAATTATCCAAAGTGATAATTAAACGGCCTATTTCTCTCTATCGTTCTATATAGTTTTCCCTTAGTTATTCCTTTGCATATCAATCTGGGTAATTTTAAAGTAATTAAATTTGGCATTACCCTGATATGAAAATATCACTAAAATAAATTTTTCTACTACAATAAAATTTTATCATGCGTGAATATTTATGCTTATGTGTTAAGCAATATCAGCGCTATAATTTGAGATATTTTCTTCTGTTTAACTATCGTTAGATGTTAAGAAATAAAATATCTTCGTTTGGTCAAAAACACAAAATAGCCTCTATTGTCACGTCAACCAAAATTTTCTTATCACTACAAGAAAAGGAAACAATTTGATTGGTTGTTAAATTTGTACTATACTCTTAGATAATTTTTGTTGGGCGGTAACTTTTGACTTGGTTCCTAGACAAATTCAAATACACTAGATACATTTTTGGCGGTAAATTTGACTGGGTTCTTAGACAAATTTCAAATCCCATAGTTAACGTTAGATTCAAATACGATAGCCAGTTTTTGACACGGGGACTTTGAGCGTGGTGTCATACAGATTTAAAATTTTTATGACAGACCTCATAGCCAATACATCCAGATATGTAATCTGTGATCTCAAAGCTAATACATCCAGATACATTACTTCGTGGTCTCATAGCTAATACATCCAGATACGTTACTCCATGACCTCATAACTAATACATCCAGGTAAACTACTCCATGACCTCATAGCTAATACATCCAGATACATTACTCCGAACCTCATAGCTAATACTGTACATCCAGATACGGTAATCCGAACCTCATAGCTAATACATCCAGAAATGTTACTCCGAATCTGAAAGCTAATACATCCAGATACGTTACTCCGAACCTCATAGCTAATACATCAAGATAGGTTACTCCGAACCTCTTAACTAATACATCCAGATACGTTAATCCGAATCTCATAACTAATACATCCAGATACGTCATTCTGAACCTCATAACTAATACATCCAGATACGTTACTCCGAACTGTCACGGATTGCCTCCCCTGCTTTGCAGTAGTGGTCCAACAGTGATCAAAACTCAAGAGTATCTAATATTGGCTTCCAAAGTATCTACCTGCGCGCAAGATTACTCTTGGCAGAGATGTAGACAGAAGATTAATGACACTTCTACCTTAAGGTAGCATTCACAAGATATTTCCAGAAGTCACGAACAATGTTGCACTGAGCTGAACAATTGTTAACGCATTATATCTGTTCCGTCGCCTTTTGTGAAGGATTTAAGCAATGGTTTAACCCGTTCAAGTCTCCAGTTGGTGTAATCCAACGAAATTACTCTTATAAGTAATAGCTCTGTACAGAGGTATATATATGTGTTAAGTCATGTTTTATTAATGGGAGTTAGGTGTTAAAGATTTATATGTATGGGTCGGATTTTTGTACACACGTTAGTTAGCACGCTTTAGTGATGAGATGATTTTTTGAGTTGGGGGCTTATTGCTCGATAATTTTTGAACACAGCTCAACTGTGTGGTTGCTAGTTGTTTTTTTTTTAATATGATAAAGCAAGTTGTCGAATATTCTTAGTGTTAGTTTGGGGAGAGACGGTTGAGCTCAGCGATAGTCTCACGCGGTTAGTCCGCGCATTAGTAATTTTTACTGAGCTGTTCTGAGATGCAGTAATCTCGTGACAGTACGTTCCTGGCACTGCTTCGGGATGGTGACTATCCATCTCGCTAGTGTGTTCCAGTGGGTTCTTTTTGTAAAGGAGAATATTTGATAAAGTGCAGAGTATATATATATTATCGAAGTGAAGATAGAGAGATTTACGGGAATTTTTTTCTCCCGGTGTATTTGTCATACAAAGCCTTGGATTGCACGGGCTTATTGTTAAACTGCATTTTGTTGTTCAAAGCTTGGATTATGATGGATTATTGATGTACTGCATTTATTACTCAAGCATTGGATTATGATAGCTTATTGTTGTACTGCATTTGTGTTCAAAGCCTTGGATTTACTATGCTGGCTTGTTTATGTATAGTACTGATTATTTAAAACCTTGGAGTAGGTCAACCCGAGTTATGTTATTATGAACCGTGATGCATGCGGTCCTGGTTAACGGATATTTGGATTTATTCACCCGATGCTGTATGTTTATGCTGTGAACTATTTATACCATGATGTCTACGTCACTGTGTCGGTAATAAACCGTGTATAACGTTAACAGTCGTTTCAACATTTCCTGACTCTTACGTTTACTGTGGTGTGTGATTCCAGTCTGTGTTGGTATGCCAGAACCCTTTGCATTCGCGTATGTTGACAGTCACTCCCTCACACACCGGTCGGCCATCCGTAAGCCCGACCTAAGCTGATCGTCATTATCAGCGTATATATATATATATATATATATATATATATATATATATATATATATATATATATATATATATATATATATATATATATATATATATATATATATATATATATATATATATATATATATATATATATATCAGCATTGCCTTCTTTCCACCACTATAAACTTGACTTAGAAGCCGAAGTATTGGCCAGTCTTAATCTGCTGCTGAAAAAATGTGTTAAAGAAAATAAACTGGTAACATAAAGTGGTGAGCCAGTTCTCTGCGGTGCCATACCAACTATAAAAGGAGATAAGCAAACAAGTTCAACACCATTCTATAGGATATTTACTAATAGAAGATTTTTGGCGATGTCAAGTTTCACAAGATTTACAATGTTGACAATCCTATTTTTGGTGACCAAGTATTTCAAGTAGACATCATCCATGTTCAAGTGTTTCCTTTCAACACTCGATGAGGAGATCCTGTTGCCATCAACGTTGGATTGTATTGTCATACCCGATGTCCATCATTACTGTTGTTACGGAAGCTGGGAGTTTTTTCCTTTTCAAGATAAGTGGTTGTTCGTATGTAAACTGTACCACTGTTCGTTGTAGTTGAGCCTTCCTCAGAGCTTACACTAGTATATTCCTTCTTCTATGTTATATGTTCTATGTTTATGTGGGAGGTTGGAGTGGTGACTTACGAAGGGAACATCCCAGTTCACCCAGGGCCTTCGTAAGCGTTCTGTAGGGACAATTTTGCAGACTTCCCTTAGTGGAATTCCAGCTCATGGTAGCTGTAGGATTTTGAGTCCACTGTGTTTGGTTGTCTGTGACAAGTGATTATTTAGCTGTATCGTCAAGTTCTTTCACTGTTGTTATCGTCTTACTTTCTTATACGTATCTTATTTTGGTGATCCATTTTGTTTGTAAACGTCCGTCTCAATCTGTGTTAAGGTAGTTTTATTGATATCGTCTGCTAGAATTGACAGTGCGCATTTTTTAGGGTCAATGGAATTAATATAAATTGATGTTTATACTTCGCGAATTAATGAACGCGAAATACACGGTCAAATTATGACGTGTTCGCGTCGATAAGGTCACGCTTCGTGACTTAGTTATTGTACCCTTGTTACGTTATCCGTCAAGCCGTGAAGTCGTGTTTTACCTCCTTCCAAGGTTGATAGGCTTTGCTAATAGCCGTATTTATGTAATTTGATACCAGGACTCAGGGTCAGTCCAGATAATATTATATATAAGTGAATTCATTAAGGTTTATGATTAACCTGCGTTAAGGAAGAATCTTGTATAAATAGTTTGATTATTTTCGTCAAGACATCATGCGCTCACTTCTGGCTGTCTGGATCCCAGCAGCGCATGTACGTAGCCATGATGGTCTGTCGACATGAATTCAATATTGACACGGACGGAATAGAATATCTATGCAAGTAAATTCTAATGAACTGTATGTGAATATTGTACCTGTATGACTGTCTTCGTATATGAACTGTTAATAAACCATGGACTCTAATTTGAAGACTTATCTACGTCGATACGTTACGGCTGTTTTGCTGCATTGACAATGTTGATTAGTATTACATTGAAGAACTCTTCCAATGATAAGATTTATAATATCATAATGAGCTCCGAAAGGAATGAATGTCTTCTTGGACAGTCAACACATAATGAGTCCGTATAACGGTGACCCTCATTTGAAGATTACAAACGAACGAAGCACGCATTCGCGATTCACAAAATAAAGAACCAGCTACAGCTCTGAACCAGTATATTCCTTATCAGCTTTACGGCCTTATCAGCTGGTGGCCAGATGTGATGTGGAACTGTAATTTAATTGTCAAAATTTTCAAAGATTATCGAGTTGAAAGAAAAAAAACTCCCTTCGAGCGAAAATGGACACTTTTTGCATCTACACCTATGACGTCACACGCCCTTGACAACAGGATGAATCGTCTGTATCGATGGCAGCCGCATTTCAACGTCTTTGAAGAAAAGAATTTCTGAACGCTCAATCAAACGTTGGAAACTAGATCCAACCAGCATTGTCAGGCAATATAAGCTCTTCTGTCCGTTGGCGAAGCAGGCACTGGACGAATCTATCGAGGCAAAAAGCTAAATAACTATTTTGCTGTACGCTGTCATGTCCTTTTTGCTATTTCGCCGGCATGTTTTTTGCAAATCAGTGTTGACTGTTGTTTATGTATATCTATTATGTTGTATTTTACGTGTTAGCGGGTTGGTTGGAGAGGGAGCTGAAACCTCTGGAAATGTCGCGAAAAGCTGACCCCAGAGATTTCAGTCGTTCTTAGGGTTTATTGAAATTTTGCAATCTGTACGGGAGCTCCCTAACAAATTAACCAGGGAACTGTTCTGCTCGACATTGCAAGATTTCGATACTAAGTGTTTTAGCTGTGAAGTTCTGTAAATAACTGGTGTATTTTTCTGTACTAATTTCATTTTTATTCAGTTTTGTATAATGTTCGTAATCTATCTCGTCAATTCTGATCTTTTCTATCACTTATTTCATAGATTTTATATAACCGTCATGAGTCCATTGTTACGTCACTGATTTTTGAGTACATGTTTCATCTTGATTTAGTTCAATCCTTGACCTTACTGTACTTCCGATTTTTACTCTTTAGTTTATAGAGTCATTTTTATGTCTGAAATTGTCAGTTTGTGATGTGATAATGTTCTGTACAGATTAGTTTATTGTTTGTTTTAGTTATTCATTTCATATATTAATGCTATAATAATGTTAGAAATTTATTATTAATGGAATAATACAATAATTTGATTAATTTTTACCAAATCATTGATGACTTAGGTGATGTCATCTAGTTGCAGTAGTAGTCCAATGTACTATTGAAGCATATTGTAGATTATGACAAGGGCACAATAGCAAAATATATAGTGATAAATAACTTTGATTTATGGTTTGCCTTGAATAGGACAAACATATTAGATATTAATTAGTATTTTTTCATAATACTACAGTGTTGACTTAGCACATATAATTGATTAAATAACATAATTATGGAGGGACAATACCCATAATTATTGAATATTAATATTAGGTGTATGACATAAATTCAGCATCTTAAATAAATAAATAGTTTAACTAGTTATGATGTAAATTAGTAGGTACATATAATATTATTACAAAATATTATATAGTTGTGGAACTTACAAATAATAATACAATAGTATTATAATTGATTATATTGAGCACATACATACACTATTAGGTTCAAGAATGCTTACCTTGGATCATTTCATTAGAATTGGAAAGGATTGTAATAAAAAGAGAGATGCACTCCTGGAATATGTGACTACTGAACTTGCAAAATATGAAGCAAAATAAGAGGAACAGAAGGAAATTGCTCGACGAGAAGAAGAAGAACGTGAACTTAAGTTAGAAAAGCAAAGAGAAATTGCTAGACAAGAAGAAGAGAATAAAATGAAACGAGAGGAAATTATAAGGCAACAAGAAATGGAATTGCAACGTCTTAAGTATGAAACTGCAAGATTTCAGGCACAAAGTGCTGCAGCAAGCCAGAATGATAATGCTCAAAATGGATCTTCATCCAGCCAAAACAAACCTTATTACAGCTTTAAATTACCACATTTCAAATTGAACTTCGACGACCTTGGATCGTACCTGGCACGTTTCGAACAGGTATGTTTAACAAATAACTTACCAAAACACGCATGGGCTTTAAAACTTGGTGAATTGTTGGACGGGGAACCATTAAGTGCAGTTCAAAATGTAGACCCAACAATAGCTGGTGACTATGACGCCATTAAAGCATTATTATTACGTCGTTTCCATTTGAACGAAGAGGGTTGCAGATTACGTTTTAAGAGTATTTTTCCAGATTCTAATAACGACTTTACAGGATTTATTGCGAACATACGCAATACCTTTAACAGATGGGTGGAACTGGCAGGTGTCAACAAATCATACGACAAGTTAGTCGATTTGTTACTGAGGGATAAAGTGTTATCCTCTGTCAGCCCACCGTTCTTTGCCTATTTGCAAGAACGAAAACCATCTACTATTGATGAATTAGAAAAAAATTTCAATAAATTATTGCACTGCTTATCCGAATGCGAGCATTTCTAACTCGCTAATAAGGGAACCTCTATCTGTGGCCTCTAATATGTCATACCACAGTCATGACAAACCAAGAACACACAGCGTAGATAGAAGTCGCTTCAAAGGAAATTATAATGTTAATTTTCATAAAGGACATAATAATTTTCACAATAAGAGTGATTTTAATAGAGGAAGACCACAAAATAGGAATTATTCACCACAGTCGAGATACAATAATGGTCAACATAACGCAAATCATAATCGGTCACATAACTATAACACTAGTAACAATTGGAATAACAATAATCATGGCTCGAGACATCGAGATAACAGTTACTACAGGGGACAACGGGATAATTCTAATGATCATTCTCGTCATCGATCTCAGTCTCGTAGATCGTCTCGTTATAATCATAATGCAGGGGCAGCAATTACTAATAATACAACCCCAGATGTTCCACAATACGATAAAGTAATACAGTCTTCTACATGTTATGCAATAAATTATAACGTGGCAAATAGTTGCCCAGAATGTAATCTTGTTTTTCAGAAAGCAAAGGAGACAGTATTGAACTGTGTACATATTCTACCAGAGGTAGGTCTTGCAGCCAACGATGGAACAGGCTCTCTTATATTTAACAGAGGGATAGTAAATGGATCTATCGTCTCTGTGTTGAGAGATTCCGGATCCACAACGATTGGAGTTCGACAGTCACTGATCCATCCAAGTTGTGCGACAGGGGAATATGTTAGATGCATGACGTTTGGTGGGACAATTGAACATTACCCCACTGCAATAATTCATATTAATACACCCTTCTTTTCAGGAAATGTTAAGGTATGCATGTTAAAAAATCCTATTGCAGATCTAATGGTTGGGCGCATTCATGGCAGTAGAGATTGTTCACCAGAAGATATTAATGAATGGGAAAGGAAAAATTTGCAATTTTTTGGCAATGCTAACGCCGTCATTGCAATGGCTACATTACGTGCCAAGAATATGAATACATGTGGAACAGCAGTTTCCTATTTCAGTTTGAGTACTATTCCAGAAGGTGATGAGGAGAAAGATGAGACTCGTCGACAAAATAATAATGATACTACAGTATTGATACACCCAGTGGTAGGTAGGAGATCATTCCGAGGGAGATATACCTTCCCTCGACAAGATACTACTGCTAATTCTGAAAATATGTGTTGGCGACAGGATCAGGCTACAACTGATCCAAAGAAAACCGTTGATGTTGTCGACATTAAAATGGAGAGTACTAAGAAGAATAAGATGTTGAAAAATAATGTTGGAGTTAAGAATAACGGAAAGGTACCAAATAAAATTAATACCAGCACATTGAAACAATTGAATGTTGGTCGTTCTTCTGATCCGTCTACGACTACACGTGCTCCAAAAGTACCATTACAGGTTAAGGGTCTCCATACTCAGGCCCAATATATTATTCCAGTCTATAGAAAGAATAATACTTACATGAGGGACATACATGGCAAGGTACCTCAAGCAATTCATGTTGCACATCAATCATTTTCCCATGTTAGTGACAATGGTCCTACTTATATTGGGAAGGGTGCATATTCTCGCACCGTGTTAGTGCGCAATCTGCCACACGACGTTACATGGCAGGCACTTAGTAATTTCTTTAATTACACGGCAGACGTTAGGTTCGTGCGTCTGTTGCTACCTACCAACAACAGGTATGGTGACGCTCTGGTTACATTTCGTAACAACAGAGATGCTCGAAAGGTTATCGAGCTTGACAGTGGTGTTTATTTTCACCACTGTTCTTTGAGATTGCAATTAGTACCTGATTCTGCGTCACGCAGATAACAGGTTACATTAACACTGTTCGTCACATCGTGGATGACTCAGCATAGTCAGTCATCATCATTTTTTTTTCTTTCTTAGTAATCTATTCGTACATATATTAGTTAAGGTAGACTCTTCTATTAGGTGATACTTTTGGTATTTTGTCTACTAGGTCACTATTCTAATCTGTCAGTGATTCAGGAAGAAGAATCTTCTTTTCCTGAGGTACAGATGTCTTTACCTGTACCAGTATTACAACCTATGGAATCTTGGCGTAATGTAACCATCTCGTCGTCGGTTACACCGCAACAGCATCATCAGATGTCTGATCTCTTACAATCATTTCCAGATGTGCTGACAGCCGTACCTGGTCGCACATCAGTGATTACTCACGACATTACTCTTAAAGATGATACACCAATTCGTGTACATCCCTATTCTGTCCCACTACACTTTCTCAGCAAAACGACTCAGGAACTTGAGCAGATGTTGTCGTTAGGTATTATCGAGACTAGTACCTCACCATTTTCGTCACCTTTAGTCATTGTCCGAAAGAAGGACAACAACATTCGCTTATGCGTTGACTATAGGAAGCTAAATGCTCAGACCATAGCTGACAGTGAACCACATCCCAATATTGACGACTTACTTTCTCGTCTGTCCAATGCAACACTTTTCACTAAGATAGATCTAACTAAAGGTTATTGGCAGATACCACTAACCGAAAAGGCCAAATATTACACAGCGTTTTCCACTCCACAAGGTCTATACCAGTGGAATGTGATGCATTTTGGGCTTATGAACGCTCCTGCTACCTTTATTCGCATGATGCGAACAATTTTATTAGGTAGACCAGACATCATTACATACATTGACGACATATGTTTATTTAGTTCATCATTTGAGGAACATTTTTCGGGGCTTAGATGTGTTTTGGAGATATTAAGAGAAAACCATTTAACCGCTAAACCTACGAAAATACAAATAGCATCTCAGGAGATAACCTTCCTGGGACATATTATTGGGGCTGGACGTATTCAAACTGTTCCCAGTACAGTATCTAAAATTTTTAATTTATCGGTTCCTCAAACGAAGAAACAGGTTAGGAGTGTATTAGGTCTAGTCCAATACTACAGTAGATTTGTACCCAACTTATCATCCATCACGGCTGTCTTGTCATCATTGTTAAGGAAAGACATGCCGCTGAAGGTAAATTGGACGGACGCATGCGACAAAATTTTTCACATGATAATGAACATCTTTTCAAATCCACCAATTTTGAGATTACCAGATACTTCTAAAAAGTTCTTTCTCCGTACAGATGCCAGTAATTACGGTATTGGAGCTTGTTTACTTCAATATCACGACAATATACTCCATCCCACGATGTACATATCAAGAAAACTGAAGTTACCTGAAACCAAATATTCTACTGTGGACAAGGAGTTGCTGGGCGTAGTTTGGGCAATAACGAAACTTGAAAAATTCTTGTTGGGAGCACCTTTCGTGATACAAACTGACCAGAAGGCGGTGGCATCGTTACGTCGCTCTAACCACAAAAGCCCCAAACTTGCCAGATTTTCGATTCTATTACAGCCGTATGACTTTGTCATCGAAGCCATACCGGGACAAGAAAATATAATTGCTGATGCACTTTCCAGACATCCTACTGAAGTTATGTTCTAAAACAATTACATAACATCATATGTAGGTTTTAAAGATAATTTTGTCCTGTTTAGTATTAATTATGATAAGGTACTGTAAATCTGTGTAACTGCTATTGTACTGTTACAATGTTGGGATTTTATTTTATTGTATTTCATTTCGTTATTTTATTATTTAAGTAATATTTAAGATACATGTGAGAATAAATGGCTTCAGTATGGAAGACGAGAGAAAGGAAGGGCAGAATGTTAGACGGGCGTGCGTGCCCAATTCTAAATCCTTTGAAAATAAAGTTCGTTCGTTCGTTCGTTTGTTCACTGCTCTTTCTAAACCACTATGACGTTTAATTAATGTGGCCAAAGTATTTCAGTTTCCGGGACATGATACTGTTTATGAGCCAGTTTTCCTCGATGTTCAGGTCGTGTAGGATGTCTATATTTTTCTTCTTCTTGGTCCAAAATATACTGATAATTTTTCTGTAACACTTTGCTTCGAAAGATTCGATTTTTTCTTTAATGTTTGAGTAATGGTCCATGATTCACATCCGTACGTTGCCACCGGAAAGATGCACGTTCTCAGAAGTTTTACTTTGATGTATTTGCTGGTGTTATGCCATATGTTCTTCATTTTATTTAACCTCTGCATTGCTATGGCCAGTCTTCTTCTGACCTCTTTTGAGCAGTCTCCATTGTTGTTAATTATGGAGCCAAGATATTCAAAATTTGTGACATTTTCAATTTCCTCATCATTGATGGTAATTTTTGGTTGGCATCTTGTTTTGTCAGTGGACATTATCTTTTTTTTTGTGTGTGTGTGTTCAGAAAAAGGTTCTGATCCTCACTGTGTCTTTTGACAGACAGGATTAACTGTTCCAGTCCCTTGGCACTGTTTGAAAGAATAACTGTGTCATCTGCGTACCCGAGTTCTGGGATCGCATGTCCACCAATTGTGAACTGATCGCAATTTTCACATTCTTGGTCACTCCTAACATTTCTCATTATATTTTCTGCATAGATGTTAAAAAGGTATGGAGAGAGGATGCAACCCTGTCTTACTCCCCTTTTCACCTCAAACCATCCTGATGTTTTCCCCACTATTCTGACAGCTGCTTGTTGTTCGTGATATAGTGTTTCGATTAGATAGATCAAATGCGCTGGAAACCCCATGCCTTTCATGTTCCACAATTTCTGATGTTGTACGCAGTCGAAGGCATTGGTGTAATCTACGAAACAGGTGTGAACATATATACACAAAAGTATTATATATTTGTGTCTATTTATTGTTGGGAGATGGGTTGTTAATCAAAGGGAGAATGCGTCAGGGTGCCAAATACTTGAAGTATTCAGGAATAAACGAAGAAGAGACTTGAAGTATTCCGGAATAAACGAAGAAGAGACTTGAAGTATTCAGGAATAAACGAAGAAGATACTTGAAGTATTCAGGAATAAACGAAGAAGATACTTGAAGTATTCAGGAATAAACGAAGAAGATATTTGAAGTATTCAGGAATAAACGAAGAAGAGACTTGAAGTATTCAGGAATAAACGAAGAAAATACTTTAAGTATTCCGGAATAAACGAAGAAGATACTTGAAGTATTCCGGAATAAACGAAGAGGATACTTGAAGTATTCAGGAATAAACGAAGAAGATACTTGAAGTATTCAGGAATAAACGAAGAAGAGATTTGAAGTATTCAGGAATAAACGAAGAAGAGACTTGAAGTATTCAGGAATAAACGAAGAAGAGACTTGAAGTATTCAGGAATAAACGAAGAAGATACATGAAGTATTCCGGAATAAACGAAGAAGATGCTTGAAATATTCCGGAATAAACGAAGAAGATACTTGAAGTATTCAGGAATAAACGAAGAAGAGACTTGAAGTATTCAGGAATAAACGAAGAAGATACTTGAAGTATTCAGGAATAAACGAAGAAGAGACTTGAAGTATTCAGGAATAAACGGAGAAGATATTTGAAGTATTCAGGAATAAACGGAGAAGATATTTGAAGTATTCAGGAATAAACGGAGAAGATACTTGAAGTAGTCAGGAATAAACGGAGAAGATACTTGAAGTATTCAGGAATAAACGAAGAAGAGATTTGAAGTATTCAGGAATAAACAGAGAAGATACTTGAAGTATTCAGGAATAAACGGAGAAGATATTTGAAGTATTCAGCAATAAACGAAAAAGATACTTGAAGTATTCAGGAATAAACGGAGAAGATACTTGAACTATTCATGAAAAAACGGAGAAGATACTTGAAGTATTCAGGAATAAACGGAGAAGATATTTGAAGTACTCAGGAATAAACGAAGAAGATACTTGAAAAATTCAGGAATAAACGGAGAAGATACTTGAAGTATTCAGGAATAAACAAAGAAGATACTTGAAGTATTCAGGAATAAACGGAGAAGATACTTGAAGTATTCAGGAATAAACGAAGAAGACAATTGAAGTATGCAGGGATAAACGAAGAAGATACTTGATGTATTCGGGAATAAACGGAGAAGATTTTTGAAGTATTCAGGAATAAAGGGAGAAGATATTTGAAGTATTCATGAATAAACGGAGAAGATATATGAAGTATTCGGGAATAAACGGAGAAGATATTTGAAGTATTCGGGAATAAACGGAGAAGATATTTGAAGTATTCAGGAATAAACGAAGAAGATACTTGAAGTATTCAGGAATAAACGGAGAAGATATTTGAAGTATTCAGGAATAAACGGAGAAGATATTTGAAGTATTCAGGAATAAACGGAGAAGATATTTGAAGTATTCAGGAATAAACGGAGAAGATATTTGAAGTATTCAGGAATAAACGGAGAAGATATTTGAAGTATTAAGGAATAAACGGAGAAGATATTTGAAGTATTCAGGAATAAACGGAGAAGATATTTGAAGTATTCACGAATAAACGGAGAAGATATTTGAAGTATTCACGAATAAACGAAGAAAATACTTGAAGTATTCAGGAATAAACGGAGAAGATATTTGAAGTATTAAGGAATAAACGGAGAAGATATTTGAAGTATTCAGGAATAAACGGAGAAGATATTTGAAGTATTCAGAAATAAACGGAGAAGATATTTGAAGTATTCAGGAATAAACGGAGAAGATATTTGAAGTATTCAGGAATAAACGGAGAAGATATTTGAAGTATTCAGGAATAAACGGAGAAGATATTTGAAGTATTCAAGAATAAACGGAGAAGATATTTGAAGTATTCAGGAATAAACGGAGAAGATATTTGAAGTATTCAGGAATAAACGGAGAAGATATTTGAAGTGTTCAGGAATAAACGGAGAAGATATTTGAAGTATTCAGGAATAAACGGAGAAGATATTTGAAGTATTCAGGAATAAACGGAGAAGATATTTGAAATATTCAGGAATAAACGGAGAAGATATTTGGAGACAAACATGAATGGGATGAAGAAGATCTTGAGCTGATGTCACGTGACAGGAAGTCTTGGCGCATGTTTGTTGACGGCCTATGCTCCTTGGGGATGATGAATTTATATTGCCAGATTTCTGATTTCAATGGACAAATGCCAAACCAAGAATATTTAACACAAGAATATTTAACAAACCGTTTGTACCCTTAATCTCACCGGTGCTACGGAGTTCGTGCACTGTGCTGAGATCCTTCTTGTGTGTTGTCTGTCTGCAGTGAAGATGGTGGTTAAAAATCAAAACCAAGCCAGTCGTCTTCCTATCGCTTTTCTTTCCTTATTTCATTCACCGTCCTCAGATGGTAGCTTGAATGTAGAACCTATAACAGTGGTCTGCCCTTCTTTCATTCACGTCCTCAGATGGTAGCTTGAATGTAGAACCTACAACAGTGGTCTGTCCTTCTTTCATTCACCGTCCTCAGATGGTAGCTTGAATGTAGAACCCATAACAGTGGTCTGTCCTTATTTCATTCACCGTCCTCAGATGGTAGCTTGAATGTAGAACCCATAACAGTGGTCTGTCCTTATTTCATTCACCGTCCTCAGATGGTAGCTTGAATGTAGAACCTATAACAGTGGTCTGTCCTTCTTTCATTCACCGTCCTCAGATGGTAGCTTGAATGTAGAACCTACAACAGTGGTCTGTCCTTCTTTCATTCACCGTCCTCAGATGGTAGCTTGAATGTAGAACCCATAACAGTGGTCTGTCCTTATTTCATTCACCGTCCTCAGATGGTAGCTTGAATGTAGAACCCATAACAGTGGTCTGTCCTTATTTCATTCACCGCCCTCAGATGGTAGCTTGAATGTAGAACCCATAACAGTGGTCTGTCCTTATTTCATTCACCGCCCTCAGGTGATAGCTTGAATGTAGAACCTACAACAGTGGTCTGTCCTTCTTTCATTCACCGTCCTCAGATGGTAGCTTGAATGTAGAGCCTACCACAGTGGTCTGTCCTTCTTTCATTCACCGTCCTCAGATGGTAGCTTGAATGTAGAACCCATAACAGTGGTCTGTCCTTCTTTCATTCACCGCCCTCAGATGGTAGCTTGAATGTAGAACCTATAACAGTGGTCTGTCCTTCTTTCATTCACCGCCCTCAGATGGTAGCTTGAATGTAGAACCTATAACAGTGGTCTGCCCTAAGCTGCTGGACTGACACCGGTGATGGACATGTGCCATCTTTCTGATCACCGTCTGTAGGGCACTACTTCAACAGCTGGTGTTGAGCTGTGTTTCTAATGACTGCCTGGATAAGCCTGAACTGTCAATGGCTACTGGCCGTCCTAACGTTGGTTCCACATTCCCAAATTTGTCCCATTCTTGTAATACTAGGCTAGTTAAACCTACACTTGTCTCTGTTAACATCTTTGATATCTGACTACCACACAGCTGACAGTGTATGACATGAACATTATTGGTCCAGTCTCTCCTTATTTTTCTCTTGCTTATTCCTTCTGCCGTCGCGAATGAGGGTTCATTTTTGGTTTTAGAACCGTTGTTCTGAATGTGGCCTGGTGTGATGTTTGTGGTTACTCTTTAGAACCGTTGTTCTGAATGTGGCCTGGTGTGATGTTTGTGGTTACTCTTTAGAACCGTTGTTCTGAATGTGGCCTGGTGTGATGTTTGTGGTTACTCTTTAGAACCGTTGTTCTGAATGTGGCCTGGTGTGATGTTTGTGGTTACTCTTTAGAACCGTTGTTCTGAATGTGACCTGGTGTGACGTTTGTGGTTACTCTTTAGAACCGTTGTTCTGAATGTGGCCTGGTGTGATGTTTGTGGTTACTCTTTAGAACCGTTGTTCTGAATGTGGCCGGGTGTGATGTTTGTGGTTACTCTTTAGAAGTGTTGTTCTGAATGTGGCCTGGTGTGATGTTTGTGGTTACTCTTTAGAACCGTTGTTCTGAATGTGGCCTGGTGTGATGTTTGTGGTTACTCCTTAGAACCGTTGTTCTGAATGTGGCCTGGTGTGATGTTTGTGGTTACTCTTTAGAACCGTTGTTCTGAATGTAGCCTGGTGTGATGTTTGTGGTTACTCTTTAGAACCGTTGTTCTGAATGTGGCCTGGTGTGATGTTTGTGGTTACTCCTTAGAACCGTTGTTCTGAATGTGGCCTGGTGTGATGTTTGTAAGGTAAAGGTAAAGGAACCCGTTACACGCCCATTGAGGCATATTGGGAATATGGGGTTAGGCCCATATTATCTTGACCGTCGGCACACGAGGGGTGATGTGGTCGGCATCACGCCGGCCGCCTTAACCTTCCCAGAGTAGCTCTGGTACCCATTTGGGGCTGGGTCGACCCAGGAGCCGTTTGTGGCCTAAAAATTTTCCGCCTCATCTGGGGATCGAACCATAGACCACTGCGCTAGGAAGCCAGTGCACTAACCACTATGCTACCGCGGGTGATGTTTGTGGTTACTCTTTAACATTTCTGTCTATCCACCTTCATTTTAGTGTTCCTTTTTTTAAAATTTAATAATGAAAAATATCCCGTTCAACCTCTGATGGGTTATAATTTGGATATATATTGTTTTCAATTCCAAATAATATGAACAATTGCCGATATGGGAAAGTGGCATCACACCTGTCAAATCATTGTAAATAGGGCAAATCACAATTACTAATTATGTTTGTACGTTAAAAAAAACAAAAACCCAAACAAATAAAAACGAGATCAAACCGAACACAACCAAACAAAAACACGAAACAAAAATATTATTAATGGGGAGGGGGTGTAAAGGCCTGGTGTTTCCGGTTATATAACTGACTTTAATAGATATTTAATTGTCTTTCACCTGTCAAAAGTCATATGAATTGTAAGAACAGCATCAGATCTTCACCTTCCCAATTACTATATATTAACTTTTGTTCTTGTTAAATACTGAGTGACTATATTATGCAGTTTCCTAGACCTGTCTATTCTCAACACCTCTTCTATATTTGTAGGTAAATTTGATGCCTGCAAATAATCTAATATTGGGATTCGGCATGATTACTAAAGAAATGTTTAGTTCCTACTTTCTTGGCCAGATTTACGGACAACAACAATTTGTGACATGTCAGTCCATCAGTGTTGCCGGTTTAAACAAACAGTCCTATCACATTTCCAGGGATTCATTCAACGACATTCGCCTTGTTTTGGTTGTAATTTTAAACCCCCAGTTTTTTTAGGCTGCTGTTTGAAGCCCCATTAAACTGACGCTCCGAGCGATCGTCTGCTTCGTTTTGTACGGACGGGTAGCCCATGACTGTGATAAAATGAGCGAGAGTTAAAGCGAGTGATAAAATAACCATCTCTCGGCTCTCAGTACTGACTCACTTAGACAAGCAGATGAAGGCGTCACAATCTGTCGTGTTCCCAAGATGAAAAAAGGCGCGGTTGAGCCGTGACACGAAATTGGATATGCGGTTGTGATACACGACACTCCGTCCATCCTGGCCCCAGCTCTACCCTCCCCTGGGCACGTTTGTAACCTCTAATTTGAGCCCACATTGGAGCAGAAACCGCTTAAACAGGAAACAGTATCCAGCAATGCGAGAATGGCGGAGTTTATTTAGCTAATTTCTCCCCACTCTATCGACGCAGTGACAGGCGGTGAAACAGTAGCGGATTCTCTTATTTTCCTTCCTAATGTCGGTAAATAAACAGTCGACTCCTGGCCCCATCCAGACCTGGCATCTGCAAGTCTGGGAGAATGCTTAATGACAGGACGAAATATCCAAATTCAGGCCTAAGTGGCTCGCGGTGACAAGCTGACTGCTAAAAACTTATCCACTTCTGACAGGTTCCAGCTAAGTTTCTGGCTGGGTAGGTTATCTCGACTCGTCACAGTTGTGAGTGCCACACAAATTAGCTGGACTAGTTTCTCTGATACTGAGTCTAAACTAAAGACATCGCCCAATTTCTATGTTCCTGGCTGGCTTGCGTTTTTAGGTCTGTCAGCGCGATGGATAAGTAAAACGCCCTAAGAGACTAAGAGAGGAGTAGAGAGACATAGAGAGAGAGAGAGAGAGAGAGAGAGAGAGAGAGAGAGAGAGATCAAAGTTAGCAAACCGCCCTAAGCCTGGAAGAGTCACACGACCGCGGGCAGTACGCTCATCAGAGGCTTTAAATTACACAGATAGATAGAAATAAAAACTCAATAGACAAATGAAAGCGACACAAGAAGGATTAGAATAGTCTAACAAGGTCACTAGCGTGGAGTTGATGGAAAGTAGCAGACATATAACAATAGAACGAGAGATTAGAACCACAAACATCACACCAGGTCACATTCAGAACAACGGTTCTAAAGAGTAACCACAAACATCACACCAGGCCACATTCAGAACAACGGTTCTAAAGAGTAACCACAAACATCACACCAGGCCACATTCAGAACAACGGTTCTAAAGAGTAACCACAAACATCACACCAGGCCACTGATGCGTGATGCCATATGATGATGGATGGTATCCGCATGTCTGGTTTTGTGTAGTGTGCAGATGTGTTCAGTCAAACAATGTTCATACAAAAATAACAGGGCAATCCACATAGGACGTCAGTAAACTCACGACGTATAAAGTCAATGATTCTTGAAACAGCCGTTGACGTTTTTCTTCATTATTTATTGTGGACGCCACAGTGACAAAATGGTTACGCGAATATGTAGACACATCAAACAGTCATTATCACAGCAACATTCAATACAGCAATAGACGGTAGACAGCATTACAATGATGAGTCAGATGCATGTTATATTTCATAGTGCTGTAAATGTAGTCAGGTGGAAAACTCCATCCTTTTCTATAACAGCCAGGAGATAACCAGATGTATGAGATCAGTTCACTCTCCTTAGTCTGACTTCAGCAAGACAGACACGTCTGCCGAAGTATAAATAATGTCCTCAAAAATATCCTCTAGATAACAAAGGTTTTTCAAACCTAGTTCAGGTAATCAAGTAGCAAGTAATAGTCCTTGGGACCTGCATCAACCGATGCAGCACAATACAGCGACATGTGAGCTAGGAAAACATCTCGTGACGACGACTTTCGAAGACAGGCTATGAGCCAGAAATCGTTCACGACCAAAAATCGATAGAGTTAATGAAAATGTTAATTTACCTTGCTTTCATGAAATACACAGAAATATCACGCCTCCCGGCATGTGGGAAACACTAGAGGTATTATCTCGAATAAACGAAATATCCATTAAGAGGACTACACATCCCTGACAGAACAAAAAATAGCGGAGATCCCCTCTTCAACGAGGCATCTCTTTCGCCATTCCAAATCGCTCACTCCACTAGTGGTGGGCGGAAACCGATCGACCAAGAAGCAAGACAAGTCATGCGCAGTCCAGCGCAAAATGACCACAGCTCAAACTTAACTGCATTCGATACCAACGCGAGAAGACAAATGCTTATCGAGAAAAGTGACTATAAATTTCAAGCAGTTGTTGCCCTTGCGTTATAAAATAGATATTGTAAAAAACGATGTTGCGAGAATTTATCACGCAACATATCACCACCTCCTCCCGATAAAAAAAAAAAAATGTGGAACATATTTTTTTTTTTTAAATATCAAAGAGCATGCGATAAGCGGCTCAAAACGCACGAATTATGCGCTGATAATTAATTAAATTGCCTAACATGAGGCTAATTATAGAGTGTCTGGTGAGGATATACCTCAACAGAAAAATAAATATGTCTCAAAAAATATTCACATCGGGGAGGTGTCACCAACACACATCACGTTAGCATGTAAACACAATATACGTATGCAAGTTACCATAATCATCATTAAACAGCATACTCTAATATTGTCTTTAAAAATGGATGTACAAATCTGATAGGAAAATTTAAATAGTACATTATTTGACATGTAATGACATAAGTACATAGTAAAGTTAAACTACATGACGATCCAGGACATATGCTCTGGTATTCCGAGGGTAAGTACACAATCTAGAACTCGTCATGCTTGATACTAGTAAGGTAAGTCCTCAGCTCAACAATGACATTCTGAGAAAGTACAAGCAATATAATGCTAATTAATAACTAATATGCTTCATAAGGTACAATACATTATTAATAATTGTGGCTGTTTAGTAAACTAACGGCCCTTATATTAACTACTCAGTCCTCCTCTATCATCTTAAAAAACGAACAGAAGAAGATGACAACAAAGCACGATAGTGTGTACATATAAAGTGAGTACAGATGTGCTAATCTATTGTAGAAATATAGGTGTGTTATGACTCTGTAATATATGGAAATATAGGACAGAAGTATTAGTTAGAGTCATGTGGGCATCTAGACAAAATGTCAGCCATCACATTATCCGCACCACGGATAGCTCGTACCGTGAAGTGAAAAGGTTGAAGAGCTATAGCATATCGAGTGGATCTCGAACTCTTCAAATTCTTAGTCTGAATAGCTGTAAGAGCTTTCTGATCAGTCTCTAGAATGAAATGTGCGCCCAGTAGGAATCTTTGTAGCTTTAGAATTGACCAAACCATCGCTAACAACTCACGGTCTAAAACCGAGTAGTTCCTCTCTGCCGCATTTAGTTTTCTAGAAATGTACATAACAGGATGCAGAGTATTTGCATATTCTTGCATCAGTGCTGCTCCAATCCCAGTGGATGAAGCATCACTTCGAAGAACAAAAGTCCTATCAAGAGTAGGTAATCTTAAGATGGGAGGAGAAGAAAATATATTCTTGATTTGGTCTAATGAAGATTGGCATTCTTCAGACCAACGGACCAGATTAGGCGAACCTTTCTTCAACAATGTTGAGAGAGGTGCCATGATCGAAGATAAATTTGGAATAAATCTCCCATAAAATTGAATTAAACCTAAGAGACTCCTAACTTGTTTCTTCGTTCTAGGAACAGAGATGTTCAGTATTTTGGAAGTATTGTGGTCTTCTGTCTTCAAGAGACCATGACCAACACGATGACCCAGGAAAGAGATTTCACCAAAACCAACAAAAGCTTTAGAAGGTTTCGCTGTCAAATTATTCTCACGTAGAGTGGACAGTAAGTCATATAACCCTAAATAGTGATCTTCCCAGGTATCACTGAAGAGACAGATGTCATCTAAGTATGCGATGACATCCGAACGATGTGACAGAATTCGACGCATCATGCGAACGAAAGTTGCAGGGGCGTTCATGAGACCAAAAGGCATAACATTCCATTGAAATAGACCCCTAGGTGTAGAAAAAGCAGTAAGAGGTTTGGCATGCTCTGCTAAAGGCACTTGCCAATAACCTTTAGACAAGTCAAGTTTAGTGAAGAATCTAGAATTAGAAAGTCTAATCAGTAGATCTTCTAACAAAGGCATCGGTTCAGCATCGAACTTTGTGACCTGATTCAATTTGCGATAATCAACGCAAATTCGTATGTTCTTATCCTTCTTCCGGACAATAACCATGGAAGAAGAATATGGTGAAGTCGATGGTTCAATTATATTTAATTGAATCATTTCATCCAATTCCTTTTCCACCTGCGACTGAAAGTGTATAGGAACAGGATACGGCCTAACCCTAATTGGATTATTGTCGGTAAGAATTATGTCATGTTCTATGACATCTGTGTGTCCAGGAATGTCAGTGAGAACATCCTGAAATGTTTGTAACATCGACGAGACTTGTCGATGTTCGTCACCAGAAAGATTAGGAGAAACAGAAACGTTTTTCCAAGATTCCGTGGAATGTAATGGAACCACCGGAAGGGGAAGGTTGACATCAGAGAAGGTAGCTTCCTCATCCTGTATGACAGACAGGGATGAATAATGACCGTGAGGTGCAGGAGCATCATCCGTTGCCTGGAAAATAGGCAGCAAATAGTCCGGACGTTCGTGAAATTCCGAAAGCATGTTTATGTGGAAAGTTTTATGCTTTCCATCAATATCGACCACATAGTCAACATCGGAAATCCGAGAGACTATTGCATACGGACCTTTCCATGCAATAAGAAGTCTATTTTCCCTACTGGGGAGTAGGACGAATGCTTTGTCACCTGGACAAAGTTGTCGTAGACATCTATTCTTGTTAGCAAACTGTCTTGCCTTCTCTTTAGCAATTTCTGATGAAGCAGTTGCTAGCTTACATGCCTCAATGATCTTTTGTCTAAGAGCAATGACATACTCATATGAGGATTGAGTTTCATCGCTAATATCATCGGCAGTGATGAGATCGTGTAATAAAGACATAGGGCCGCGTGGACGCGCGCCAAAGACAAGTTCGAAGGGAGAAAATCCTGTGTGTTCATTAGGGACTTCTCTATAGGCAAAGAGAGCCGCGGGTAAAACCCTGTCCCAATCTTGAGGATGATCTTCAGTTATCTTACCAAGCAAAGTCTTGAGCGTTCTATTCAGACGCTCAACTAACCCATTAGACATAGGATGGTAGATACTACTGAGAGATCGTTCAATATGTAAGGTAGACATTACCTGTGACATAGTGTCAGATATGAGTTGAGTGCCATGGTCTGATAATATTTCTCTGGGGAACCCCAAGCGAGAAAATATCAACCAAAGAGCATCTGCGATATCTGTAGTAGATATGCTCTTAAGAGGAATAGCCTCTGGCCAACGTGTGCACATATCGACACATGTAAGGATAAACTGATGTCCTCTGGCCGACTTGACCTTAAAAGGGCCAATAATATCTATGGCCATTTTCTGGAACGGCCGAATAGGAATGTCAGCAGCCTGGATAGGCGCAGCATGTCGTGGTCCTCTAGATTTGACCTCCTGACATACCTTGCATGATCGGCAGTAAATACGAATGTCCTTATTGACAAAAGGCCAAAAGAAAGCCGCAAGGACTCTCGACTTCGTACGGGCAAAACCCATATGTCCAGCACATTGCGAGTCATGAGCATGTTGTAATATTTGCACTCTCATGCTCTTGGGAACAAGAATTTGCGAATGTGCCGACGTAGTCGAATCTTGTACCATACGTACAAGTACGCCGTTTCTCATTGCAATCCAAGATTTTCTATTTGTATCCTGATTCGGATCACCTTTCTTCGCAAGAACGAAGAATTTTTTTAAAGAAGGATCTTCTTCTTGCAATTTTATGAAAGAGTCACGAGTGATTACTAAGTGACTATCTTGGCTATCAACTTCATTATCACTATTCAGTGATGTTTCGGGTGTTTGTAGAGCTTGTGCTCTTGTAACTACTGCATTTGTAGCTTGCATGTTATTATCTTCCCAAGCAGCAATCTGCTGTGGGGTACACTCCCTAACTCCGTGAATACGACCAATAATAAGGTCCGCAATAGGATTAGGTAAGAGACAAGCATGCACATCTCCAGTAAAGAAAGGAGTGGCAATGCGAATTACAGCAGTAGGATATTTTTGTAGAGTGCCGCCAAATGTGACACATTTAATAACCCTTCCT
Organism: Oreohelix idahoensis; assembly: GCA_024509875.1. Classification (NCBI taxonomy): domain Eukaryota; kingdom Metazoa; phylum Mollusca; class Gastropoda; order Stylommatophora; family Oreohelicidae; genus Oreohelix; species Oreohelix idahoensis. The sequence continues at coordinate 714,129 of JAMPIV010010159.1, forward strand.
GTAGCACAAGATGGATCTACAAGCGATTGTCTAACACCAATAGTGGTGCATCCGGAATCGAAAAGTAGTGAGACCGGAGTATCATTAACAAGACCCTTATGTAGAATTAAAGACCCCCTCCCGTCATGCGCAACAGCAGCAGGAAGAGCGGGAAGTGGGTGACCACAACTCAAAGTAGTTATGGTACCCGGTTCGAATAAAGTACTGCATTGGGGGCATTTGTTTGCTCTCTCAAAGTCAAAAGCAGAACCAGTGACAGCGTCAAAGTTTTTATTATCAACAACATGATTACAGGCTCCCTCAGTTTCCTGTTGTACAGCATTAGCCTGCTGATATCTCTTTTTTTTGTGTTGAGATCTACCCCGACTATTATTACCTCTGAAGTTATCAGAGTTATTATTATCTCTGCAGTTATTATTGTCTCTATTGTAATTGTTATCCTGGTTCGAATTCCAGTTTCCACGATTACTATCATGTTCACATTGATGCGAACATCTATTTGTTTGGTTCTGAGGTCTTCGGCAGGAATAACCTCTATTACCATATCCTCTTTTGAAATGCCTATAATTATTAGGGTGATAGTAACGACCACTATCAGGTTGTCTCCAATTCTTCGAAGAAGAATCACCATGAAATTGGTTTCCATGATTTTGACAGAAATTACCGCTGCTCTTTCTATCAAAATTTTGTTGGAATCTACGAGCAAAGTTTTGACCATACGGAGCTGCCGAAGCAACTGGTAAACCTTCTTTCACCTTAGAGTTACCCATGGTTATGTGTGGGTGTGCAGTTACGTATTGGCAACAGAAATCTTCCATTTCTTTTATTGTTTTAGGTTTACGTTCATGAAGGAAAGCAAGGAAAGACTCATTGACAGACGACATGACTTTGTCTCTAAGTATTAAGTCCATAAGTCCTTCATAAGTTTTTTCCGTCTTCGATAGTTCAACCCATCGTGAGAAAGTAATGCGTATTCTTGCAATAAACTCGGAGAATTCAACTCCATTTTCAGGTAACATGTTTTTAAATTGTAGACGATAGCCGTCTTCGTTAAGCTGATATTTCTTTAACAGAGCGGCCCTGACAACCTCATAATTGTTCTTGTCAGGTTCATCCACCATATTTAATATACTTAGAGCTTTACCTGTCAGTATCCCTGATAACTGATAAACATATTTTGCTTTGTCTATGTTATGAGCTGTACATGCTTGTTCAAATCTGTCCAGATAGAACATTATGTCATCACTGGAAGGACTAAAAGTTGGTAACTTAATCTTAAAAGTATCATTATTAGCCTTACCAGAAGATGAACCCTTGTTTGAATCATTACCATTACTCATGTTCATCAATTTCAATTTTTCCAACTCTAAAGCTAAGACCTTTTCTTCATGTTCCATTTTTGCTTTCTCTTTCCTCTCATCAGATTCTCTCTGTAATCTTCTCTCCTCAGCCTGAGCCTCTATTTGAAGTCTTTCAGCTTCTTTCTCAAGTCTTTTATTTTCAGCCTCTTTTTCAAGTCTTTTATTTTCAGCCTCTTTTTCAAGTCTTTTATTTTCAGCCTCTTTTTCAAGTCTTTTATTTTCAGCCTCTAGCTGGAGTTTTCTTTCCTCAGCTTCTGATTCCCTTTTTTGTTTTTCCATTTCCATTTGGAATCTTTTTTCATCCACCTGCATCTGCAGTTTCTTTTGTTCAGCTTCCATATGCAGTTTCTTTTGTTCAGCTTCCATTGCTTTATCATATCGAGCAGTTGCAAATTCTTCTAACTTATCACCAGTCTTCCCAAGCAATTTACCCTGCTCAATAAAGTGCTCAAATGTAGACATGTTGTCTAACATATGAGTCCAAAACCTGAAATAATTAACTAATTTATTTCAAACCTAAGTGTAACAAGTCTTAATTAAGCACTTGTATATTCACATCACCTTATATTATCCCAGTCTCTGTGGGAAACAAGTCTCCAATCAAAGAACTTGTATATGAAATATCACCAATCAATTCTTGATCATAAGTGCACTTCTCATTCAATAGTGCACAACACTATTCATCATTCATTTATCATCAGTGTAGTAGTAACAGTGCATTAGCATAGCCCATTAACTAATTACTATAACTGTAAACAATGACTATGTAAACACATGCAGAATGTAAACATTGAAAATGTAAACAATGCAAACAATGTAAACAATAACAATGTAAACAATAACAAAGATCAGCAACAATACAAAAACGTTCGCAGAAATCAACTAAAAATAAAGCAGAAATTAATGAAATATCACAAAAAATGTGACGATATCTACGATAGAATTAAAACAAAATACATGACACCACAGTGTATAAACAAAAATGTTGTATGAAACTAAATTATAGACAAGAGTAGGCTAACAAATACAAACAAATCAAAACAAAACTAAAGAATGCGAAATAATAACGAAAACAATATTAAAACATGTCATCACAGCTAACATAAATAGCAACAGAAGTCGCTTAGCAAATTCCAGTATCGGAAATTTGCAAACCCTACAGAAAACGCTCACAATAGACGACCTCTATGACGTGGCATAATCTAACGGAGACACCACCCAACCGAGAACCCGCTGAAATATAAACATATAAATATACAAATAACATATAGACATATAACATATAGAATGAGATGATACACAGAAGACTCAGCAGAAGTATAAGGGCACAGTTTACATACAAACAGGCCACTTAACTTATAGGCTTCCAATCGTCGAACAGCAGAAAAAACGGATGTCAATCAACGTCCTAAAGAGCGAAGCTCCAACGATGATGGCACATCTGAACTGCTTCCACTGCTAACACGATGGTACTTGAGCTTCTGAAATACTGTATGTTGAGTTGTTTCGGCACTTGACCTTCTAATCCAAAAGTAAGTTGATGGAAATCGGTACTTGGCCTTCTTCAGAAAACAACCCGTTTCAACCGGCACTTGACCTTCTCAACAAACGACAGCACTGGAACCTTGACAGCAGCAACTTGCTTGACTTGCGTAAAAGATAACAGCAGTCCGAGTTATCCGGCAACATGTAACAACGCCGGGTACTGTCAAATTCTTGTTTCCGTCAAAAAATTGAAATTTTGACTTTTACCGGGCAACGCCGAGTACTTTGAAAATTTTGAAGATGTTGACTGTCTTGAAGAATGTTAATTTCTTGAAGGATGTTGATGAATTCTTGTTGAAAATGAAGTGGGTAAGGGACCCCGTGTTTGCTGGTACCAGAATCAAACCAGCTTATGGCCACCAAATGATGCGTGATGCCATATGATGATGGATGGTATCCGCATGTCTGGTTTTGTGTAGTGTGCAGATGTGTTCAGTCAAACAATGTTCATACAAAAATAACAGGGCAATCCACATAGGACGTCAGTAAACTCACGACGTATAAAGTCAATGATTCTTGAAACAGCCGTTGACGTTTTTCTTCATTATTTATTGTGGACGCCACAGTGACAAAATGGTTACGCGAATATGTAGACACATCAAACAGTCATTATCACAGCAACATTCAATACAGCAATAGACGGTAGACAGCATTACAATGATGAGTCAGATGCATGTTATATTTCATAGTGCTGTAAATGTAGTCAGGTGAAAACTCCATCCTTTTCTATAACAGCCAGGAGATAACCAGATGTATGAGATCAGTTCACTCTCCTTAGTCTGACTTCAGCAAGACAGACACGTCTGCCGAAGTATAAATAATGTCCTCAAAAATATCCTCTAGATAACAAAGGTTTTTCAAACCTAGTTCAGGTAATCAAGTAGCAAGTAATAGTCCTTGGGACCTGCATCAACCGATGCAGCACAATACAGCGACATGTGAGCTAGGAAAACATCTCGTGACGACGACTTTCGAAGACAGGCTATGAGCCAGAAATCGTTCACGACCAAAAATCGATAGAGTTAATGAAAATGTTAATTTACCTTGCTTTCATGAAATACACAGAAATATCACGCCTCCCGGCATGTGGGAAACACTAGAGGTATTATCTCGAATAAACGAAATATCCATTAAGAGGACTACACATCCCTGACAGAACAGAAAATAGCGGAGATCCCCTCTTCAACGAGGCATCTCTTTCGCCATTCCAAATCGCTCACTCCACTAGTGGTGGGCGGAAACCGATCGACCAAGAAGCAAGACAAGTCATGCGCAGTCCAGCGCAAAATGACCACAGCTCAAACTTAACTGCATTCGATACCAACGCGAGAAGACAAATGCTTACCGAGAAAAGTGACTATAAATTTCAAGCAGTTGTTGCCCTTGCGTTATAAAATAGATATTGTAAAAAACGATGTTGCGAGAATTTATCACGCAACAGCCACATTCAGAACAACGGTTCTAAAACCAAAAATGAACCCTCATTCGCGACGGCAGACGGACTAAGCAAGAGAAAAATAAGGAGAGACTGGACCAATAATGTTCATGTCATACACTGTCAGCTGTGTGGTAGTCAGATATCAAAGATGTTAACAGAGACAAGTGAAGGTTTAACTAGCCTAGTATTACAAGAATGGGACAAATTTGGGAATGTGGAACCAACGTTAGGACGGCCAGTAGCCATTGACAGTTCAGGCTTATCCAGGCAGTCATTAGAAACATCAAGGAATGAAACCAAAAACCAAAAACATTTTTTTTTTTTTGGGGTTCGATTTTTGCCTCCTTCTGACGAGGTGCGTTTCTTTCAATCTATTTGGTTATATCAGAGCGCATTTACCATCCCAGACAAAAAAGTCAACTCTATTGACTGCTTACCCGATCAGCGTTGATAGATACTAAGTCCTGAAAAGGACCAACATTTTCTATCTGCTAGCATAAAGCCCTAAAAAGGACTCGCAGCTACGCCAACGCCCGAGTTTAATGTTACCAAAAACATACCTACAGTAGACCTGTGTAGTTTCCAAACATTCTAGACGAGAGATCGATGAGACACGTTTTAACCAGCCTCCTAGTCTTGTCGAGCGTCCTATTGGCAGAGTGATTATAGTGCTGATCTCTCACGGCAAAGGTATCAGGTTTGAAAATCAACATCGTCACGCTCCAGTCCACACAGATGTAAATAGGTACCAAGCTCTGCTCTTTAGCTAGGGAAGGCAATGTCAGCAAGGAAAGGAACAAGTCACCCCAGCTGGACCTAGTATAGTGAAGTCTATAACAATTTACTCCCCTATGGGTCGACCTTTATCTTTGTTTTTTATTCATATCAAGATTTGTGTTAAAACCAGAGTCTAACTGAAGTTTTTAACCCGACCGCTCGACAGCCTCAGTTTTGTCCATCCTTGTCAAGATTAGTCTGTGAATACTTTAGTTTAACTCATCACAAAGATTATTCTGTGAATACTTCAGTTTAACTCATCGCAACGATTAGTCTGTGAATAGTTTAGTTTAACTCATTGAAAAGATTATTCTGTGAATACTTTAGTTTAACTCATCACAAAGATTATTCTGTGAATACTTTAGTTTAACATCACAAAGATTATTATGTGAATACTTTAGTTTAACATCACAAAGATTATTCTGTGAATACTTTAGTTTAACATTGCAAAGATTATTATGTGAATAATTTAGTTTAACTCATCACAAAGATTATTCTGTGAATACTTTATTTTAACATCACAAAGATTATTCTGTGAATACTTTAGTTTAACATCACAAAGATTATTCTGTGAATACTTTAGTTTAACATCGCAAAGATTATTCTGTGAATACTTTAGTTTAACATCGCAAAGATTATTCTGTGAATACTTTAGTTTAACTCATCACAAAGATTATTCTGTGAATACTTTAGTTTAACATCACAAAGATTATTCTGTGAATACTTTAGTTTAACATCACAAAGATTATTCTGTGAATACTTTAGTTTAACATCACAAAGATTATTATGTGAATACTTAAGTTTAACATCGCAAAGATTATTCTGTGAATACTTTAGTTTAACTCATCACAAAGATTATTCTGTGAATACTTTAGTTTAACATCACAAAGATTATTCTGTGAATACTTTAGTTTAACATCACAAAGATTATTATGTGAATACTTAAGTTTAACATCACAAAGATTATTCTGTGAATACTTTAGTTTAACATCACAAAGATTATTATGTGAATACTTAAGTTTAACATCGCAAAGATTATTCTGTGAATACTTTAGTTTAACATCACAAAGATTATTATGTGAATACTTAAGTTTAACATCGCAAAGATTATTCTGTGAATACTTTAGTTTAACATCACAAAGATTATTATGTGAATACTTAAGTTTAACATCACAAAGATTATTATGTGAATACTTAAGTTTAACATCACAAAGATTATTATGTGAATACTTAAGTTTAACATCACAAAGATTATTATGTGAATACTTAAGTTTAACATCACAAAGATTATTCTGTGAATACTTTAGTTTAACATCACAAAGATTATTATGTGAATACTTAAGTTTAACATCACAAAGATTATTATGTGAATACTTAAGTTTAACATCACAAAGATTATTATGTGAATACTTAAGTTTAACATCACAAAGATTATTATGTGAATACTTTAGTATTTTTGTGCTTCTTCTTCTACTTCCTCGTCCTTGTATTCACATAATAATCTTTGTGATGTTAAACTTAAGTATTCACATAATAATCTTTGTGATGTTAAACTTAAGTATTCACAGAATAATCTTTGTGATGTTAAAATAAAGTATTCACAGAATAATCTTTGTGATGAGTTAAACTAAATTATTCACATAATAATCTTTGCAATGTTAAACTGTTGTCGATATCGGTGTTCCCCAGGGCTCTATTCTCGGCCCTCTTCTCTTTGCCGTATACATTAATGATCTTCCTCTGCACATCTAACATTCATCCTGTGACCTGTTTGCCGATGACTGTACTGTTTACACTAGTGACAAAAGTTGCACTGCACTAGAACTATCTTTACAAACTGATACACATAATATTATTAAGTGGAGCAACGAGAATCGAATGCAAATAAATATTAGTAAAACGAAATGTATGTTAATATCAACCAGACAAAAACTACAAAACTCGCAGAAAACAACACTTCAGCTCTACATTGGAACATCACTAATTGAAAACGTAAATGAACATAAAACTCTAGGTCTAACTGTTGACCAGCACCTAAGTTGGAAAGCGCTTCCTATTTAACAAAGCTAAATTCGCTCACAAAATCTTGTCACATAATGCTCCAACGTATCTGTGGCCACTTTTCAAATTCAATGAAAAACGTAGTCAGCGCTTAAACCAGTTAGATTTACCCAAGCCGAGGCTAGATTTGTACAAGAAGAGCTTGGCTTACTCAGCTGCTCATCTTTGGAACAATCTTCCACATGACCTGAAAAACATGCACAGTCCCTACTCATATAATCGTAGACTGTTCAAATACATTATGAGTGCGGATTATATGCCGCCCTAAGGGATTATGTTTCGAATTATTATTATCTAATACACTGTATGGAGGGTCTGATGATCTAGTTTTTCATTTTAATATACCTTACTTCTTAATTGTAATCAGATACTGTAATGTATGCTTTTATACTACTTATAATGTTGCATCGCCTCTGAACTAATACCTTAAGTATGCTGGAGAATGTCTGGATACCTAGCAATAAAAGATGAGTAAGAGGAAGGGATAAATGCAAGACGGGCCTATATGCATGATTCTCATCTTTCAGTCAATACCCTTTACCTCCCTAAGGAGCATAGGTCATAAAACTGGATCTCGTGTAGTGGAGGCGTCAACAATTCACTCCCTGTGGCAGTATCTGCTTGGGACTCAAAGTTGCTCACCTGTGGGAACATTTTTCGCATGCGCTGACAACACATGAAGTCCCAGCTATTTCAGCAGATTTCCAAATTGTCACGAGTTCTTATTATATGCCACCATTATCTGATTACGTTTCTAATTATGTCTTATTTACTGTATGAATTGTTTTGATTGTTTTTGTTTTTTTTTTTTTTTTTTTTTTTTTTTTTTTTTTTTTAAGGTATTAATTTTTGTTAATCTATTTTAATTAATAATTCCCCCCCCCCCCTCCCCCCCTGAAATTTGATTATGTCTGGATGTTACAAATGTATGTTATTATTTTACCTCGAGAATTTTGTATGCTTAAATAATGCTAAAAATACATGTGCTATTGAAAGGATACGGTATGTAAGATGACAGAGAGAAGAAGGGCAGAATGTAAGACAGGCCTGCGTGCCCAATTCTTAATCCTTTGAAAATATAGTTTGTTCGTTCGTTCGTTATCTATCTATCTATCTATCTATCTATCTATCTATCTATCTATCTATCTATCTATCTATCTATCTATCTATCTATCTATCTATTTATCTATCTATCTATCTATCTATCTATCTATTTATCTATCTATCTATCTATCTATCTATCTATCTATCTATCTTTATTTATTTTAAAAACATACTTTAATTATGATGATTATTGCAAATGTTTGATGTTATGTTACTTTTATAATGATAAATGCCTTAATAATGCTTAAAGTAAATGTGAGGATGAAAGGATACAGTATACATGATGAGAGAGAGAGGAAGGGCAGGATGTCAGACGGGCCTGCGTGCCCAATTCTTAACCCTTTGAAAATAAAGTTCGTTCGTTCGTTCGTTCGTTCGTTCCCTATTCATATAATCGTAGACTTTTCGAATACTTTATTAGTTTTGATTACATGCCCCCCTAATCAGATTATCTTTTCTTATAATATCAATTGTAGGTTCTAATGACGATGTTTGTACTTTTCTACATATTTTATGTCATGTTTATAAGTAGTTAATGTTAATATGAGTGTGCTATTTTATTTTACTTTGCAACGTTGAATTCCTTGACATTGATATGTAAAATGCATATGGGAATAAATGAATTCAGTATGAAAGGTGAGAGAAAGGAAGGGCAGAATGTCAGACGGGCCTGCGTGCCCAATTCTCAACCCTTTGAAAATAAAGTTCGTTCGTTCGTTCGTTCGTTCGTTCCCCTGATATAACCTCGTCTATTTCTGTCATGTTGGTGGTTTGTCTTAGGCGTCTCTTATCGTCATACAGTTTCTCTTGCTAAGACTTAGGCCACTGCCACGCTGTCACGCTGCACTTCTCGTGGAGGCTGTAGTGTGGGGGGGGGGGGGGGGGGGGGGGGGGGGCTGGGGAGGGGGCGGGCGGGGGGGTGTCATGGTGAACTGGTCTGCGTTGTTCCTTAACACTGAGAAAACAAGACTATAATAATGAGCGACACGGATGTGGGTCTAACTTTAACAAAAATAAATAAAAATTAGAAGACACTAGAATAAGTCGAACAATAATCATATGTTGGTGTTCTATAACACAAGATGGCTGACTGATGTCAAACAGAAATAAGGAAGACAATAGGAATGGTCAAACCTACGTTCAGCAACATGAGACAAAAACTAACATCTCAACAAGTAACTCACCAGTTGAAATTGCCAGTTACCGCGTGCTATATGTACCCTTCATTACAATGTGGAGGAGAAATACGGACAGTGATCAAGAGTTACAGGATGGAGTTTAGAACTTCAGATGTGGATAGATGCAAGAATGGGGCACAACTCGTGGAAAGACAAGAAAACAAGCAAAGAAGTTCTAGAAAATCTAGGAATGAATAAGACAAATAATGAACCAGAACAGAACTAGATACATCAAATATTCTGGTCATATAAAGATGTATAACAACTTGTTGGTAACCGTGATGGAAGGAAAAGATGAAGGCAAACGTGCAAGGGGAAGACAGCGCTATAAGTGGGAAGATAACTGATAAAGTCGTTATTTTATTCCCGTTAATGATATCCACCAAAAGGATAAATATAAGTGGATGGAAGCAGACATCATCATCATCAGTTGATAAGATCTCTATGGTGTTGTTTGCTCCACTGTAGTGTATGGAATGTCAACTTGACCTACGCAGTGGTGTGTAGACATGGATTGAGTGTATAATGTGCGAATGATAATAAGGGTTCGTGGTGTTGACAAATGTTCTTTTCTCACACTCATGTATGGCTGGAAGTCATCGACACCAACGACTGTGTACCTTTACTAAAGTTTAATTGGACGTACACACTCGACAGCACAGATAGTGACAAATCACAGGTTGGCATAATACATCATGGTACAGTGGATAAATGGTCTTGCAATGTTACATGGGCACTCATGTAGAATAATAGTATAAAGGACTGTCAGTAGCCAAGCCCTCAGTATCGCCCATACATATATATCATCTGACTTCACTGACTGAGCACGTCAGCTTATAAACAATATTTCAGATGGCTTCTAAACCTAATCTCGTTTAGCGACGATTCTCCAACATAATGTTCAGCACATATTTTTCCATATAATAATATTGAACCGCTAATAACGGGTTCTCATGTGTAGCAGTGATCTCTGGACTAAACAAGCGATAATACGGGCATCCCTTTTCTCTTCTTGAAAGTCACTACATGTTTGGTTCCAAGATGGCTTCACTCGTGAGCTGTCACTCACGTTTGGATACAGATAATGAATCTGTCCTAAAGTTAGTCATTCATAAAACATTTCATTGCTCTGTAGATTTGATCATGAACAATTGACTGCATTCTACAGGATATAGTGCTGCTAGGAATCGAAGTCGTTTTCATCGAGTCAAATATATTCTCTTAGACATTCAAATCGTACCTATCGAAAATGGTGGCTTCGTACGAGAGTTCATAAGAGTGTCTATTATTACCTTGGTATCAGAAATATGATTCTGCCATTCCTTGGCAATACGAATAAACACTGGGGTAAAGCATACACGATAGGTCTAGACGACTATCACTTTCCCCACAAATACTGAGATCACTTTTTCCCCGGCGACAAGCCGACATAGAAGACACAGTCCCTATCAGGACGAAGCCAAATCACACCACACTCTAGCGACACATCCGCCGAATAGCCTTTGACCTCTCTAGAGACAACAGAACATATAGTTCGACTTAGATATGTAAAGATATACAGATATAAGACAGACTCGTCCTACTCAGACAAACAATACACATAAATTCAGGCCATAGATATTCTGAAGCAAGAACAATCTATTACTACCCAAACAAAGAATAAATCGCAGAAAACTGGATTTATCCGCGGAGTTCGATCGAAAGAGCCGACACAACTTTCAAGGGAAGTAACTCAATAATGACTTTTCCTTAAGCACTATTTTGTTTACAAAATATTTGCGAACATAACAAGTATACCAATGTATAATATTGTAAGATATCACAGACTGCACGTAACAATAACATCAAGAGATGGACAGGAAAGAGTCTATCAGAGTGCACCACCAAGGTCAGACACAGAAAACGTTATAGGCCTACTGCTGCCAGGCTTCGATGCGGAGATGGTAACTGATCTGACCTTATAATCTCATCATCATTATAATCATGTCATGTGTGCTGCCCTAGGAGCAAAGAGTCGCTATGGCAGCTGGACCTTGTGCAGGAAGCTTACACCAGAGCGTTCATGCGCTTTTACTGAGGTGGGTTCTATAGCAATTTGACATGATGTTTACCAGTCCCATGTGTAAGACCATCAATTGGGCTGTAAAACAATATAAGAATTTGTTGACAATCGCCGTAACAGACAGGTCAACCAGGCAAGTGGATGATTTATATAGGACCACTTATTTACCTTCGACTGGTATCACTAGTCAACAACCAAAATGTACCACAAATGAAAATAGCTGATCTTAACTAATTTTGGTGTGCTGAAAACGAAAATGACATTAAAAAATGTTGATTGGCTCTAGTTTTCAAGATATATGCTACTAGTTTATTTAATTACGGTCAATTTATATATATGACGCAACTGTTGTGGGCTTTGCATAATTTTTTTCTAATGACCAATAAAAATGTAACTAGAAGTTGATGATGCAATCCTACCTATGAATACATCACCTTTGTGTATAAATATCTTATCTCTGATAAAATTTTGCCATTAGTTAGTGCATTTGTCCTTATCAAAAGTATCGTAGTTACAAATGCCTAGGACATGTGTGAACAGTGCTAATAATTTCTGTTATATATGTGGTGAGGTGACATTTGTATCATAAAAACGAAATATAACTAAAGTGATTAAGAAGGCGTACAGTTTGTATTTTGGCTGCAGAATAGGAGATCAAGATAAGAGCTGGGCGCCACACGTATGCTGCAATACATGTGCAGCACATCTTAAACTGTGGTTGACTGGCAAGCTATGCCTTTTGCAGTCGCAATGACTTGGAGAGAGCCCACTGATCATCTCAACAACTGTTACTTTTGCATGGTCCCTCCAATTGGGAAAGGCATATCAAAGAAGAAAAAATGGACTCTGGAATATCCAAACATCCCCTCTGCAATACGTCCGGTACCACATGGCGATGACCTACCAGTTCCCAAAGTGCCAGAATCATTTTCAGCTGCTTCCACTGATGAAGAAGAGGACATTTGTGGTCCTGAACCATCAACCTCAAGCGACCCAGATTTTGAGCAAACTACATCCACTAAACCACACTTAATAACCCAAGGTGAACTGAATGATCTTGTAAGAGATCTGAATTTACCGAATAACAAGGCGGAGCTTTTGGGTTCCAGATTGCAACAGTGGAATCTTCTGGCAGAAGATGTTACAATTTCTGTGTATAGGAACCACCAGAAGCCGCTTATTACATTCTTTTTTAAAGAGGGTGACCTTTCTGCGTGCCGCAACATTTCTGGTTTAATGGCAGCCCTCAAAATCAATTACATACCGGAAGAGTGTAGGCTTTTCATTGATTCATCCAGGACGAGTCTTAAAGCTGTTTTGTTGAATAATGGTAATGTGTTACCGTCAATTCCTGTTGGTTACGCAGTTCATATGAAAGAAACTTATGAAAACATTAAGCAGCTTTTGAAGTGTATAAACTACGATCATCATCATTGGTCACTTTGTGGTGACTTAAAAGTGGTCGCTCTTTTGCTTGGACTACAGGGTGGATACACCAAGTACTGTTGCTTTCTCTGTGAGTGGGATAGCCGTGCACTAAGTGACCATTACATCAGAAGACATTGGCCAATTAGGCAGTCATTGCAGCCTGGCAGTAAGAACTTTGATAACCCAGCACTTGTCGATACCAGCAAGATTTTGTTGCCACCCTTGCACATTAAGCTGGGTCTCATGAAAAACTTTGTCAAGGCAATGGAGAAAACAGATGAGGCTTTCAAATACCTCATCAGAAAATTTCCAAGACTGAGTGAAGCTAAAATAAGAGACGGAGTATTTGTTGGTCCGCAAATTCGAAAACTTCTTCATGATGACGAGTTTCTTTGCGTGTTGCATGGCAAGGAAAAAGCAGCATGGCTAGCATTTAAGTCAGTGGTGGACAACTTTCTTGGAAACAACAGATCTGATAATTATAATGAAATTGTAGAAAATCTCCTTCTGAAGTATAAGAGTCTTGGCTGCAACATGTCTTTGAAAATTCATTTTCTGGATTCTCATCTGGATTTCTTTACGTCAAACTGTGGAGCGGTCAGTGATGAGCATGGTGAACGATTTCACCAGGACATTACTGCTATGGAGACAAGGTATCAAGGCAATAGGAGCCCTTCAATGCTTGCTGATTACTGTTGGAATGTGACAAGAGACACCTCATCGATTGACTACAAGAAGCAAGCAAAGAGAGCTCGAACAGCGACTTAATAATGACGGAATGGGTACAAATGTGCCTTTTAAAAACATGATATGTGAACTTTAAATAATGTTTTTATTTTTTCTATCATTTTATGTTGAAATATAAATTAATTGTGTATGTAACCACAATTTTTATAATGCTAAAGTAGAAAGACTAGCTGTTCACCCCAGAGAATTAAACAAGCATACATTATTTGTATTACTGTAATGTAAATTCATCATTTAAAAAAAACCCAGAGCCAATTGGTGAATTTCATTATGGTATCTGAAATCAGCATGTCAATATCAATAAGAAATGGTATATTTAATTTCTGGTACAAATAACTTTTGAAAATTTGTTGACTAGTGTATCCGGTGTTAGTACTTTCAAAAGTGACTGAAGTAGAAATTTGATTCGAGATTATAACTCTTGTTCTCCATCCCTGTCTTGAATTGACGGACTAACTTTTGTTTAATGGGTCGTAAGGGTCTATTATGGTACACCCCGCCATTTGCTGCTGTGTTCACCGTGACTATTTGTTAAGGCGTATAATATCAAGTTACAGATAATAGATAATCATGTTATAGATTGTAGTATCTAAAACTCTGGTGCCCAGTTCTCAGGATTCCTTAGTGGTTGGGCTATATACTCTACAAATAAACCACACACATGCCGGCATGTTGCGCCTCGCCCACGTCAGTACTATATTTTTTACTACATGGCACCAACAACTAGTAGGCGGGACTAACGGTCACGGAAGGGGTGGAGCTAAAGCACTCAACATGGCAAGTAAGCGGAGTTTCGATTCGACGCAGTACTGCTCAACACCAGCTGTTGAAGTAGTGCCCCACAGAAGGTGATCAGAAAGATGGCACATGTCCATCACCGGTGTCAGTCCAGCAGCTTAGGGCAGACTACTGCTGTAGGCTCTACATTCAAGCTATCACCTGAGGGCGGTGAATGAAAGAAGGACAGACCACTGTTGTAGGCTCTACGTTCAAGCTACCATCTGAGGACGGTGAATGAAATAAGGAAAGAAAAGCGATAGGAAGACGACTGGCTTGGTTTTGATTTTTAACCACCATCTTCACTGCAGACAGACAACACACAAGAAGGATCTCAGCACAGTGCACGAACTCCGTAGCACCGGTGAGATGAAGGGTACAAACGGTTTGTTAAATATTCTTGGTTTGGCATTTGTCCATTGAAATCAGAAATCTGGCAATATAAATTCATCATCCCCAAGGAGCATAGGCCGTCAACAAACATGCGCCAAGACTTCCTGTCACGTGACATCAGCTCAAGATCTTCTTCATCCCATTCATGTTTGTCTCCAAATATCTTCTCCGTTTATTCCTGAATACTTCAAGTATCTTCTCCGTTTATTTCTGAATACTTCAAATATCTTCTCCGTTTATTCCTGAATACTTCAAATATCTTCTCCGTTTATTCCTGAATACTTCAAGTATCTTCTCCGTTTATTCCTGAATACTTCAAATATCTTCTCCGTTTATTCCTGAATACTTCAAATATCTTCTCCGTTTATTCATGAATACTTCAAATATCTTCTCTGTTTATTCCTGAATACTTCAAATATCTTCTCCGTTTATTCCTGAATACTTCAAATATCTTCTCCGTTTATTCTTGAATACTTCAGATATCTTCTCCGTTTATTCCTGAATACTTCAAATATCTTCTCCGTTTATTCTTGAATACTTCAAATATCTTCTCCGTTTATTCCTGAATACTTCAAATATCTTCTCCGTTTATTCCTGAATACTTCAAATATCTTCTCCGTTTATTCTTGAATACTTCAAATATCTTCTCCGTTTATTCCTGAATACTTCAAATATCTTCTCCGTTTATTCTTGAATACTTCAAATATCTTCTCCGTTTATTCCTGAATACTTCAAATATCTTCTCCGTTTATTCCTGAATACTTCAAATATCTTCTCCGTTTATTCCTGAATACTTCAAATATCTTCTCCGTTTATTCCTGAATATTTCAAATATCTTCTCCGTTTATTCCTGAATACTTCAAATATCTTCTCCGTTTATTCCTGAATACTTCAAATATCTTCTCCGTTTATTCCTGAATACTTCAAATATCTTCTCCGTTTATTCCTGAATACTTCAAGTATCTTCTTCGTTTATTCCTGAATACTTCAAATATCTTTTCCGTTTATTCCTGAATACTTCAAATATCTTCTCCGTTTATTCCTGAATACTTCAAATATCTTCTCCGTTTATTCCTGAATACTTCAAATATCTTCTCCGTTTATTCCTCAATACTTCAAATATCTTCTCCGTTTATTCCCGAATACTTTAAGTATCTTCTCCGTTTATTCCTGAATACTTCAAATATCTTCTTCGTTTATTCCTGAATACTTCAAATATCTTCTCCGTTTATTCCTGAATACTTCAAATATCTTCTTCGTTTATTCCTGAATACTTCAAATATCTTCTCCGTTTATTCATGAATACTGCAAATATCTTCTCCGTTTATTCCTGAATACTTCAAATATCTTCTCCGTTTATTCCTGAATACTTCAAGTATCTTCTCCTTTTGAACCTGAACAATTCAAATATCTTTTCCGTTTATTCCTGAATACTTCAGATTCTCCGTTTATTCCTGAATACTTCAGATATCTTCTCTGTTTATTCCTGAATACTTATCTTCTTCGTTTATTCCTTAATACTTCAAGTATCTTCTCCGTTTATTCCTGAATACTTCAAGTATCTTCTCCGTTTATTCATGAATACTTCAAGTATCTTCTTCATTTATTCCTGAATACTTCAAATATCTGCTCTGTTTATTCATGAATACTTCAAGTATCTTCTCCGTTTTTTCATGAATACTTCAAGTATCTTCTTCGTTTATTCCTGAATACTTCAAGTATTTTCTTCGTTTATTCCTGAATACTTCAAATATCTTCTCCGTTTATTCCTGAATACTTCAAATATCTTCTCCGTTTATTCCTGAATACTTCAAATATCTTCTCCGTTTATTCCTGAATACTTCAAGTATCTTCTTCATTTATTCCTGAATACTTCAAATATCTTTTCCGTTTATTCCTGAATACTTCAAATATCTTCTCCGTTTATTCCTGAATACTTCAAATATCTTCTCCGTTTATTCCTGAATACTTCAAATATCTTCTCCGTTTATTCCTCAATACTTCAAATATCTTCTCCGTTTATTCCCGAATACTTTAAGTATCTTCTCCGTTTATTCCTGAATACTTCAAATATCTTCTTCGTTTATTCCTGAATACTTCAAATATCTTCTCCGTTTATTCCTGAATACTTCAAATGTCTTCTTCGTTTATTCCTGAATACTTCAAATATCTTCTCCGTTTATTCATGAATACTGCAAATATCTTCTCCGTTTATTCCTGAATACTTCAAATATCTTCTCCGTTTATTCCTGAATACTTCAAGTATCTTCTCCTTTTGAACCTGAACAATTCAAATATCTTTTCCGTTTATTCCTGAATACTTCAGATTCTCCGTTTATTCCTGAATACTTCAGATATCTTCTCTGTTTATTCCTGAATACTTATCTTCTTCGTTTATTCCTTAATACTTCAAGTATCTTCTCCGTTTATTCCTGAATACTTCAAGTATCTTCTCCGTTTATTCATGAATACTTCAAGTATCTTCTTCATTTATTCCTGAATACTTCAAATATCTGCTCTGTTTATTCATGAATACTTCAAGTATCTTCTCCGTTTTTTCATGAATACTTCAAGTATCTTCTTCGTTTATTCCTGAATACTTCAAGTATTTTCTTCGTTTATTCCTGAATACTTCAAATATCTTCTCCGTTTATTCCTGAATACTTCAAGTATCTTCTCCGTTTATTCCTGAATACTTCAAGTCTCTTCTTCGTTTATTCCTGAATACTTCAAGTCTCTTCTTCGTTTATTCCTGAATACTTCAAGTATCTTCTTCGTTTATTCCTGAATACTTCAAGTATCTTCTTCTTTTATTCCTGAATACTTTAAGTATCTTCTTCGTTTATTCCTGAATACTTCAAGCCTCTTCTTCGTTTATTCCTGAATACTTCAAGTATCTTCTTCGTTTATTCCTGAATACTTCAAGTCTCTTCTTCGTTTATTCCTGAATACTTCAAGTATCTTCTTCGTTTATTCCTGAATACTTCAAGTCTCTTCTTCGTTTATTCCGGAATACTTCAAGTCTCTTTTTCGTTTATTCCGGAATACTTCAAGTCTCTTCTTCGTTTATTCCTGAATACTTCAAGTCTCTTCTTCCTTTATTCCGGAATACTTCAAGTCTCTTCTTCGTTTATTCCTGAATACTTCAAGTCTCTTCTTCGTTTATTCCGGAATACTTTAAGTCTCTTCTTCGTTTATTCCTGAATACTTCAAATATCTTCTCCGTTTATTCCTGAATACTTCAAATATCTTCTCCGTTTATTCCTGAATACTTCAAATATCTTCTCCGTTTATTCCCGAATACTTTAAGTATCTTCTCCGTTTATTCCTGAATACTTCAAATATCTTCTTCGTTTATTCCTGAATACTTCAAATATCTTCTCCGTTTATTCCTGAATACTTCAAATATCTTCTCCATTTATTCCTGAATACTTCAAATATCTTCTCCGTTTATTCCTGAATACTTCAAATATCTTCTTCGTTTATTCCTGAATACTTCAAATATCTTCTCCGTTTATTCCTGAATACTTCAAGTATCTTCTTCGTTTATTCTTGAATACTTCAAATATCTTCTCCGTTTATTCCTGAATACTTCAAATATCTTCTCCGTTTATTCCTGAATACTTCAAATATCTTCTCCGTTTATTCCTGAATACTTCAAATATATTCTCCGTTTATTCCTGAATACTTCAAATATCTTCTCCGTTTATTCCCGAATACTTTAAGTATCTTCTCCGTTTATTCCTGAATACTTCAAATATCTTCTTCGTTTATTCCTGAATACTTCAAATATCTTCTCCGTTTATTCCTGAATACTTCATATATCTTCTCCATTTATTCCTGAATACTTCAAATATCTTCTCCGTTTATTCCTGAATACTTCAAATATCTTCTTCGTTTATTCCTGAATACTTCAAATATCTTCTCCGTTTATTCATGAATACTTCAAATATCTTCTCCGTTTATTCCTGAATACTTCAAATATCTTCTCCGTTTATTCCTGAATACTTCAAGTATCTTCTCCTTTTGAACCTGAACAATTCAAATATCTTTTCCGTTTATTCCTGAATACTTCAGATTCTCCGTTTATTCCTGAATACTTCAGATATCTTCTCTGTTTATTCCTGAATACTTATCTTCTTCGTTTATTCCTTAATACTTCAAGTATCTTCTCCGTTTATTCCTGAATACTTCAAGTATCTTCTCCGTTTATTCATGAATACTTCAAGTATCTTCTTCATTTATTCCTGAATACTTCAAATATCTGCTCTGTTTATTCATGAATACTTCAAGTATCTTCTCCGTTTTTTCATGAATACTTCAAGTATCTTCTTCGTTTATTCCTGCATACTTCAAGTATTTTCTTCGTTTATTCCTGAATACTTCAAATATCTTCTCCGTTTATTCCTGAATACTTCAAGTATCTTCTCCGTTTATTCCTGAATACTTCAAGTCTCTTCTTCGTTTATTCCGGAATACTTCAAGTCTCTTCTTCGTTTATTCCTGAATACTTCAAGTATCTTCTTCGTTTATTCCTGAATACTTCAAGTATCTTCTTCTTTTATTCCTGAATACTTTAAGTATCTTCTTCGTTTATTCCTGAATACTTCAAGTCTCTTCTTCGTTTATTCCTGAATACTTCAAGTATCTTCTTCGTTTATTCCTGAATACTTCAAGTCTCTTCTTCGTTTATTCCTGAATACTTCAAGTATCTTCTTCGTTTATTCCTGAATACTTCAAGTGTCTTCTTCGTTTATTCCGGAATACTTCAAGTCTCTTTTTCGTTTATTCCGGAATACTTCAAGTCTCTTCTTCGTTTATTCCTGAATACTTCAAGTCTCTTCTTCGTTTATTCCGGAATACTTCAAGTCTCTTCTTCGTTTATTCCTGAATACTTCAAGTCTCTTCTTCGTTTCTTCCGGAATACTTTAAGTCTCTTCTTCGTTTATTCCTGAATACTTCAAGTCTCTTCTTCGTTTATTCCTGAATACTTCAAATATCTTCTTCGTTTATTCCTGAATACTTCAAGTATCTTCTTCGTTTATTCCTGAATACTCCAAGTCTCTTCTTCGTTTATTCCTGAATACTTCAAGTCTCTTCTTCGTTTATTCCTGAATACTTCAAGTTTTATCTTCGTTTATTCCTGAATACTTCAAGTCTCTTCTTCGTTTATTCCTGAATACTTCAAGTTTTATCTTCTTTTATTCCTGAATACTTCAAGTATCATCTTTGTTTATTCCTGAATACTTCAAGTATTTGGCACCCTGACGCATTCTCCCTTTGATTAACAACCCATCTCCCCCCAATAAATAGACACAAATATATAATACTTTTGTGTATATATGTTCACACCTGTTTCGTAGATTACACCAATGCCTTCGACTGCGTACAACATCAGAAATTGTGGAACATCATGAAAGGCATGGGGTTTCCAGCGCATTTGATCCATCTAATCGAAACACTATATCACGAACAACAAGCAGCTGTCAGAATAGAGGGGAAAACATCAGGATGGTTTGAGGTGAAAAAGGGAGTAAGACAGGGTTGCATCCTCTCTCCATACCTGTTTAACATCTATGCAGAAAATATAATGAGAAATGTTAGGAGTGACCAAGAATGTGAAAATTGCGATCAGTTCACAATTGGTGGACATGCGATCCCAGAACTCGGGTACGCAGATGACACATTTATTCTTTCAAACAGTGCCAAGGGACTAGAACAGTTAATCCTGTCTGTCAAAAGACACAGTGAGGATCAGAACCTTTTTCTGAACACACAAAAAAACAAAGATAATGTCCACTGACAAAACAAGATGCCAACCAAAAATTACCATCAATAATGAGGAAATAGAAAATGTCACAAATGTTGAATATCTTGGCTCCATAATTAACAACAATGGAGACTGCTCAAAAGAGGTCAGAAGGAGACTGGCCATAGCAATGCAAAGGTTAAATAAAATGAAGAACCTATGGCATAACACCAGCAAATACATCAAAGTAAAACTTCTGAGAACGTGCATCTTTCCGGTGGCAACGTACGGATGTGAATCATGGACCATTACTCAAACATTAAAGAAAAAATCGAATCTTTCGAAGCAAAGTGTTACAGAAAAATGATCAGTATATTTTGGACCAAGAAGAAGAAAAATATAGACATCCTACACGACCTGAACATCGAGGAAAACTGGCTCATAAACAATATCATGTCCCGGAAACTGAAATACTTTGGCCACATTAATTAAACGTCATAGTGGTTTAGAAAGAGCAGTGAACGAACGAACGAACGAACGAACGAACGAACGAACTTTATTTTCAAAGGGTTTAGAATTGGGCACGCAGGCCCGTCTAACATTCTGCCCTTCCTTTCTCTCGTCTTCCATACTGAAGCCATTTATTCTCACATGTATCTTAAATATTACTTAAATAATAAAATAACAAAATGAAATACAATAAAATAAAATCCCAACATTGTAACAGTACTATAGCAGTTACACCGATTTACAGTACCTTATCACAATTAATATTAAACAGGACAAAATTATCTTTAAAACTTACATATGATGTTATGTAATTATTTAAGAACATAACTAAATTAGGGTGGCATATAATCTGCACTCATGATGTATTTGAAAAGTCTGTGATTGAATGAATATGGACTAAGCGTGTTTTTTTAGGTCGCGTGGAAGATTATTCCACAGATGAGCAGCAGAAAAAGCAGTGATGGAGGGTATGGTACCTGGAAGGCGAGGCCTGGCCGACCAAGACGACGGTGGACACAGGACATTGAAGACACCTTGAACATGACAATGGAGGAAGCAGGAAGGCTGGCTAGAGATCGAGTCTTTCAGGCGGGCTGTGAGGAGAGTGACGTTCTGCAAAGGGCATGCTACATGATGATGATGATATAATACTTGTAAGTAGGTTTGTAAACATTAGAGTGCTATGGTAATTGTCAGATACCATGCCTTCTTGGCTGTCACCCAGGTCAAACCCCCTCCCCCACACCCTACCTAGTACACCACTACGCCTACCTCTCTTTCCCTGAGGATTTCAGAACAAGGACTGCGCTGTAATGCTATCAACATGTTTCCTCAGCGTGTGTGACCTAACCATCTCCAGCATCTTTCTTCTTACGTCTTGTTCCGCTGGCACTTGTCGGGTGTGTGTCATCACTTCCGCTGGCACTTGTCGATTGTGTGTCATCACTTCCGCTGACACTTGTCGGGTGTGTGTCATCACTTCCGCTGGCATTTTTCGGTTGTGTGTCATCACTTCCGCTGGCACTTGTTGGGTGTGTGTCATCACTTCCGCTGGCACTTGTCGGGTGTGTGTCATCACTTCCGCTGGCCCTTGTCGGGTGTGTGTCATCACTTCCGCTGGCACTTGTCGGGTGTGTGTCATCACTTCCGCTGGCACTTGTCGGGTGTGTGTTATCACTTCCGCTAGCACTTGTCGGGTGTGTTTCATCACTTCCGCTGGCACTTGTCGGGTGCGTGTCATCACTTCCACTGGCACTTGTCGGGTGTATGTCATCCCTTCCGCTGGCACTTGTCGGGTGTGTGTCATCACTTCCGCTGGCACTTGTCGGTGTGTGTCATCACTTCCGCTGGCACTTGTCGGGTGTGTGTCATCAGTTCCACATTAGTGATCTCGTCACACCACTTCAATCTTTATATTCTGCTCAGGCATCCATTTATGAAAGTCTGTATCTCTGTGATTGCTGTTTTTGTTGTTCTCCACATTTCAAAGCCATACAACATGAATGTCTTGACATCTCAACTGAAGATTCTGATTTTTGTGTTGGACTTGATTTATCTTGATCTCCATATATTTCCCAATAAGCGTACAATTGGCAGGGTGGTTGCCGTAAATTTTTAAAGATAGGTCAGAAGATATTTATGGTCCCGTCTGAGCAGAGGTTATAGTATTAAATATGTGAGAATAAAGGTGTAAGAAATAGATTTTCACGAAGGACTAGTGTAAGAGGAAGATCTGTCTCTGGAATGAGTAGTTTCTCTAGTTCAGCTTATCTATACGACTATATTTTAATATAAGACAATCTTTCTCTCCCTATATGAAATATAAGTTAAACTAAACACACCCACACACACAATTATGTGACAACAATACACACAAACGTGAAAAACTATGGTTAATTGGGTATGGGTCTGACCAACACGCATATGTAAGTTCTTTTTGTTGTTTATTATCATTAAACTTTTTACAACATCAAACATATAGAGAAATCAAATTAATCAAGTTTACAGATTTATGAAAATAACCGAATAAGTGCCCTCCCCTTGTTGAGAAAAGATCCCAAAAGAAGTTAATAACCCAAAGGTCAAAGATAAACACTAGATTACAGAATAGACTGTGGAGAACAAGTTCCCACTAAATTACTACTCAGTAAAGTACTCAGGTTAACGAAATAAAAAAAGAAGTTAGTACAATGATTGTAACAAAGGAAAATATTTACTCTCTCTCTCTCTCTCTCTCTCTCTGTCTCTCACTCTATCATCTGTGGCCACAAACACTCTTGCTTACCTAATAATGGTGTAGGTATCCCTTGAAAAAAATTACAATAGTCTGAACCTATATTGTCAGGTGTGTTGCCCAAATCTGGCCCCAGTCCAGCCTTTGTATCTAATAATAATTACAAGGTGGACACCAAAGTTGGGGGTTTAATTTTTCCTGGATGAGTTCTGTGTCACCGCATATACTTACTGAAGCAAGACGTACTCGGGACGTTCACGGTTATAAAAGGAGAACAGTAGTTCCTGTATTGTCTAGCCTCTGGTTGCTAAGACAAATGTTACAATATGTAACACTGATAATGATGGTAAATCCTATCGGCTGAATCTTATTGTGAGTGCCGATTTTGAAACAGCGTAGTTTTCTGAATCACTCCGTTGCCATGGCTGTCAAAGGTCAGGAATATATGTTCTTTCGTATGACCAGTGGCTGGAAAATTTTGGTAAATAATTATGTGTAATGTACCGTCCAGTTACAATTAATATTACTGTTTCTATTGGTGTCTCTCTGAATGAAGAAAGAGGACCAAACAGGTCCAAAAATCGAAGACCCAAAATAATAATGTTACTGGTACTATTAGACCGCTGGCCGATTGTTGTGATCACATGCTAGCTAAGGAAAAAAAGAACATTTAAAAAAACTGCTACTATCCTATCCACCCGTACGTTTTCCGCTTTGGCAGGTCGGGAAAAAAAGGTATGTGCCCTCCCCCGTTATTGCCTGCGAGAAAATGAACAGCGCACAAAGTCAATTATTATTCAATTTATCCATACGCGCACTTTAACAAAAATCGCCTGTCACTACTAGCTATTTGTCAGCGTCTGTTGTTTAGTCACATAACATTAACTCTAGTCACTTATTAAATTTCACACGATGAAATATAATGCGAACTCTATTCGGTCACTGATCCGTCACACTTAATAATCTCAGTCAGCTAAGCCGTATCTTCTTGTTAAGAAAAATGGGGTATTTGAAATTACATTACTCTGAACGACTGGCAAGAAATATCTATGCGTTAGGTTATTTCACTAGTTTTAAACGTTAGGGAATTATATTGAATAAAATGGTAAACCTAACACATTTTAACACTTAAGCACAATTTCTATTACCACAAATCAGAAAATAAAATCCCCACGGGACAATTTAACACATTTAGCGAAGAAATGGTTCTAGTCCGTCGTGCTTAGATTATCCAAGAATTTCTGAGCGACTCTAATAACTGAATTTGAGAGAGCGAGGTATATATACAGATTATGGTGTTATAATTCGCACCTCTCTATAGCAGGGAATTCAGGAAATTGTGTTTCCCGGATCACAGGTTTGTTCGTTCACTCTACGCAGCGATGCTGATCGACATCAGAAAACTTGCCGTGCACGGGCCTCTTTTAGATTACGTGCCCTTGCGCAGATCAAACATTATCTCCCCCTGGAACGTGCTAACATCAAAGGTGGTCGGGAAAATATTATAGCCCATTGTCTCTCTTCAAACATTCCGTTATTTCTACGCGCGTCTGCCTAATGACCAATAATTGGCAAATCGCTCTCGTGAGAAACTCAAGTAAACGAATCAGGGCTCGCTGCCTGTTATGTTGGCAGATCACGGAAATTGGTAAATGTCTGTTTGTTTACATGTCCAGAAAAAAGGGCGTGGATTAGGTATGAGTAATGCAGTCAGAAAATTGCGTGGTTTGGCTTAGTAAATGGTAGACACTAAATGGGAAAGCAAAGGCTGTCAGATTACTGTATCAATATTTACATTCCACGTTACAGCGGTTAGAGTGCCGACCTCTTGCGGCAACGGTGCCGGACTCGTAACACGGTGGCGTTCCGCTTCAGTCTACCCAGCTATAAATGGGTATCTCATCATGTTCTTTAGTTAGGGTTAAGCAAAGGCAACGAGAGTGGGAACTAAATATAAGATAATATCGGTAGATTGAGGCGAAAGAGAGAGATAATGCACAGATGAAAAGGAAAAAAGAATGATCATGACTCCAACTACTCAAGTTTCGGAGTAACAGAAAAGACACAGGGAAAACCTTGATCAACAGTCAAGATAACACCAAGGATTCGCCAACTTGGCATTGGCTGTAAATGAGCTACAAGATCAGCAGCTGAGATTAAACAGGAATACAACTGGCCAGATCATAGAGACTTCACACTGAAGAGCTGCCTGCAAGTTTTGCGAAATAACGTCTAGTTTGATAACAGGGGCTTAGTTAGAACTGATGAAGTAAGAAAGAGCTTGTAGGTCATAACTTACTGCAATCATTGCAGCAATATACTATTGTCGCGAAATGATCTTCTGTCATTCGTTTTTTTTTTCTATCTTATCACAGCCTTCATTTGCCTGTCGTTAGTTTCTATATTTTGTTAAATTCTTTCTAGGTGTTGACTTGACTTGACTTTGATCCACTGTCACTGAGCGTCAGCTCTTGGTGACCTTGATGCCATTATGTGTTACTGCGCAGTTTGTATACGTTGTTCTGGGCTGCAATAAAGTGTATTGTCTATGGATGTTTATTCAACTAACCTTACAAACTTCTACCCCCGAGAGGATGAGAGTAGAGGAGTAGCATCTCGATAACCTGCCCCATATTCTCCATACCATTTAACCACAGGGTCCGATTTTTACCAGTCACTCCAAGACATCCAATTTCGTTTGTCTTTGCAAAGGAAATCTAGCCTGATTTTACACGCTCAGCTATAGCGACCGTCGACCAGGTGGGGTTACACTAAGGTGTAAGACATTTTATTACTTCCACCGGCATTATGGCGCACATAAAAAAGCCTAAATAATCTTTACTCCTTGAAGACGATTAAAATAACACAATCTACTTACAGAAGATAGCGAACGAACGAACAAACTTTTACTTTCGAAGGGTTAAGAATTGGGCGCGCAGGCCCGTCTAACATTCTGCCCTTCCACTCTCATTTATCTTGCATATTATGTCCTTTCATTCCCCCATGTTACTTTAAGCATTTTTTGGAGGCATGCAACATTATAAAGGTAATTTAACAGCGTGCATTTACAGTATGCAGTCATAATCAAAATTAAGTATTGTTAATTAAACAAACATTATAATAAAATTAGATTTAATTTTATTAAAAAAATACGTACAGAAATTTATGATTTCATGCATAATCAGATTAGTTGGCATGGTATCAGAACTCATGAAGTATTTGACAGTCTGCTATTGAAGGAGGTGAGACTTGGTGTTATTTCTTTGCCCTCCTTAACCCAAGAGCAGAATCAGTAGGAGAGATAGATGGACATAACTTTATTTAAAAGGGTAAAGAATTGGGGACCAAGGTCTGTCCGACCATCCAGCCCTTTATCTTTCATTCTGTATCCCGACACTCACTCATTTGTTCATCAGCAATTAATCTGCATTTTTGAATGTGTCATTAAACATCAATACACAAATTACATAACATATTCTCGGTTATATCTGTACATTCTTGAGGGAAAATGAAATAATAATAATAATTTCTTACGCACTTTTGTAGCAGGACACATCTTTGAGCAGTAAAAATGTATATCTGCTTATTCGCATACGCATCATCACATTTAAGCAAACAAAATACAATAACTTCTTTCAAAAGTACAGTGCTATGCAGGTACATTCTCACATACATTACATTATATAGCAATACTACGTGGATATTTAAAAAAATTTCGCATAGACAATAACGAGCGGAAGAGGAAAAGAAAGGTTGACATACAGATAAGATGTGGTCTGACAATGGCTGCTTCTATGGGGGTAGATAATCGGTGTTGATTAAGTGTTTAAAAAGTGCTTTGTTAAATGAGTAATCTGTATGTTGGTTTTTTATGTGGTGTGGAAGGCTGTTCCACAAGTAGGCTCCAGAGTAGGCTAGACTCTTTTTGAACAGGTCGATCCTAGGTTTGGGCAGACGTAACTGATTTAATTGTAGTCCCTCTCTGCTACTGGTTTGAAACAATGATTTTAGGTACGGCATGGCATTGTTTGATAAAATTGCGTGAGTCATCTTGACTTTGTTGTAGAGGTGACGTTTTTTTAGGGACAGTATTTTGGGTTCTTTTCGTGTCCTTGCGTGTAGTATCGTGCGATTATCGGTAATCAGACGTACTGCTCTCATATGCAGGGAGTGCTGACCTATAAGTGTAAGCTACTAGATTTCCCATTGTTTGTATAAAAAACATTACGCGCCAGGAGTGGCAGCGTTGGTGTAGTTGACAGTCCTTTTCAGGACGTCCTTCTTAGGGCTTAAAAATGCTAGCAGATTATACTATTAGTCCTTTTCAGAACTACGTATCTATCAATGCAGGACAGACTAGCACTCCTTATTGGGATTAATCCTTTTCAGGGCTACTTCATGTTAGCTGATCGAGGCTAGTAGTCTCTATCAGTGCTTAGTTTTTATTAAAATTATGCTTCATTTAACGGAGTTGTCGTGAGAACGATGAGTTTGCATTTCGATTCTGTAAAACCTATTGTCTACGGCAGCCAAAGTTCCTCGCGGGACATCGAGTTTAAAAAGGGGATTTGTACGCTGGTATGAACGATCGACGTTATTAACAACAGACCGCCAGTTAACCACGTAACTGAATCTACAACCGGTCTGAGTGTGTTGACTCAAGGAAGTTAACGTGTGTCATTCGCTGGACATGTCCCACGGGAAGAAACTATTTATTTTATTAAAGTCGGCCTAGTTAATTGACCAGAAAAGAAGACTGGAGACAGGCCGGTGTCACATAATTTGGTTCGCTCTCTTTTCCTCTCCGGCAGAATTGAACTATCTTTATTGTGCGTACTAATTATGTGCACTATCCGATTGAAGGCACATTCTATTTTCCTACCTTGCGACAGTATTTGGTATTTTCGAGTCAATTTTTAAATTTCTTCCATTCATTTGTGTTGTGTTTGTTTACCTGAGAGTTTGATACACATCAGACCAGATTGGCTGGCAAGGTCATTTTCGTGTCGTGTTTGTTTACCTGAGAGTTTGATACACATCAGACCAGATTGGCTGGCAAGGTCATTTTCGTGTCGTGTTTGTTTACCTGAGAGTTTGATACACATCAGACCAGATTGGCTGGCAAGGTCATTTTCGTGTCGTGTTTGTTTATCTGAGAGTTTGATACACATCAGACCAGATTGGCTGGCAAGGTCATTTTCGTGTCGTGTTTGTTTACCTGAGAGTTTGATACACATCAGACCAGATTGGCTGGCAAGGTCATTTTCGTGTCGTGTTTGTTTACTTGAGAGTTTGATACACATCAGACCAGATTGGCTGGCAAGGTCATTTTCGTGTCGTGTTTGTTTATCTGAGAGTTTGATACACATCAGACCAGATTGGCTGGCAAGGTCATTTTCGTGTCGTGTTTGTTTACCTGAGAGTTTGATACACATCAGACCAGATTGGCTGGCAAGGTCATTTTCGTGTCGTGTTTGTTTACCTGAGAGTTTGATACACATCAGACCAGATTGGCTGGCAAGGTCATTTTCGTGTCGTGTTTGTTTACCTGAGAGTTTGATACACATCAGACCAGATTGGCTGGCAAGGTCATTTTCGTGTCGTGTTTGTTTACCTGAGAGTTTGATACACATCAGACCAGATTGGCGGGCAAGGTCATTTTCGTGTCGTGTTTGTTTACCTGAGAGTTTGATACACATCAGACCAGATTGGCTGGCAAGGTCATTTTCGTGTCGTGTTTGTTTACCTGAGAGTTTGATACACATCAGACCAGATTGGCTGGCAAGGTCATTTTCATGTAGTGTTTGTTTACCTGAGAGTTTGATACACATCAGACCAGATTGGCTGGCAAGGTCATTTTCGTGTAGTTAACCAGTGTTATGTTTCACGGGGAGCGCCAGTCCATTATCGAAACTGGTGACAGATTACAGACACACATGGATGATGTAAGGACGATTACAGACACACATGGATGATGTAAGGACGATTACAGACACACATGGATGATGTAAGTACGATTACAGACACACATGGATGATGTAAGGACGATTACAGACACACATGGATGATGTAAGGACGATTACAGACACACATGGATGATGTAAGGACGATTACAGACACACATGGATGATGTAAGGACGATTACAGACACACATGGATGATGTAAGTACGATTACAGACACACATGGATGATGTAAGGACGATTACAGACACACATTGATGATGTAAGTACGATTACAGACACATGGATGATGTAATGACGATTACAGACACACATGGATAATGTAAGGATGATTACAGACACACATGGATGATGTAAGGACAATTACAGACACATGGATGATGTAAGGACGATTACAGACACACATGTATGATATAAGGACGATTACAGACACATGGATGATGTAAGGACGATTACAGACACACATGGATGATGTAAGGACGATTACAGACACACATGGATGATGTAAGGACGATTACAGACACACATGGATGATGTAAGGACGATTACAGACACACATGGATGATGTAAGGACGATTACAGACACACATGGATGATGTAAGTACGATTACAGACACACATGGATGATGTAAGTACGATTACAGACACACATGGATGATGTAAGGACGATTACAGACACACATGGATGATGTAAGGACGATTACAGACACATTGATAATGTAAGGACGATTACAGACACATGGATGATGTAAGAAGTTGTAATGGTAAACATTACTGTGACGACATGATTTACGTGAGATGTGAAAGAGTGAAAGCGACAGATTCTGTGAGAGAATCAAGGACTATTCTATTAAGAATGCCTGATATCTGCATACACATCAAAGAACACTATTCTCACTATCAGGGTAGTTCACTATTGTGAAACTGAAACAGGAATATTTAGTAGAAAGGTCATCTGTATCTCTCTCTTGATTAAGTTTAAATAGAGACAGAGGATTGATATTCTAGTCACACTTCTATCCATCCCCTGATTGATTTAATTGTTATTTCATTTACAATTATTTTACGGCTCAAGCTCCCTGGTAAAAGATCAAAGAATTTATCTTATCAAACTGATTACCACATTGAAGACAACAACCAAACATCTGACAAGTTACAAAGTAAAGTAAACACGGTTGGTTTAGTTATTCAAATATTAAATAGAATTTTCAAAAGGAAAAAAAATCAAATACAATCCCACTATACAGAATTATGGTTACACTGTTATTAATGCACGTTTAGTGTTACATTAGGCAAGTTTCATCACTTGGTTTCAATGTTTGTGAAGTTGTATGTTTCGCTTCTCAATAGATGTTGTTTTTTTACTGTTACTGTTGTTTTGGGTCATCCCTTCTATTACCGGCCATCACTTCTGTTGCATGATTCTTTTGGCTGCCACTTCTGTTGGTGTATGTGTGGGGGTTGTATGAAAGAGATAGTGCTACAATGTCGGGCTTACTGTTAGTGGCCGACAGGTGTGTAAATATAATGGGCGAATGTCGTGAGTTCTTTAGGTTTGTAAACGTCTGATGTAAACCCACACAACAGTAACGTTAGGTCAGGAAACAGACCAACGGGTAAGACGAATTAGTTTTCAACTTATACACAGTTTATTTACGACAGTAACGTTGACATCATGGACAACAGATCACAGCAAATCACAAGGTATGATAGTAGGTATAATCCATAGATAAAATGAGTGCAACACCAGCAACTCATCATAAATCGACATAGCATACAATCCGTCAGAAAGTTGAGTGCATCACCAGCAACTCATCATAAATGGTAATAATATATAATCCGTCAGAAAGTTGAGTCCATCACCAGCAACTCATCATAAATGGTAATAATATATAATCCGTCAGAAAGTTGAGTGCATCAACGGCAATTCATTATAAATGGTAATAGCCGGTATAATCCATGGCATTAATAATATATTGAATCTCTTCCCTTAAAAAAAAACATTCTGGACACACTAGCGAGACTATAAGAACCGTCTCGAAGCTCTGCCAGATACCTAATGACCGAGATTATTGTTTTCTCAATACAACTCAGTACATCTTCACTCAAGCGCGAACTAACAGCTTGAGATGTGAGCTCAGCTCACCCGTATCTCTCCCCTACTCAGAACATTAGAACACTTTCTTTATGTTTAAAAAAACTAACACATACTCAGTTGAGCTATGTTCAAGCACCCAAATAAAAAATCATCTCATAACTGTAAACGTGCTTACTAGCGTGTCTATAAAAAATCAGACCCATACATAAAAATCCCAAACACTTAAATCCCACTCAAAAACATGACTTAACAGATTACACCAACCCCCGGGGAAAATAAATGATATCATCATTTTTTTTTTTTTTTTGAAAATTACATCGAACAAACATGTGAGATCGATCAAATTCTATTATATACAACACAGAATTATACTGTATGTTAAGTCGTATCAATAAACCAACAATAGAAGGATGGACATATGTGCGGAGTATGAAGATGAAGTATGCAAAGAGGACCAAACATCAAATTCAAACAAAGATGAAGTATATCAAGGATAGACTAACTATGAACCAATAAGTGGAAAGTGAAAAGAGGAGATGAAATGAAATGAAGAATGACCAGCAATGAAATGTGTGTAGTGAAAGAAAGCAATGATACAACATGGTAACAATTTAAATTAATCAACGGATTGTGTGTAAATAAATACAGGTATGGCAAAACAGCATGGAACAAAAAGCAATACATATATAAAACAGAAAAGAAAGCTACAATCTAAATAGAGCATAATAGGCAAGAGAAACAAATTAATTAACTTATTAAGTACTAATAATGAGCTTATTACTGAAATCAGAAACTAATACCGCGTATAGACAGTTACTACTGGTGCACAACTAAGTGCTGGGTAATGCAAATAAATAACAATGTCAGAGAAAAAAAAACACACACACACTTGGTAAATGTTCACTACCGAAATGTATCGTAATGATACGTTAAACGGACGACAATAACGTTGACATCATGGACAACAGATCACAGCAAATCACAAGGTATGATAGTAGGTATAATCCATAGATAAATTGAATGCAACACCAGCAACTTATCATAAATCGACAAAGCATACAATCCGTCAGAAAGTTGAGTGCATCACCAGCAACTCATCATAAATGGTAATAATATATAATCCGTCAGAAAGTTGAGTCCATCACCAGCAACTCATCATAAATGGTAATAATATATAATCCGTCAGAAAGTTGAGTGCATCAACAGCAGTTCATTATAAATGGTAATAGCCGGTATAGTCCATGGCATTAATAATATATTGAATCTCTTCCCTTAAAAAAAAAACACTCTGGACACACTAGCGAGACTATAAGAACCGTCTCGAAGCTCTGCCAGATACCTAATGACCGAGATTATTGTTTTCTCAATACAACTCAGTACATCTTCACTCAAGCGCGAACTATCTGCTTGAGATGTGAGCTCAGCTCACTCGTATCTCTCCCCCAACTACTCAGAACATTAGAACACTTTCTTTATGTTTAAAAAAACTAACACATACTCAGTTGAGCTATGTTCAAGCACCCAAATAAAAAATCATCTCATAACTTAAACGTGCTTACTAGTGTGTCTATAAAAATTCAGACCCGTACATAAAAATCTCAAACACTTAACTCCCACTCAAAAACATGACTAAACAGTTACTCAGCTTTGGGAAGATTTGTTGGTCTTCTGGGGTTGATGTTGGCGTTTTATGACTCAACGGGTTGCCCTGGCTGTAGTCTGTCCTCTCGTTTATATGGACTATAGTGCAAACTCAGGATCTCTGCTACAGTCTCGTACTTCCGCATATTTGCTTGGTACTGCATAAGAACGTTCTAGTCTTCACCATTAAGACTGAAAAATACACATATTGGAAGCTTCGTAAGTTTCCTGCTGAGGTAAACTTCATCTTCCCTCTCCTTTCTATTTTCTGACCATCAGATAATTATACGTCCCAGACAACAGCAGGTAACTTGGTACCTGTGACGCAACTCAAGGTTTGAGCAGTACACGCGTTCTCCCTCTCCTCCCCGACTCACAATGTAAGCCTCAGTATTACTAATATGCCTAGGGCTGATATTGTTTGTTTACACTAGCCAACGAGGGCTTATCAATACTTAGGCCGAGCGAAAGTTACTCTTTCGTTACTGTCCCCGCTTCTATCATTCACGCTTGGTTAATCGTGGACAATATTGAAACACTTGTCCCCAAACAAATAAATTAACATATGTGTATCTAAATAATTATCAATAATAGTTCACTAATAAACACACAAATTGTACATTTAAGACAGAGTGATTGAACAGCTGATATATTATTAACACAGAACTCAGTAATGACAGAAGTGAAAGTTAATGATTGATAGATCTATATTTTCCCTGGCTCCAGTTGGAGCAGAGGTACAATATTGGCTAGATAACCAAAGAAAGATCTATGTAGATCATAATGGATGAAATCTGTCTTGCTGTTCAGCACAAGTGATGCAAAGACAGTCAGTTGTTATGCAACTGAATAAGAAGAGGTGGCGAATCTTGCACATATCAGAGAACAAGAGTTAATTGTTACAATGAAATGAAAATACAGCTGTAACTACATCTTAAAACTGATCACAAATGTATATATACATATAAGATAATCAGGTATTTATGAATAATAAACATTTTCGAAATACCCTTTCAACGAAGTCACTACTGCCCTGGTTCTTGATGTCTTTAGGTCGTTTAGTTCAATGACTTAGAATCCTAATTAAATGTTGGTACAGTGTGAATCGTGGCTGTATGACCGCGCCCCAGTCTTGGTTCTTTGTTGAATTCCAGAAACTATAGGGTTCCGACATTTAACATGTCATCCTATTCCCTTCCCCAAGCATCACGTGTTTGGTGGGCAGTCTCAAAATGTCAAAAGTATCTCTATTCTCCAACGAGCTTGCGTTGGTCCAGGATGGCACATTTAATCTAAAAAAATAAGCTGTCCTTTATCTGGGCTTCTCTGTCTATTGCATATGTCCCCAGATTCGTTAAATATTCCGCGTTCAGAAACTTTATGGTGGGCAATAAAAATGTCTTTGTTTCCTTACTTGCCCGAATAATTAAACGGGTATATCTCGCCTCCTAGTCTCTGAGTCGGTAAATCTTACCAATTACGCCATCTGTTAGGGGCATTTTATGACTCTTGATGTCAAGTGCTAACCTTACTGGGCGATTATGATGCAGCATCTCGTCGACACGAAAGTCTGCAGTCGTCTCTGTTCTCATGTCTAACCTATCTAAATGTGCATGGAGAACGACTAGAAAAGTGTTGACAGCAGAATATGGCAACAGTACATGACGCGCTGTTACGCCGCGACAGTCTAATACTAAGAAGGAAAATGGTAAGGAAAATTGACGTAGTTATAGGAGAAAGGCAGAAGAAACAGATTGACAAATTTTGGTTTCGCCAAAATTACATAGAATAGACGAATATATCAATTCCGTTCACGGAAAATTTACCGTTTGAATTTTACAAATGCATGAGTCATGCAGAAAATTCCATAAGGACAGTTGCCATAACATGCACTTTTGAATGTATTGGCTGGCATTTGAGGCGCGAATAGACATTCACGTTGATTGGAAATTTTGTCGGAAACGCCAGGTGTGGGCGTGGGCCGGGAAACTGCAGTATAACGTAGCACATTTTAGACATATAACACTGCATTCCAGAATCGTCAAAGCAAACAGCTCGGACTGAAGCCAGGAATGAGTAGAAGTTAGGATTCTGAATTTATATGAACGGAAAACAAGTATTGGGGCACCTTTTGAATAATACAATGAGGAAACTCCATCTTTTAATACGGAAACAGGACTCTTATAGGACCTACTCACAAAGTCACAGAGGGAGTCTTTAATAGAAATAATACTCCAGACGCGCGTTCGAGGCATTTTTATCAAGTTGCCAGGACTATTCTACTGAGCCAGAAGTCTAAGTTCCCAACTAGTTTGGGGTAAGTTGTAACATATTTGTATACTTTGAATTTGACATGTTTGAACTTGCTGATGGTTTCACGGGTCCTTAAGAGGCTATCAACCTCAACATGTGAAAATGATATGTATTTATGAACCACCACAGCAAAGCGCTAGTGATTGCTTCATGCGAGTTCTCACAGGGAGCCAAAAGCAGAGGTAACCCCAGACTCCAAGTGGAGCAGGGAGTGGAAGATGATGCCGTCCTATATATACATACATACATACAAACATACATACACACACACACACACACACATATATATATATATATATATATATATATATATATATATATATATATATATATATATATTTATTTATTTATTTATTTATTTATTTATATACTATCATTCGTAATAAGTGTATGTATATTTAAACATGTCTAACCAGACACAAGCCACTTGCCGCTGTCCAGTTAACATTTTCCCCAGTAAAGTAACTTAAATAATGGTGATTTTCATCATATCCCCTGAGTATATGATATACGCTCTGTCGTAAATTTATTTTGAGAGAAAAGAGTCTTAGAAATAGTGGTCCGGTTTAGAGTGGAAAATGATGATGGAAAGCTCAGTGATAGAAAATGTAGATATTAAATAGTTGCTTCACAGCGTGCTGGAGGAGAGTAAAGACAGACTTATTTACGACAAATCGCTTCTCTCAATCTTCTCTTCCGCTCTCCTGGTCAAACAATTATTTGCCAGTTTTCCAGACTCGCATCTGCGCGCACACCGATTTGGTGTTTTTCACACACACAGACGATGTAGATACAAACTATATTAAACGAATAGGGGAAAAGTTGGGCTGTGGGTATGTCCAACACCGTACTAAATGAGTTTATGTGATTTTATTCACTTTAAACATCAATCACTAACAAATATCAGGTATTACATAAATTATCATAAGTACACTCAAATTGCAAATAACAAATTTGGGGAGGGGGTGCAGAAGACTGGTATCGACTAAGCCCTTCCCGCTTATTAGACAAAGATAAACCCAGTCCAGAGATAGATAATATCAGGAACATAGGTACGTTAACCTAACAGTGAAGTTAATTACTCTGAAGGAGGGGTTACAAAGTTAGGTATAGGTGATAGAAAAAAACCTGTTCTTCCCAGCTGTTCTTCCCTTTACTAAGCAAATGGAAAGGAGGGGGTTTATAAACAGAGTTAACCAATTAGCAACTCCAACTTAAAGGAACAATGCAGGGGTATTCAGAGAGAACCAGAAAAATTATATTACTAGGCAAGAAATGTTAAACAAAACAGGTTTACAAAAAACAAAAAGAAAAAAAACGATTAAATTTCCTGTCATTCACACACACAACGCGTGAGGGAGGATCCACACTCATATACTCCACACACTGAACGAATGCAGCCTCTCAGCGATCTCCATAAAAATTATAAAATAACACAGTCAATAGTAAGTCTTTTGCATTTTATGAATACAGTGAGCTAAGCGCGAGTCCTTCGATGTCCCGCCCCAGATGTTTTGCGAGGGTTTGATGTGTGAGCGCGCGCGCGCGCGTCTAGTCTCACTATTAACGCAACGACTTGCGAAGGCTAAGAGTTCTCGTGTTGAGTAAATTATATATTATAAAAAGGATTCTATGGGATGGCACTAACACAGGTTCGGCACAAGGGGTTGAAAAATGAAGAGCGATACTCTCTTTAAATCCTCCGACGTATTGGTAAAATTCCTTCTATGCGTTAAGATATAGTTTTATTAAATCCATTTGCGTGCGCGACGCGGGTACTAGGCTCAGTCCACCGGCGCGGAAAATTATGTAGCGTCGGAGCGGACACAGAAAACAGTATAATAGATATCGCTACTGGCTATGATTCTACCATTCCAGTTTTATCTTCAGCGCGGATTTGTAAGCTTGTGTGAGCCGAGAGATCGGTATGAAAGACTTTAAAATGATTCGTGGTTGCTTCTATTTCCCATAAATCTGAACAGCTAGGTCGCAAGACACGTCCTACAAAGATTACAAATTGAACAACAGATAATATTTCTTCAATATGACTGGAAGTTTTAGACATGATTTCTTTAATTCCTTTCTTAACTATTTAGCTGAACCGCAGGTTACGATCACTCTGTGTGAAAGAAAAAAAGACATGTATCATACCTGAACACAATCACCGCGATAAATTCTTCCCGTAAGCCTATAATACACTCGAGTATTTAATTTAGTTTTAAAAAAACACTTGCGAATTCTAGGTGTTAAAACACACGTCATAAAAAGCAATTGACAGGAGAACGAGTAATGTATTAATTATAAATTCCTTCGCGACTTTTAACGATTAATTGAAGCATTCTAGTA
Organism: Oreohelix idahoensis; assembly: GCA_024509875.1. Classification (NCBI taxonomy): domain Eukaryota; kingdom Metazoa; phylum Mollusca; class Gastropoda; order Stylommatophora; family Oreohelicidae; genus Oreohelix; species Oreohelix idahoensis. The sequence goes on from JAMPIV010010159.1 coordinate 751,852, forward strand.
GGCGTCGAGTTGAGCGAAATAATAATAGAATAGATCATTAGAATTTCCAACAAGGAACTAAGAGAGTAGATATGTTTGAAGTTAATAGAATTAAAATTAACACAAAAATCCATTCTGAAATAGAGACTGAACTAAGAACTCTAACTGACGGATGACTTTACACAATATAGATATACCGCTAATATACCGCTCTCAGTAGAGATGAAGAAAACTACATGCAAATATAAATTATAAATGTCGATCCAGGGGAAACATAATATAAACATAGATTTTCAAGTAAAGCAAGATCTTTCTGTAAAGGTCTGGCCAGCGATTAATAAATCTGTCTAGTCTTTTCATGGTCTAGTTTAGCTAATATGGAATGTAGAAATTGAGTGGGACCAATGATAAACTATGAACCAACTATATTTGATCTCACAACTTTTGGGGATCCTGACCGCGCCAAAGACCAAGAGAAAAAGCCGCCCCCAATTCTCGTATACGCTCGCGCTGCCCGTTTCGGCTTTCCCTCGCTCTCTCTCGTATTCTGGACGCTATAGGACCACCGCGAGACCGAAATTAGCGGCAAAGCAACTGCGTCGTCGTATCAGACCACTACCGTCTCTTTGAGATAAACCCGATAGTCTCCCCTGAAATGCCTCATCCCGTCTTCTCTTGATCTCGTGCCGCATACTTGTAATGAGTCCCGTGAATGATTTCTGCGAAAAACGAAAAGCTTAACAACAAATGTTCATAGACTAGAGTCTTCTACACATAGTCTTATGAAAAAACTAAAAAGTCCCTTTAAATCACCACATACAGCCGTCGTAAGGGGGGTGCGAAGCAATCTGAGAAACGTACACTTAGTCTCAAACTAGGTAAAGGACGTAACTGGACACAACGTGCGATGCGCCCAGCGTGTTTTATGACAGTGGACGCACCTTTAGATATGAGCATGATTTACTGAGTCAATTCATATATTTGTGACCTACGAGATGTGTAGGGTGGATCTGATTGTGGGTGATATTATAACAGAGGATGATGGGGAGTTACAGATATCATGTGTGTCACCAATGCTTGCCTACAGTAATAGAGCTCGCGCGCGAGTGTGGTTCGTACTGCAGGGGGGCGAATGGAGCAGTGCGCGCCTGACGCGATGTCTTCATACCTCTGTGAATAAAGAGTCCAGCGATTGATGCAGAAGACGGAAAACCGTAGAGGAACAAGGAGAGCGTCGCCCGACGCCTGAACGCTGAGGTCGTTAAGAGTTCTTTATAGGAAGTGCCGCGCACAAGACTAATCTGAACGAGCGTGTCTGGATGCACAGAGCGCGGGGTGAGGATGAAGAGAGGATAGTTTCCATAGAAGTGAGAACTTGCAGTGATGGGAGCGGGTGTGCGATGAGTACGCCGTTGTGTGCAAGATCAGGGGTGGGAGCAGAGAACATTGCCTAGGTGCAACTAAGCTAGAATACCGTTGTCCGAGCTTTATTTAAATATCCGACTTCCAAAGGGCTACTGAAATGAGCATGATCAGGTCACGTCGACTGACATACGGTGCATGACAGTAGCTGCTTTGACCCGAGCCTGACTGGACGGCGTCGACGGTGAGCGTCTCGACTACGACGCAGGGGAAATGGTTATCCTTGCGGTACAGAGTGGGGAGTGTCCACCTCCGTCAAATGTTACTGTGTGCTGACAACGTTGACAGTGCGCGATAGACAGCAGGCGAGTAGGCTAGTACGCGTGTGTTCGCACTTATAAAGGTGATCATAGTGTACCTCTATAGATCCGGAGTAGGCAAACCTGAGTGCTATGATGAGTGATCAGTTATCGAGGGCAGTGCGCGTGCAGTGGGGGGGTGGGATCCGTGTAAGGTTGCTGGAGGTAAGCTGAGGACAGATAAGTAATGCGAGCAATTGGGCTACGTCTGCGTGGACGGACGGTGACGTCTTAGAGCGGATCTGTGTCGTGGTGTGCGCGTTTGGAGTATTGGGCTTGCCATAGAGCGAGTTGTGTATCGACCAGCGGTGTTCTTCAGATAATACGAGTGGCGCGCCAACAGGCGAGTCCGTGAGTAGGAGAATGAAGTTTGTGTCGCGCTGGCATGAAAGTGTAGCGATAGGGACGAGGGGAACGAAAACGCGCGAGGCTGATGTGGGAGGAGCGCGTTGATATAGTGCTAGGGTTCTTGGCTGTAAGACGCCCGGAGTAACTGGTAAGTAGATCCTCTGAGGAGCATAGGATGGGTCGAGAGCGCGTGTGGAGCAATATTGGTTAGGGGCGAATCATAGGATTGCCGCTGCAGTTAATGCAGGTGTGTCGAAGGCCGCAGGAAGATTAGGATATGAGTGAGAGTGTGTGGCCAGCTAGTGCGAGCGAGTAGGTGAAGGAGAGCGTCCACGAGAGCGTCGCATGGAGAGAGGCAATCCGGATGTGTGTGTGCCAGAGAGATGCAAAGGGCGGAGGACGTTCAGCTCACGTTAAGATTATATACGCGTTATCGCATGCAGCTAGGTTGTGCTGTGAAGAGCTGATCATACAAGTGTTTGAGAATAGTTTAGCGGATCCTGAGCTGGTTAGTTGGATAAAAAGCCTATGCTAGGGTGCGAAGTCAGAGGAAGACGGTGAGTCTTTATGCAGTATGCAGAGTAGCAGATGGTGGTTAACAACGCAGTCAGCGCGATGTTAGGTGAGTGATGTGAAGTGTTCGTGGTCGAGGAAGTCCTCGAGTAGCGCGGTTCGTATTAGAAGCAACCGGGTGTAAGTGCAATGCACGAGCCGTGAACTTGCACTTGATTGAGGGCTTGCGATGCAGACAGCAGCGATACACTCTGTGGAGCTGTAAGAGATGTATGACGGCGCCTTAGAAGAGTGGGGGGTGTGTGGTTTGAGGGGGGGAGGAGGATGGGGGGGGGGAGGGGCGGGGCGGAGAGCGGTGGGCGGGTAGGGAGGGGGGGGATGGGGAGGGGGGGGGGGGGGGGGGGGGGGTGGTGGGGGGGGGGGGGCGTGGGGGGTGGGGTGGGCGGGGGGAGGGGGGGAGTGGGTGGGGGGTGGAGGGGGGGGGGGGTGGAGGATTGGGGGAGCGTTAGGGGGGGGGGGGGGGGGGGGGGGGAGGTCGGCGTGTGGTGGTACGGTGGGGGGGGTTGGGATAGGTACAACACCAGGGGAGGGGGAGGGGGGGGGGTGGTGGGGGCGGAGGGGTGAGGGGGTGGAGAAGGGTGGGGGGGGTGAGGGGGGGGGGGTGGGCAGAGGGTCGGCGGGGGGTGGGGGCGGGCGGGGGGGGGGGGGGGGGGGGGGTGGGGTGGGGTGGAGCGGGGGGTGGGTTATCGGTATGGTCGGGGGGCGGGGGCGCTGACCAGCTTGTCTATTCCGGACGCGTGCGAGAGATGCAGGTCACTTTTAGCGTAGCGGATTGGGTATAGCTCGAGTGAGTATTTGAACCAGTGGGAGCGGGTCGTAGTAGTATATAGCAATTTCAAGAGCCAATTCAATGAATTTGTGGGCGAGCCCGAGGTACTGCTGGGGAGGAAGAGAGTCCGCGTATTAGAGAGCGAGTGTGTGCGCACTGAGAGTCTGTTTTATATAAGCCCTGTGTGCGGTTTGTTGAGTATACTGTAAGATTGTCGCCAACTTGACATCTTTAAAGGATATCTTGTGGGTTAGCGGTCAGATATGGGAGATACATCCGATGGCAACCATCATCATCTTCCACTGATCTGCCGATATCAGATGGTGCGTGACTAGCCCTGTCAGTGCTGCTGTGATGGATGGGCACCCGGTCCTTTTACCAAAAGTGGTCATTAGTGCGCGTGCTTTATGTGGGCAAGGACCTTCTCGCTTGGGATGCGCATTGAGATGGATGGATCTGGTGTATAGTTGTTAGAGGAGTTAGGAGGTAGCGATTGGTTAGGGACGTAACACGTGGCTTGCCAGTATCCGAGTGGTGTGCTGAATGGTTTAAATGTGCTATATCCGGTGGTGGGTCAGAGTAAGCAGATCGGAGACGTTCTGCCAGAGGGATGTGAGGTCTCTACACTATATTGTGTGCAGCTTTAGGTATATGTGTGTGGAGTAGCTTATTATTGGCGTGTAGGTAGTTTTCGGGCGTGAGCGGGCTTTTAGCTTAAGTAGTGTTGGTGTACTAGAGGGCGATACGAACGCGCTCTACCGTACTGTTATAGCCTTACCTTAAGCACAGATACCGGATACGTATAGCTAGCAGTAGACGATCTGCCGTCGGTCACCGTTCGGTCTGTGCGAGTACCTAGTAAGATTCATAGTGGCACCGTGGGTTGGAGAAAGGGGGTCGAGCCGCACAAAAAGATAGGTGTACGTGCTGACGGCGGGGGCAGACATGACGGGCGCGATAGGAGAGCTGGCGTGTGGGTACCTCTTCGGGTAGCTGACGAACGGTCCAGTCGCGTGGAATAATATTATGTTGCGGCGCACGTGGAGCTCCGAGTAGACCCGTCCTGACCGGCGCGGCTTGAGCGTAACGATCATGTATTGGTGGTGAACAACCAAGAGAACGGATTCGCACGTGAGCCCTAATCTCGTTCCGCGTGTATCGAGAGGTGGGATGGGAGTGACTTGTTGGGGTATGGGATATGATTATTTGAGGCCCGAGGCAAGATCTTAAAGAGAGGACTTCGTCCTCCGGGAAGGGATAAAGAAGCGGAGGGCTTAAGGCATGAAGTTGGAGCCATGGAGCCGATTGTGTCCGGTGCGAGAGGGGATCTTGTAGTGAGTATGGGGAGAATCCGAAACGCGTGTAAAAAGTTATCACAAGGCTTGCTTGCGGTAGCAGTATGCTTATGTGTGAAGTGAGTGTCGAGTGGTGAGCTGTACGTGCGTTCTGGGCCGCAACATAGTGTCCAGTTAGTGGATCGGAACACGTAAGAAGTCAGGATAACGGCGTGGTATGGTCCTTCTGTTTTGTCAGTTTTCGCAAGAGAGCTCGAAGTAAGTGTCGACAGCGAAGGACCGCGTGAGTGTGGGCGAGGAAGTGGAGTGTATGCCGCTGCCTATGGGGCGATGATGTGTCGGCGATCCATAAGTCGGAGTATGAGCTGTGTGCGGATGTGGTGCAAGAGATGCCAGGAGATGCGCGACACCGACTGGTGTGCACTGTGGGGTCGTCAGGATGTAACGCTAACGGCTACACCTAGATCGCGATGGGATCCTAGAGAGTTTGCATTGCCTAGTTCCTCCAATGGCGTTAGTGGTGAGAGGTTTGTGTTAATTCGTGTCGAGGAGGCAGAAGTGGCTATGTGTTTGGAGGTCCCATGAGTGATGTAGCGCGAAAGAGGAGAAAGTTGGGCGCGCGGCATTGTGTTCGATAAGAGAGCTTGTGGGTGTGCGATAGGAGGGCGAGGGGGTGGGCGTCGGTACTGCGGGGGGAGGGGGGGAGGGGCAGCGTGTGTAGATAGCGAGTTTGGACTCCGTGTATGCCGAGTGTTTGCTCGTATCTAGCGAGGTCTACAATATCACCATCCATAGTGAAAAGGATGTCTGCTCCGTTTGTATCGGGGGTCCGCGTTGGGATTAGTCATGCCTCGAGGATAATTTATTTAAAGCGACCGGGTGCGCCAAATGGACAGTGGTGGATCCTGTATAGTTATTGGCGCCAGCGCGAGAGCCGATCAGGATAGTGCAGCGCAGCAAGTGTATCGTGGCGCGATGCGCGCCAGCGGGCCTTCTGGCTGATGGCCCCTCTTGTGGTTACACAGGTTGGAGTGTGTGTTCCACACCGGCTCCTTAGTTCCCAATGAACACTTATCTACATCCCAGGATACTGGGTAGATCGGATCATCCATTATGCCGGCATTAATAACTCCTCTGACAAAGTCAGAGTGTATTTCTAAACCAGTGCGATAGGAAAAGCGGTCCGGGTGCGTCACTCCTAATACTCCCCACTAAGTTCGACGTTCCTCTCTGCCTGACCTGGTTTGACTAGAAGTCTAGCAACAATACAACGAAAACTAAATCCAGTTTCAAGAGACAAGTATTTGTGTACCATTCAAATTACGTTCCTCGTTGAAGGTCTCCCCCTCAGGTTGAGAATCACTGACATTGACTCTATCCTATCGATGCTGTAATGCAAACAGTCCAATGCGGTTTGCACCTGTTTGTTTGCCTGATCAGACGTTCCTGTGTGTAATGACTTCCTTTCCTTGACCTTGGTGGCCGCGCTGCCACGAAGGCTTGTTGGGTTGATCACAATTGTTGTTGTGGGGTTATAAATCGGTTTTTAAGAAGAGGAGTCGGATTATAGTATTCCGAGGTAGGTTTTCTGTTACAGTCTGTGAGAGATCGAGTTGTTGGTTAGGATACGAGTTGGGAGATGCAACGGGAGTGAGGATGTGTGAAGAGACTGATGCGGGATGTGCCTAGCGTGCCTAGATTCGTTAAATCGTGATGAATAGCTCAACAGTGTGTGGGTATTCACGTTTAGTGGGCTGGAAGTTCTAGGGGGGCCAGTTGGCATTGCAATAGCGTCGTTCTTTATTTAGTAGATGTCTTCACCTGGACGCCCCCTTATTCGAGGTGGTGGAGGTGGGCCAAACGATTCTAAGCGAGTAGGAGGTCAGTGTGCGACAGGGAGTCTGAGTGGAGCAGTAGATATAGAGAACTGTCTCCAGCGCTGAGGACAGAGTTCGAGGGAGTGCCCTGGCAAAGAGGAAAGAGGGATGGTAGGTCGAAATAAGTACGCCGAGTGCGACTTTGTAGCGCGATAGACCCGTTGTCGACGTGATAAAGAGGAAGCTGGTGTAGAACTGTTTCCGTGTGTGCTCGAGCGTTTTATCGGCATGAGTACTGAACAAGCAACCGGAGGAACTTTCGTGGCATGCGCGCGTGCGGGATGCGAAACTGCAGGAAGAATGGCCTATACGAGAGCGCCCAGGTGTCCATAATCAGTGGAGATGTGGGGGTCGATCCCGCGATGGAGGTTTTGGTTTACCTCGTTCGCGAGAGACATTGGGGAGCCTTTCATGACGCTGAAAGTTTTGAGCGCCCCAGCGGTACCTCTCTAACCATAAAGATTCGCGAGTCTCTCGAAAGTTTTCTAGGTAGCTGACAATTTTTCGTTAGGGGCGGATAGACGCGCGTGGATTCAATAAGAGAGCGACCGTGACGCAAGCAGTTAATTGGGCGAGGCGCGAGCGTGTGCTGGAAGATCCATTGTGATAGTGGATGACACGAGTGGGCGAACGTACTGCTCGGCGCGCGATATAGAGAATGAGCGGAGTCAGCTGCCGACACTCGAGCAGGCGCGGATGCGTGCTAACTCAAGTCGTCTTTCCTTTCTCTGACGCTCACTTGCGTGCGTGTGGTCGTGCGCGATCCTGCAGCCTGGAGTGACGAGAGAGCGCCTGCGGGTGCGGATCGCCATCTCTTCCCTGCGAATGAGTTCGATTCTGCGACCGAATGAGCGATCGTGCGGCCTCGAGAAGCTGGTTATTCCGAGCGTTCTGCCCCTTGCGAGCCCGTTCCTCCGCCGCTACAGTAGCGAGATAGAGAAGTTCCAAGTGTTAGATAAGGCGCAGATACGGCGATCTTCGAGGTTTAGGAGCGTGTCCAGTGAGGTCGACCATTGGCGGCGGAGCGGTTGCCTCGAAAAGGATCTTACGCACGATGGTCCCTCGTGCCATAGTGACAAGAGAGAGCAGTTGATGCTACTAAGTACAGCGAAAATAGTAGAAGGATGGCGAACAACGAGAGGGAAACACGTCAAAAGCTCGCTAGCGGAAAGAGCAGCGCAAACTAAGAAAAAACAAGAAAGGTACTTATAGGGAGTTGCGCCATCCTATGAGCGCGTTGACGCTTAGCAAAGCTTGCGGTCGCTGTGTCGAGATTATCGGGCAGCGTTAATGGCGGCTAAAGCCAAGCTACTAGCCTACGTAAATGGGAGCGCGTGATACGCAATTGGAAGAACAGAAACACGTGTTATACGTAGACAGTAGGAGAGAAGTTTAGACAGGAAACGACGCAAGAGTGTAGAAAAAGGTTGTAAAGAAAAAGAAATTAGTTCCAGTGAACAGAGAGAGAGCGCACGAGCGACGAGTGTGCGAGACAAACACGTGCCCGTATTGGTGACAATTATGAAAGGAATAGCCGGAAGTTTACTATAAGAGTATTTAGAAATCAGGCACCCGAGCCTGTACATTAGCGCAAGCACAACTTCTAAGTTATATAGAAGCTTCAGAGACGCCCTTGAATACGAGGTAGCAGAGCAGAGCACCGCAATCCCAGCAACTCGTATAGACGAAGAAAGAATATAGTAATTATCACCGCGCGAGAGGATAGCGGTGAAAAAGAGCAGTGGCGCGCGAGATTTTTGTGAATCTGCAGTACGGAATTCTCTGCGTGGAGAGAAAACGACGCGAGTTAAATATGCTGTGTGACAACCCAAAGAGTAATGAGGAGAAGAACGAGTTGTCAAGTGTAATTATTTACCTTTATTTCCGCTAAGAGCACAAGGCGAGAAACATTCACAGCTCAACCTAGTAATAGGACCCAACTGTAAGAATCCGACTCAGCGCAGAGAGCTTTAACCCCTGATGCTATGAGTGCCTCGCAGATGTGAGCTCAATAACCGCATAACGCAGCCCACAAATGAGTGTTTGCTTCAAATGAAGCGAGCAAGAGAGGAAAATCCCGCGAGCCAGGCCAAATATTGGCGGTAAATGATCAAGTTTGAGGAGGAAAAGATCTTAGAATGAGGTGGTGTTCCGGATAAAGAGTAAAGAGGTGAGTGGATTGAACCATATTATAAAGATGTAGGGAATATTCAATAGTGTCAGGGGGGGGGTATCTAGCATTGGCGTTGCAGAGGGCGGGACGAGAACAGACGGAGCAAGATATAGCTGAGACAAATCGCTTCTCTCAATCGTCGACGTTCCTCGTCCTGTCAAGGACAATTAGGATTGCCGAGTGTTATGCGCAACTCGCATCTGCGTGTCGCACAGGAGCCGAGTGTTAGAGTTAATTTTCACACCACACAGACGAAGGAAGTGTAAAGCGAGCACTAGATAGTATAAACGATAGTGGGAAAAGGGGGTTGGGCTAGTTGGTGTATGTCCAACACCTGTAGCTAAATGTGAGTTAATGTGATGATTTTATACACTTGAAAACATCACGATGCAGCTAAGCAACGGATGAGTGCAGGTTATCTACATAATAGATATAAGGTGCACAATAAGGGCAAGATGCAGATATAGCGCGCAAATGGTTGGTAGTGGTATGAAGTAGCTGACATTGGTATCGCGCGTAAGCCCAGTCCGCGCTTAATATAGCAAAGAGGTAAACCCGAGTCGCAGAGTATAGTACTAATAGTAAGAACGATAGGTCGAGTTTATAACGCTAAGCGGCGTTGAGAGGTGGTAGCGATTACAGGGGTGAAGCGTGAGGGTTAGCATCGCGGTGAAGAGGTAGAGAGGTAGTGTATGTAATAAAAAAACCTTTTAGCGATCGCGCCACAGTCGTACCGCTGGTTCGCTAAGGCGAATATGGGTGCAATGAGTTGTATGAGATAATAAGTCCAGAGTTTACCAATTCTCTACACTCCACACTGAGAAAGGGGGGGGAGACAACGTGCAGGGCGCGAGACAGGAGAGAGAATTTAAATTAGCTAATGGCAAGAAAATAAGCAACGGATTACGGCAAAACGACGAAAAGGACGACTTGTAAGCAGTGCCAGGACGAGGAGGTCCATACACACGCCGTGAGGGATGCCTACACACGAAGGACACCGACCACTTACCGTAAATGAGGCTCCGACGAGAGCGCACCGATAAAAATATGATAGGAGAATGCAGCATATATCTTTATTGACCTATGAACAAGTCTTAGTCGCTTCATAGTCCCCCCCAATGTGCGAGGGTTTGTGGTAACAAATATTCGAGCAGCTAAGTCTGCGACCGCGCTTACGGAGGCTAGTTATGATGTTCGAGCGGTGAGAGTTATTATATAGATTGATATGAAAAACGTGGGGAGGTTCTTATGAGTGGTGCGCGCGATGCACAGCGACGAGGACGACGGTGCACAGGTGAAAGCAGAAGATATTGGTCCGGTCTTTAGGAATCCTCGCGCTAAGTTATAATTCCTTCGCCTGGCGAGATGGATATTTTATTAAATCCAATGAGGAAAAAAACTGAGTGCGTCAGTGCCCAGTACCGAAAAGATTAATGAGCTTCTACGAGCGAGCAGCGCGCGAGGGTAAGACCGGTAAATATTATGATATCGTCGCTACTGGTGGCTCTGATTACCGGAGTCGCGCGGTTTATCTGACAGGTTTGTAAGGGTAATTTGAGGATTATTTCTTTAAATGTTCTTGGGTGGGCTTTATTTTCATTTAAATTCGTGGAGCGACAGCTAGAGTCGCAAGGACCGCCACAAGATTATATTTTAAAAGAAATGTTTCTGTTCAATATGACTGGAAGTTTATAGAGATGATATTTCTTTATTTCTTTCTTTATTTAGCTGGCCGGGTGCATGGTTACGATCACTCTGTGTGATGAAAGAAAAAAGACATGTGTAACGATACCGAAAAATCAAGCGCGATAGAATTTCCCTGTTTAAGCCTATAGTTTAAAACACTCGAGTTATTTAAATTATGGTATTTCAAGGCTAAACACGCGTGTGCGAAAATTCTAGTGGTTAAAAAACACACGTCCTATACGGAAAACTAGGACTTAAACTGAGATTTATTCGAATTATAAATTCCTTCGCGACTTTAAAAGTTAATTTGAAGGTGCATCTATTTATCTTTTTGAAAAATATAGAATGAGATAGATCAGTTATATTTACAAGACTGGTGAACTATTTGAGATGGTTTTTAATTATAAAGATTAAAATAACACAAAATCCATTGAAATAGAATGACTGAACTTAGGACCACTGACTCAGCCTTACGACACATAGATATATTGGACCGCTTTGCACAGAATAGAAATCACTGCAAATATATACGTATAAAATCCAGGGGAGCGCGCGAAAATATATAACAAGATTTTAATAAAGCTATTGCTTCTGTCAAAGTGTCTGGCCACGAGTGATAACGTGTCTAGGTCTTCTTGAGTGTCTATTTTAGCTAAACTAAAATGGAATGTTAAGTTGAGTTGGGACATGATAAAGCGGTTGACATCTTTTTTGATCTCACGAATTTTGGGATCTGACCGCCAAATCAAGAGAAGAAGCCGCCCCCTGTCTTCGTATCCGCTCGCTGCTGCTCCGTTTCGGCTTTCCGTTCCGTTCTGCGTTTTGACACCGAGACGCGAAAATTGACTGCGTCTCGTATGCCGCATACTAAATCCCTCAGAGTCCCCGGTGGAATGAGTTCTGGCAAACGAAAAGTTACAACAAATGTTCAGGGGTTCTAATGTTATGAAAAGCTAAAAGTCCCTTTAAATCATCCATCATATCAGGGAGAATTCACTTGTCAAACTAGACGTACGTCACACGCTCATGGAGAGTAAAAATTCAGAGAAAAGGTTTGGTTGACGGACAGCGGGAAAGGCGCCTGATTAATATCAGGAAAACAAAGACTTAGCAGCGGAATTTCTTCTTTTATTCCCTCTAAAGTTTGTGGTACGAGTTTACGAGACCATTTGAGGTTCGATTCTACGATACCAGCTGTACTGCTGTTCTATGGTTCAAAAACTTGCGATCGACACTTGAAATCTACATTCAACGAGTTGTGAAGATATCTGCCTTGTGTGCCCTCGCCACAGAGACGAATTGACGGAAACAGCAGCATCAACACTTAAGCGGTTTGGAAGCTAAGTGGAATTTTTAGCAGGCCAACACATCAGAACTTATTGATCTATATTCCACAGCTAAGCTTCTTAAAGCCGATTTCAATGACGAAACCTATTTTTTTTTAGTAATCACCAGTTCATCTTTATTTACATTTGTTCCAAAGTAATTGATTATTAAATTTGTTATACGTTATTTTTTTTACAAAATCATAGTTGATTTAGTTTTTGCAGAGAGAAGTGCCCACGGATGAATCAGCGTCTGTGGCCTAATGGATATGAACGCAGTTTCATAATCCAGATATACCAGGTTCGAAACCTGCTGCAGGCGGTTTGGTAGCAGATCGCTTTGTGTGGATTTTTAACAATGGTATAAGCGCCGTACCGTTCAGAAAGCAATGGCAAACTACTGAATGAAAAAAAATTGCCTAGAAAAATCACAAACAGCCAATAAAAGCTGGGGTTGATTGCCACGTCCTGTAAAGGATAAGCAACTAACTAACATTTATAGAGCCACATAATAAGAAGAATTTCACTGTTACTTCTGTAGGGGGCTTGTACGAGCTAAATTAAATTATATAATACTTCTTCACAAAAGTTGTCGGGCAGATAAAAAATTAACATTGCTCAGACACATTCAGCATTGTTCTTGACTTCTGAAATATCTTGTGAACACTCCGTCAAGGTAGAAGCATCATCATCCTTCTATTTGCATCTCTGCCAAGAGTAATCTTGTGCGAAGGTAGACACCTTTGAAGACCCACATTAGATACTCTAGGCTTTGGTTTTTTATACGGTCACAAACAAAGTATAGTTTCATCATAAGGTCACAAACAAAGCGTAGCTCCCTCATATGGTCACAAACAAAGTATAGTTTCATCATACGGTCACAAACAAAGTATAGTTCCCTCATACGGTCACAAACAAAGTATAGTTCCCTCATACGGTCACAAACAAAGTATAATTCCCTCACACGGTCACAAACAAAGTATAGTTTCATCGTACGGTCACAAACACAGTATAGTTCCCTCATATGGTCACAAACAAAGTATAATTTCATCATACGGTCACAAACAAAGTATAGTTCCAATATACGGTCACAAACAAAGTATAGTTCCTTCATGTGGTCACAAACAAAGTATAGTTCCAATATACGGTCAAACAAAGTATAGTTCCCTCATACGGTCATAAATAAAGTATAGTTTCATCATAAGGTCACAAACAAAGTATAGTTCAAATATACGGTCACAAACAAAGTATAGTTTCTTCATATGGTCACAAACAAAGTATAATTTCATCATACGGTCTGAAACAAAGCATAGTTTCATCATTTCGTTTTTAATTCACCGGTTTTAAAACAGTAAAGTGCGATAGACCCGAGACTCGAATAATTTAGACGATTTACACGGATGATTGAGCAGAAGTGAAACAACTACACAAGCATAACAAATTACAATAACTATACAAACATTAAAAACACAAGAACAACTGAGATGTGGTAGCTTTTGTATCAACAAGAACAGTGGTAACAACAATGGAAACCTAATCAACCTGGCATCAGCCTGTGAGCCCTCTCAACAACTTCAGTGTCATCGTAAGCACCACCACTAACGTGCAATGAATGCAGGAACCCTGAGCAGGAAAAGAGAAACACAATGACACAACAACAAAAGTGGAATACAAAAATCCTCTTACTAATACCACCAGCATGGCCAATGTTGACACTGCGGCAAGGAAACATGATTTTAGACTCCTCCCAGCAAACAACTAGGGCTCCTGGCTAGCTTGTTTATGCGTGAAAGTAAGACGGTATGCACGCGCAGATCTAGACAAATAAATAGCGGGAAATTACAGAAGATTTGTCAAGGATAAATACGTTTGTTTTGGTTTAAACCTGACTTTGCTGGAAGGTAGAATAAAGAAGTTATTATTCCGTGGCTAAAGAATTCACATTTTAGTATTCCTCACGTTCTTTTGTCTGAGTTGAGATGTAGGCCAAAATGTAAATAATACAAACCAAATTCTGATGTGTGTCCTTCTACCAATTTGATTTGGTCAGATGATCTCAGATTTTGTCTTGTGTCCTGCCTTATTTGATTGCGAAGTAAAACCACTTTTTTTTGTAAATCTAATCTTTTTGGTACAAGACAGGTAGAGAAAAGAGGTATCTCGTTATTTTGATTTCATGCTGCGTTCTGCCTCAAAATGAGAATTAAGGAGATTTCATCCACTTGGCCACCCTACACTGATTACACCTAAAAGCACCGACCACGTCTATTCACAAGAGACAAGTTTTGAATTTTCGCTTCCGAGAATATTTCGGTGAAGTTCTAATTAGTGGAGTTCTAATTACCAGATCTGTCTTTGTATTTCATTACACGAATATGCTTCTTTTTTTTTTTTTTTTTAAATCGGTAAAATTGTTTTTCTTTGTATCTGTCACAGAAGCGCACAGCAAAATCCACCCATAACCACACATTCATGACTGTTTGAACATTTTCGAAGTGGACTCTGATCAAATATTCACCCTCCAGAAAAACGCGTATTCAAAGGTGTCACATGCAACTGCTGCACCTACTTGAACAGTCTAGCTTGTGACATGGAAGTATGTTTTTTGTTTATATATATATATCTGTGTGTGTGCGTGCGTGCGCGTGCGTGTGTGTGTATACACATACACGCACACACAAACCCTTCTGTTAGAACTCGTGTCTTTAATGCTCGAGTTTGTTCATACGCGGAAGATAAAATGTGGAATAAAATCACCAAAACGTGAAATCACGACCGAATAATACAAGGTGAACGCGAAAAACCCTACCCAGCTAAATGTTGTGACCTGCGGGGAAATACACACAACATATACACATACCCACACACCCACCTCATACCCTACTAGGGTGTATCGCGCTGTTCTTCCGAGTGTCTGTGCTTTTCTGGATAAAGGTATCCCATCCGAACTAACATAATTACCAATGTATGTTATGTCGGTCGGTCTCACTCAAAATAGTAACTCGCGCCAGAAAAAAAGTGCGCAATGCACGGTGAGCAACTTGCGCGGCGTGGGTGTTATATCTTCTTCTTCTTCTTCGTACACCCTCAGACGTCCACTTGAATGTTCTCAAAGAAAGCAGTAGTCAGTTTGAGGCTATTTGAATCCCCGTAAAGCTTTTCCACGAAAGGAGCTGGCGTCGGCCATATGCACTTTCTCTGTACCACATATAAGGGGCAACTTTGAAGCAGATGTTCAGCAGTCATTTTATCAGTGCCACAGTTACACTGATCGGTAGTTCCTATCTTTAGCTTGTTGAATAGATGGTATCTCAATCTGTTGTGGCCAGTGCGGAGTCTGAAGATTACCACTTGTTCTCTTCTGTGGAGCTGGTAGTAAGCATCATTCTGTGTGTGCCCTGGATGTTCTACATTCCATTTGTTTCTGTAACTGATTCTGATAAAACTCTTTGCCTCCTCAAAAGTTATGCTTGCATCAGGCTGAGGTAGATGTAAACCTTCTTTTGCCATTCTGTCAGCCTCTTCATTGCCGGCGATGTTACAATGAGATGGGATCCGCTGGATCACAACACTTTTGAATCGTTGACAAAGTTTGTGGAGCTCTCATTTGTGGTTTGGTTGATTCTACAAAATTACTTCGTTTGAGTCTTTGCCTTCTAAGAGCATTTATTTTACTTCGTTTGAGTCTTTGCCTTCTAAGAACATTTATTCTATAGCACATTGGGTGGTCTGTTAGTCTTTTGAATTTTTCGGCCTGTTGTTGAGCCCTGCAGTCTCTTCTATCTGTCATTGGCTGGAGGCATGTAATCTTTTCGAGTTCTTTTATAGGTGTTGACTTCATGCCTCCCGTTATAATATTCATTTCTTGATTTTGGAGTCTGCTAATTTTATCGAAGTTTGTCTTAGCTGCTGTTGCCCATGCTGCCATGCCATATTCAAGAACTGGCCTCACTCGTCCTGTGTACAACGTCTTAAGCACTTTCTCATCTGCACCCCAAGTTGTTCCAGCAAGTTTTTTCATAATTGCCATTCTTTGTCTTGCTCTCATTCGATTTCTGTCAACCTGTTTTTTCCAAGTCAGACGGCGATCAAAAATAATGCTTAGGTAGTTCGGATTTTCATTAAAATGAAGATTTACTCCGTTTAGTACTAGTTTGAAGCTCTGAGGTCTAGTTGAGAGGGAAAATACAGTGTACGTAGTTTTCTCTTCATTAATCTTCATGAGCCATGTTTTGGCCCACTCTTCCAGTGATGTTAGTGCTTGCTGCATCAGAATGTTTGCAGTAGTGATACGTTCTTCAGAGATCCACAACGCTAAGTCATCTGCAAAGGAAGCATTGTGTGCTATTTGTTGAATATTGTCAGTTATGTCATTTATGTATGCAAGGAACAGTGTAGGTGACAGGACTCCCCCTTGTGGGACACCCTGCTCTAATATAAACTTTTTACTAGTTTGTCCTTGCAGCTGTACTCTGGCGGTTCTATTTTCCAGGTAGTGACCAATCTATTTGTACATTCGCCCACATACACCACTTCTCTGCAGTTTGACTTTCAATCCTTCTTTCCATACTGTATCGAAAGCTTTTTTCTAAATCTACCCAAACCACTAGCGTGTGTTTTTTTTTCGTGGAAGGCATCTTCGATTTCCTGAGCTATATATGTGATTTGATCCTCAGTGGATCTGTGTTGTCTGAATCCTGCTTGTTGATGGTTTAATAGGTGTTATATAAAACAAATACTTTTTTTTTTTAATTCTTTATCGAAATTAGTAGCGCTCAACAAAGAAAAAGTGCGTAGAAATTGGTGTGCATGAGCCCTCACCCGATGTACAAATCATGAAAACTTGAAAGTTTTTGTTAAAACCACTTATTATCAGGGGAAAAAAAACAATTTACAAAAACACAAAAATAGTAATACGTCAAATAAAGGGAATACAGAATGGTTTACAGTAGAAACAGGGGTGAAACAAGGCTGTATTATGTCACCACTACTTTTTGGAATAGCTATTGATTGGGTTATGAGAAACTATACCCACAATGAACAATTGGGTATAAAATGGACAAATGGAAAATTCCTGCGGGACCTGGATTTCGCAGATGATGTAGCATTCTTAAGTTCAACACCAAGACAATCCCAAGAAGCAATAAATAATTTGTGTCATCTCTCGGTTAAAATTGGTCTCCAAATAAATGCCTCTAAAACTAAAGCTATGAACTTTTCTAACGAGACCTTTGATATCATCTTGAACGGGGAAAAACTACAGAAAGTTGAAAGTTTCAATTATTTAGGCAGTAAAATGACTCAGGATGGTGACACAACAAGAGAAATCCATACTAGAATTGCTTTGGCAGCTAGCGCCTTCAATAGATTATCTAACATTTGGAAATTACGATCATTGAATATACATACTAAGCTTCGTCTATTTAATTCAAATGTTATCTCAGTGTTAACATACGGCTGTGAGAGTTGGAAAATAACAAAATCATTGGAGAACAAGCTGAATACATTAGAGAACAAATGTCTTAGAAAACTCATGAACATCAGTTGGAAAGAATTCAAGACTAATCGACAAATAAGAGAAGACTCTAGGCAGAAATATGTCTCCGACTATATAAGGCAAAGACGATGGTCATATATCGGTCATGTCCTACGAATGCAAAACAACAGAATACCACTACAGGCGCTCACTTAGGTTCCTGAGGGTAAGAGGAAAAAAGGAAGACCAAAAGAAACACTCAGAAGAACAATAATAAGAGAAGGAAGAACGTTGGGCCTAAATAATGTGCAAGAGCTAAGAGGAGTGGCGTCACAACGAACAACCTGGATGTAGTGGTTTTGATGGTATTGTATGATTGTGATATTACTTAGTGTGAAGCATGAGGTCAGCTGTGAAGGCTCCTGAGATAAATGTAGCTGTGAATTGACAGAAGGCCCTTCTTGCTACCACTACGACCTCACACCTATCTTTTTTTACTAATGAATGTGGCTACGTTAAGATTCTAGGGTAATGATATGTAATGTGTTGTGGTAGTTTACATACACACACACATATATTTAATAAGTCTAATAGTATTAATAAAATGTTACAACACACTGAACTAACTCAAGCTGTGTAAAATTTTGATATTAATATTTTTTTTTAAGTTTATTTGTTCTGAACCAAGGTTTTAGTTTGGTCAGAACATATGAAAGGTTTAGCAATTATGAAAGAAATGCATGAATATTACATAATAAATGCAAGGTGTGTACATATATATGTTACTAGACTAGTTAATATTATTACTGTTTATAGTTGTAATCTATTTGGGAGAATATTTAATAAATGTGCTGTTGGGGTGGCCTCATCACTCCCTGTCTATGGTGACTACACATTGTCCAGTTATTTGATGGAAATTTTTTTGGGTGTGTTAGCAAATAAGTTGAGTTGGTGAATTCTCAGCAGACCAGACGCTCACGTAGCTTGAAGGTGTAGCTCTGGTGCTGAGATCTGGTGGCCCCACCTCTCCGTGCTTGGGGGCAATATCAGAAGTCTGGTGGCCCCACCTCTCCGTGCTTGGGGGCAATATCAGAAGTCTGGTGGCCCCACCTCTCCGTGCTTGGGGGCTATAATAGGCTGCTCTGACAAAATATTACTGCACGGGTCCACTCTTGTAATATTCCACAACTCATTTGACACCGCATTGGTGCCAAATAAAAACTCACAGTTCTGCAATCAAAGTATTAGTCATGTGTCAGAATTCCACCCTCTAACCATTTCTGGACACAACACTACACAACAACAACACCACATAGACGGGTCAGATCTTTCTGACCAAACAACACATCTTACCAAGTTGGTTTCACATAGGCTAAGTTCTCCCAGACTACAGATTCTGAAATATGTTCATTAGCTTCCTGCCATAGAATAGGATAGGTGATATGTTCCACTGATCTCAACACTGGATCCGTCCTTCATAATCCTTGCTGGCGTTTATGTATTTTGTTTGTCTCTAGACCCTGAACTGGGGCGGGGGGTCTAGAGCGAATCCTTACTTGTTGTAAGGGACAGATTATGCTATTGCAGTATCAAATCACTCGAAACCTTACACAAATATTAAAATGTACAAAGAAATAATTTCAGTCTTACCAGAATTATGAATATAGAACACAGTTAAATGCTAGCAAAACTCAGCTGAGCTGCTGGCCTTATGATGGCGTCCCTCTAAATATTTCAATAGCTTGGGGAAATTACACCCATTAATAATTCACTGTGTCTATCACTGGACAACTTATAATGAATGGCACAAAATGCGCGTCTGAGCGCCGATAATATGTTTATCTGTGGCCAATCAGCGCTTTTCTTTTTTCAAATTCAAACCCCTTTCCAAAAAAGTCAATTCAGTCATACCTCAGTCAAGTATGTCTTATTGTCTGTTGGTCCGTCTGTCTCTAACTGCGTTTGACAAAAAAACACACTTGTTTTTTGAACCAACTCTGCCCTCCCCTACACAATTTTGCCTTTAAAGTTATTTTTAGCCACCACTGTCCGCTACTTCCCCTCTCTTTCATCCTAACTAGATTTTAGCACTTGCGTCTCAAGGCTACAATTTTTTGAAAATTAGTGACATTTTTGTTCCAATGCAGTCGCTCGCTGATATGAACAACACAGTCTTTTGTCAATATCTTTCTTATTATCTATCCGTCTGTATAAATGAAAGCATATTATTTCACTGCTCAGGATGGGCCATCCGGCCAGCTAGGTTTTATATTCCTAACATTATAATTAAGAAAAGTTACTTTTCAAGGTTATTTATTTTTTTTTTGAAATATGTTCGAGCATATTCTGTAAGGCGTTAACCGCTGAATTCAAATAAACGGACTAAGTTATCGCAAAAGCGTCCAAGAAATGACTGTTGCGTATAATAGCTAAGGTCCCTTTTGTCGATTTCTTTACCTTGTGTCAACTAGGGACGTGAATTTTTTTTTCCTCCTTTCCCCACCAATTGCGTCTTTCTAGCCTTGCTAGTTTCAAGCACATGTTCAGTCATATTTTTTTCTTTTTTTGATCTCCGTCCTCAACCCGTTCCGAGGGTAAAGTTTTGCTTTCACGTATAGCAAATTAATTTCCATGGCGGGTAGTGACCCGCGGCCTCGGCGATCATGTACTTGAGTAACTTACGCATCATTTTTATCCCTACTTTTTATCGTTGGAGATATTTTAACGTTGTATCACGGTTAATATCATCACACTGGAGAGCACTGGTTTCTGCCTTATGCGCCGTGTTTGGTGCTTAAAGAATTTATTATTTATTATTATTATGCAGAGCCGGATTAACGTAGTAGCAAAAGTAGCATATGCTACGGGCCCCGCGCTTTTTGGGGCCCCGCGCCAATAAATAAGGTACATAACTTTTTGGTCATCTTCTAATACGAGCGTTAAACCAATGATCTTGTGATTTATGCCATCTTTAGCGCCTTTTCATTTGGTGTCACGAAATTGTGAGAAAAAGAGCCTAAGAGGGTGACTTAGTGTGACTCTTCATTATTTTTATCTTAACTGTTTGCGGACGGAAGCCCTTTAAGTGGCGTTCAAAATTTGGTCACGTTTGGACGGAAGCCACTTTTTTGGCTCAAGGCGACTGCCCCTCTAATTTTGTTTCGTTCTTTGTGAAATGAATTTGCATTAACAATAAAAACTAGAATTTAGGAAACGGAAACTTCCTGTTTTAATTGAGGTAAACGGCGTGCTCGCACTCTCTTTCGATCTTGATTAAAATTTCTTGATTTGTAAGGTTAGAAAACTCAAAAAATGAGCAGTAGACACAGAGATATTGGACGTAATTATGCTTCTGGAAGTGAAAAACGTATAGCGAAGGAAGAAAAAGAAAGATATAAAAAACACGTAAGCTGACAGAATATTTTGATGTTCATGGCGGTGGTACTCTAACCGCTGAAGCTGGAAGTACAGGAACAATTATTACTATAGTGCAGGCTGTGCAGCAGAAAACATACCGCAAAACCAAGTATACACTGAGTCTGAATGTGAAAGAATAAGTGAAACGAAGAAGTACTCTAATGATATTGATGACTGGCCGAACAATATAGATGACTGTGAGCGTGAATATTGGATATCCAAGGGAAGTGAAAAATGTCAACATGTTGATAGTGCCTTCTCTTCATCCGTGCGATTGTATGACACTGAAAAGAAAACTCGATACTGTCAGAAGTCTTATTTTACACATATTCATAAACTTACAAACAAGCAACATGCAAGAAAATGGTTATGCTATTCAGAAAGTAAAGAGCGCCTATTCTGTTTCCCATGCAAGCTTATGAGTTCAGAATGTCCATCAAAGTTTACTGTGGAAGGGTTTAATGACTGGAAAAATGCAAGCAATTTATTGCGTCGACATGAAGAAAGCTCCTCACTTAGACAAGCTTTAATTTCACTGTTGATGCGTAAAAACAAAGGTGAACATGTCGATTCCCAACTTGTGAAACAAATGGACATTCAAGAAAAGTATTGGCTCAAACTTCTAAAGCGAATAATTGATGTTGTGAAGTTTTTAGTAGAACGAGGCCTTTCATTTCGTGGCAGTGATGAAATTGTTGGGTCCCCTTATAACGGGAATTACTTAGGGTTGTTAGAATTACTGGCCAAGTTTGACCCTTTTCTGGCAGAGCATATAAGTACTCATGCAAACAAAGGATTTGGACATACATCATATCTATCTAAAACAACGTGTGAGGAATTCATCAATCTGATTGGATCCAGCATACTGGATCACATTCTCTGTGAAGTGAAGAAATACAAGTATTATTCCGTTTCATTGGATTCTACTCCAGATATATCTAATATGGACCAGCTGACTTTGACTCTGCGGTATGTTTTGCCATCTGGACCAGTTGAAAGATTTGTGACATTTTTGGATATGGAAGGTCATAGTGCTGAACAGTTTACTTAAAGTCTACTTAATTTTTTAAAGGCAAATGACATTGATATTAAAGACTGCCGTGGTCAAAGTTATGACAACGCCAGCAACATGAGTAGAAAGTTTATAGGATTACAAGTACGAATTAAAGAGATGAATAAGTTTGCGCATTACATTCCGTGTTTTGCACATTCACTAAATTTGGTTGGAAAATGTGCTGCTGAAGGTTGTCAAGAAGCAGTCATTTTCTTTGGATTTGTTGAAAGTCTGTACACCTTCTTTTCTGCTTCTACCTACCGGTGGGGTCTCCTTTCTACTGCATTATGTGCTGGCGGTACTCATAATAAGTCCCATTTGCCCTTTGTGAAAAGACTGTCAGATACCAGGTGTTCCGCTCGGGCAGATGCAACTAAAGCACTTTTACGCAGCTTTTCTGCAATAAAACAAGTCTTGGATAATATTTCAGATAACAATGATCAGAAGGCAGAGTGTCGTCAACAGGCTCGTGGTCTACTTTCAGCCATGATGAAGTTAGAAACAGGAATAAAGATCATACTGTGGGATCAAGTATTACAGCGTTTTCAAATGACCAGTGCTTCTGTGCAATCTTCAGACCAAGATTTTAATACAGCTTGTGCACTCTATGAATCCCTGCGGGGGTATATTCAAGCTATGCGGTCTACTTTTGCAGACATAGAGCAAAAGGCCAAAGATCTGACTGAGTGTGAACATTATCAAGAACAAACTCGAAGGAAAAAAAAAACGAAATCGAGAGTATGATGATTTCAGTGGTTCCAGCACACTTGATCCACTTGTTGAATCTCAAACGCCTTCTCAGCAGTTTAAAAGTCGAACATTTCTTGTCCTTATTGATAGCTTGCTCTCTGCCTTGTCAAAACGCCAGAAAGCTTATCAAAAGTTGAATGATGTATTTGGATTCCTTCGTCAGTTACAGTCGTTTACACCTGAAGAGGTGATAACGAGATCATCGAATCTTATTAAATCATATCCGGAAGATCTGGAAGAAAGTCTTTGTGAAGAACTTGTGTACTTATATCAACTTTGGGACTGTTTGGCAAGGAAGAATATTCCAGCACCTCTGATTCATGCTATACAGAGCTTCTACAAGTCTTGCAGAAATTATGTGAGGACAGCAAACCATAAGTCAGAAGAGTTCAGGACCACCACTGGTGTAAGACAAGGTGATATCCTATCACCTTACCTTTTCATACTCCTCATGGATGATGTCATCAAGGCATGTAAGGAGAGAACAAGAAAGTATTCAGTTGGGTACTGGAAGATGAGACAGGTCTATATTTCGGAGCTGGCATTTGCTGATGATGTTGCCCTGATTGCTAAATCAGAGGCACATCTCCAATTTAACCTGCAAGTCTAGACGGAAGAGCTGGAGAAGAGAGGGATGGTCACAAGCAGCTCTAAAACAAAATCCATGGTGATATCACGAGAAGAAAGAAGACATCAGATTAAGCTGGGAGAACCGGTCCTGGAGCAGGTCGACCACTTTAAATACCTCGGAGCTATTATAGACCGAAACGGAGGCATCAAAGAAGAGTTGGCCACTCGAAAAGCAGCAGCTGGGAGACTTTTTCAGGCCATAAATCGAGGATTCCTCAGCAAGAGAGAGGTTGGTAAGAAAACGAAGATGGCTGTATTCCGCTCCACCTATGTCCCAGTCTTGACATATGGATGCGAGTCATGGGCAATGACTACAACCCACAAAAGCCAGATCCAAACCTCAGAAATGAGGTATCTGAGGAAAGTGGTTGAAGTAACAAGAAGAGACATGGTTCTCAACCAGACGATACGTCAAGGCCTTAAATCCTACCCCGTGCAGACGCAAGTAGAACAGTCCCAATTAAGATGGTTTGGCCATGTCTGCAGAATGGGAGAAGATCGGCTACCACGACAAGCATGGAAAACAAAGAGCCAAGGATCCAGACCCCCAGGACGACCCAGAGTCCGCTGGGAGGACAACATTAGACAATCTTTGAAGGACCGAGGACTAGAATGGAACCAGGCCAGGAGGAAGACAGCCGATAGGATAGCCTGGCGCTCTCTCTTCCAAACCTCTACACCTCACGGTAGAAGGGGAACGACTAAGTAAGTAAGTAAGTAAGAAGAACTTGTGCAGTTTACAGAACTGTTGAAAACTGATCTTGCTTCTCATCATCATCATCTCAGCCCGTAACCGGTCATGGGTCGTAGGGGTGCCATGGTGGAAGCATCAGCAGACAGGGTTCTCCACTGCTCTCTATCCTCAGCAATGCGTACAAGTGTGGAAAAACCGTGTCCTGCCCATTCTTTGATGTTATCAGCCCAGGATTTTCTCTGCCTTCCTCTTCTCCGTTTACCTTCGACTGTTCCCTGAAGGATCGTTTTTGAAAGGGAGTCATGACGAGTTACATGCCCAAACCAGGCAAGCTTTCGACGTTTCACTGTTGACAAAAGTGGTTCTTGGTGGCCTGCATAGGTGTTTATCTTCTCTCTAACATAGACATTTGTTTTGTGCTCTTTATAGCAAATGCGCAAAATTCTTCTATAACATTTATGCTCGAAAGCCTGAATCCTTCGCTCCGTATCTGCAGTGAGTGTCCAGCTCTCACACCCATACAAGAGAATAGATAATACAAGTGATTTGTATAATTTGATCTTCACAGGAAAACTGATGTTACTTTTCCAGATCACATTCAACCTTGTCATGGCATCTGGAAAAGTAACATCAGTTTTGCTTCTCATATTGGCACTACTCTAGACCTTGTAGAGTTACAGTTTTACCGTTTGATAATTGACAATGCTTTGGAGTCTTCTTTTCCAAATGTAGAAATCGCCTTGCGCATCTATTTGTCACTAATGGTACCAACTGCAGTGGAGAACGAGCATTTTCAAAACTGAAACTTATTAAAAATGAACTAAGGAGCACAATGGGTCAAAAGAGATTGAACAATCTCACACTAATGAGCATTGAACATAAACTTCTGCGTGAAATTGATACATCCTATATCATCAACAAATTTGCTCATGCTAAATGTAGAAACATTAATATTTAAACAATAATGTTGACTGTGTTGTTACTTTTAATAATGATAATTACTATGCAAATTAAAAATGTATGTGTTCAAATATATTTGTGTTGTTTTATTGTTTTTTTTTAATATAGGGCCCCTTTCTTAACTCTTTGACTCCGGAATTATTTTCCACCTTGTGCCGTAATTTAAATTCGGGATAGACTTAAAACAACTCTCACAGCGTTGTTTTGGCACGGGTGTCAAATTTGACCAACGCTCTGAGCGTTGTTCTGGAGTCAAAGAGTTAACATATGCTACAGGCCCTGTACTAGCTTAATCCGGCCCTGCCCCTATGTCCAGTCACATATTGCAGCAAAAGATGGCTGCCACTAAACCGGAAAGCGGAAGTGGATAGCACATTAAAAAAAATAATGAAAACAAGGACTGGAAAACAGAGTGAGGGAGGAAAAGTGGGGGAAAAATAAATAAATAAATATTTTATAAAAAAAAAATATATATATATATATTAAAAAGAAGTACCTCAGAACAAATCTTCAATATTAGATTACTTATCGAAAAACATCTCCAACATCAACACGATTTATACCATAACTTCATCGATTTCACAAAAGCCTTCGATCGAGTCTGGCATGAAGGCTTATGGCAAGTAATGAGAAAATTCAATTTTGATACCAACATCATAGATATCATTGAAGCACTATACAAGGACGCAAGCAGTGCTGTTTTTGCAAGCAACGACATTGGAGAATTTTTCAAAACAACTGTAGGAGTTCGGCAGGGATGTATCCTGTCCCCAGTGTTCTTTAATATTTATCTAGAACATATTATGCAGGAGGCTCTCTACGATTATAAATCAACCATATCGATTGGAGGCCGACCTCTGTGCAACCTACGTTTTGCTGATGATATTGATCTGATAGCTGGATCAGAATCAGAACTTCAAGACCTTACCTCAAGACTGGAGAAAGTAACAAGAACGTATGGGATGGAAATTAATATAGAAAAAAGCAAGATATTGGTGAATAGCCATAAGAAACATGTTCCGACCAACATTACGTTAAATGGGCAAACGTTAGAAGAAGTTAACACCTTTAAATATCTCGGGTCCACTATATGCAGTGATGGAAGATCAATTAAAGAAATCAAGACAAGACTTGAGATGGCCTCAGCTGCCATGACAAGGTTGAATGTGATCTGGAAAAGTAACATCAGTTTTCCTGTGAAGATCAAATTATACAAATCACTTGTATTATCTATTCTCTTGTATGGGTGTGAGAGCTGGACACTCACTGCAGATACGGAGCGAAGGATTCAGGCTTTCGAGCATAAATGTTATAGAAGAATTTTGCGCATTTGCTATAAAGAGCACAAAACAAATGTCTATGTTAGAGAGAAGATAAACACCTATGCAGGCCACCAAGAACCACTTTTGTCAACAGTGAAACGTCGAAAGCTTGCCTGGTTTGGGCATGTAACTCGTCATGACTCCCTTTCGAAAACGATCCTTCAGGGAACAGTCGAAGGTAAACGGAGAAGAGGAAGGCAGAGAAAATCCTGGGCTGATAACATCAAAGAATGGGCAGGACACGGTTTTTCCACACTTGTACGCATTGCTGAGGATAGAGAGCAGTGGAGGACCCTGTCTGCTGATGCTTCCACCATGGCACCCCTACGACCCATGACCGGTTACGGGCTGAGATGAGATGATATACACTTGTACGCATTGCTGAGGATAGAGAGCAGTGGAGGACCCTGTCTGCTGATGCTTCCACCATGGCACCCCTACGACCCATGACCGGTTACGGGCTGAGATGAGATGATATATATATATATATATATATATATATATATATATATATATATATATATATATATATATATATATATATATATATATATATATATATATAAATTAATTAATATTTTAAACAAATAAAAATAAAAAAATAAAATACAATAAAATAAATTTTAAAAAATTAAATGAAATAAAAAAGGAAAAGACAAAAAATTATAAATTATAATTAAATGGAATTAAAAAAAATTAAAAAAAGAAGTAGAAAGTCATAATACAACTGGGACCAGATAGAAAAGGACGTCTCAGACAAAATAATGTTGGGTATTGAAACCGTGGGGTTTAAGGCAACCCATAATGATACAAATAGGACTAGATAGAAAAGGACGCCTCAAACAAACGAAGTTGGGTGTTGAAACCATGGGGTTTAAGGCAGCTGTTGCTGTAGTGTTATATAGGTGGTGTAAGAGAGGATGATAAATGTTATTATTATGTTCCGCTGATGAAGGCGATCAGCTTATGTCGGGCTTACAGGTGGCCGACTGATGTGTGAGTGAATGACTGTCAACAGACGCGAATGCCATGTAGTACTAGAGTAAGTTAATAACAATCACACACACACCGATGCACATATAGGAGTCAGGAACGTTGTAACTCCAGAAACGTTCTACACTGTTTATTACGCCACGACAAACGTTGACATCATCAATAATACACTGTCAATAGGTTACAGCACACGGCAAAATATGACACATCAAGTAAGCACCAATCCGTAGATCATCAGTAAGTAAATGCTTAGAAAATACAGTTATTGATACAAAAATCTCCGTCACAAGGGATGCGGAGCATAGCAGCTTATAATCATAAATCTCATGGCAAAAAACCTCCATTCAGGGAAGGGAACTGCACATGTCGCAGTTTACAATAATATATATTATGGGAGAAAGAACATTCCCCTTTAACGATCCATCGAACTTCAAAAATATTCCTCATCAGAGATATGAGCACACAATGGCCTACCATCCATGGCCTGAAAAAATATCTTTAATATCTCAAACTATCCCTTCACATGAAATAATGGCCTATACAACTCCTGGCCTCAAAATCTCCAATAACGTACGTTCTGCTCACCCCGCTCAAAAAACAGCTCAGTACCAATTTTCCCCGCGCGAATTCGCCCCGGGATGTGAGTTTTCATCTAGAACATTCGAGCAATTTCTCTGTCTTCTAAGCGTTAACAAGGGTGATTTTACCCCCGTCTTACGGCAGTTCTCCTCATATACTCTTATTATCAGGGAACAGGGGAGCCGCGCTAGCGTAGTGGTTACCATACCGCTCTGGCGACCTGGTGATCCAGGATCAAACCCGTGTGACGGCATTTGAGGATTTTTCGTCGACCGGGATTTGGACTGGATTAACTCGAGACCTGGCGAGGACATTTGAAGGAGTGTCGTCGACCAGAGATTGGCGGCTCCTGAGCTGACCCAGCTGTAATGGGTACCTCCGAAATCGGAGAGTATTTGCCTGAATGGCGAGGGACACCTGTCTCTGTACAAGAAAAAAGGGATACTCACGTAAAATCAATGTCAGGTTAGACATAAATAATAACCTGAGATTTCGCCTCGAGTATTAGCGGGCGTACGGAAAAAAAAAAATCAGGGAACACTCTTTGAAAACAATCCCCGCAATTTCACACGTAATGTTGTCATCAAAGAACTTTTAAATTGAATCTAAAAGAACATAATTCTCGCCGTGTGTACGTTGGGCACAGCTGTGGAATGCAACCGTGTTGAAAAATTGTATTGTGTCCATTATATATACTCTCCCGAAAATAGTTACAATCGACAAAGAAAAGTGTTGAAATGACGGTGTTCGTGAACAGTTTGATAACACTGTATAATGGAAAGAAACCACAAACATTCTAAGAATGTACTTCTATCTGTTCATCCGGGAACGGAAACAGCACACTATAATTAAAAACCCGTCAAGTTTGACGGGTTATTGCTAATTTAATTCAGAATTACAAACATGCACAAGCTTTTTAACAACATTTTGAAAGCATGTGCGGAAAAGACAGCAAGAACTATTTTTTAATAAGTACGGTATGGTTTATTTTAAGGCCCTTTGTTTTTGTCTAAATATGGGTAATAAATATAGATATATATTTTATTTTTAATCCAGTGTAAGACTGCCATAGATTCCTAATACCTAATATGAAATAATAAAATGATCCAAATCGGGCCCGCAACTGTTAAGGCCGGCCGTGGAAGTCACGCCGTGAGGGGGAGCCGGTTCAAAATGTTGAGACGTTGTATGACGATAGGAGGAGGGTGTTGACAGAAATGTGACGTCACACAAAAATAAGAGTGATCTGGGGTGAAAAATAGAATTATTTTTTACCTGTATCCTCATAGTCAACTTTTATTGGCAATAGCTAACAAACCCCTGGTGTACAACTTAATATTATAATCTCAGTTGAAATATCGGATAATTGTTATAATCTTTAACTGGTTTGAATTTTTTTTTATTACATATTTCTATACTAAATGTAAATTTATACGCTAAGTAAACTGTTCTTTTGATTAAAACTAGATTTAATAAAAACCATAATTGCAAGTTATAACCATCTCCACGATGCCTTCACTAGTGCCTATACCTTGAAGCGGTAAGGCGGCTTGAGTACCCTGACATCCCACAGTGATATGCCAGCGGCGAGTTATACTCCTGGCAGGTTCTACTGTAGAATGAAAAAAACAAAACACACATAGTGATACGTCTTACTGGGAGAAAGGACAAGAAAAGACCTATGTGTGACCACAAAGCCTTAGTCAGGGACAGACAAACAAAAAACAGAAGCGAAAGAAAGTGAGAATTAAGTGGACAACATAAAACTATAAAAATAAGAGAAAAACTCCCTGATGTGTGTCACATGTTGGAAACAAAATGTCTGCCACTGAACCGGAAACCGGAAGTGGATACTAAATTCAAAGCATAAATAAAAAATAATGAAAACAAGGACTGGAAAACTGAGTGAGGGAAAAATTTATATTTAAAAATAAAAAAAAAACGGAGAGGAATAAACAAAGCAGAGAGAAGATGAAGAAAAGGTTATAAAAAAAATTGTGATTGGAAATGAAGGGTGATCACAATCATAAGTTTATAATCATGATATAATCATGATTACAATCATCAGCCGTGGTTTCCGTCACTTCTTTTTGGTGATGAGTACACTTCTCCACATAATTCGTCCACTGTAGGCGGTTGGTGGTGATATTCTTCTCT
This sequence comes from Oreohelix idahoensis, assembly GCA_024509875.1. Classification (NCBI taxonomy): domain Eukaryota; kingdom Metazoa; phylum Mollusca; class Gastropoda; order Stylommatophora; family Oreohelicidae; genus Oreohelix; species Oreohelix idahoensis. Next base: position 781,630 of record JAMPIV010010159.1, read on the forward strand.
CACACTAGTGGCGTAGGAACTTCAGTACTTAAGTCTGATGTCATGTAACCACGAAATGGGATAAATTAGAAATAAACAAATGACTCAGTACATTTGTTCTCCGCAAACTAACAGGCCCATTTTCATGCGTTCCACCCACGAATGTTAACCTCTCAGAAGAATTAAATTCCCGAGCACACAATATAAATCAGGGAATAGGATGAAAATTCACCAATATCCTTCTGGGTGTCAACTAGGAAATTGCGTCTGGAGTGCATGAATAATGATTTACCTGAATTACAATTAAAAAGGTATATAAATCGCACAAAATGATTCTATACACTTTAGGCACATGTGATGTAATCATCACTCATTACTCGTCGGTATTCCCGTCGGGGTCTAGGTCATCTCTGCTGTCTGGTTTCCCCGCACGACTTGTCAGAAACAATCACCAGCTCTTGCAGTAGTGGTTCACGAATATACTATTTTCATATGTTGAGATTGCCAGCCTCATATATAACCACTTAGCAAGAAACCTGTAGAATTTACATAAGTAAATAATTTGTTTACACTTAACCCAAAATTTTGGGAATACACACGTCTCCTGGCACAGATTTAGACCCACAGCCCTGTAGTTAAATGCTGTTCGAAAAACTTAATTCTGAGCAATTTCTCTTATGACGGGTGAAACACTTGGTCTGGAAATCTAAAATTCCTCTTATGACGAGTGAAACACTTGGCCTGGAAATCTATAATTCCTCTTATGACGGGTGAAACGCTTGGTCTAGAAATCTAAAATTCCTCTTATGACGGGTGAAACACTTGGCCTGGAAATCTATAATTTCTCTTATGACAGGTGAAACACTTGGTCTGGAAATCTATAATTCCTCTTATGACTTCTTGTGATAGAATTCTCAAGTTTCCAGTCTTGTATTAAAATGGCGGATTTACATGTTAATTCCAAAGTTGCCCAATACTCGATCTGGTACTTATAGTTGTGGAATTGTAAGTCCTATCCTCTTTCTTCCGGCTTGTAGGAGGTGTTTAGTTGACGCTGCGATGCAGTCTGTCTGTGTTGTGTTCTGTGACTACGAGTTTGTTAGATTATATCTCACAATCCTTAGTTTAAAATCCCAGTTGCGTTCTCTCCGAAAGTTCCAATCAAATCATTGTGGATTCTGGCGAACCAATCCAATCTATCTAGCACTGTTTGGGTGGGGAAATTTAGCATTACGCATCCCACGCGTATTTGAAAATATTAAATCTAATATACACGCGTGGCCTCTTACACAGCGTGTCATATCGTTACCTAAGACTTCCGGAGCACCTCTGTTTATCAGAATAATCTGCGTGCCTACGCCAGACAGATGTCTGGACAGCCCGTGTGGTCTTCTTTCATCTGATCACAATACCGGCTTGTGTCAACACGATCAGCCGCTTTTCAGTGGGGTCAAATGTTTGGCGAACACGCTACCACAGGTGTTCAGACGGATTAGGCGATAAAATATTATCGCTGGCCGGGTCACCAAACCTGGCAGATCGTAACAACAGTATAGGAGTGGAATGTGAAACAATAAGATACGCATTAATTCTATAGCAAATACTGCCATAGTGGAGTGACGTGTTAGAGACTTTACCATGCTATGTCCAGCATAGAGCAAAATAGTGAAAATAACGAATGAAAAGGCATGATTAATGCCAAATAAAAGCGATGAGTGAGAAAAATGAAGAAAAAGAAAGGATACCGCCGGGGGTTGAAGGTGTTAGAGATCACACAAAAAGACACGTACAGACGTGTCGTCACAGATTAGTTGTGCAAGGCGGAGCCGACTGTTGGCGTTCGAGGAACAGGATCTGATAGCTGTCACCTGGATGTCAGTGGCACCGTGGTGGTCAGGGCCATTGAAGTGGATGGCTACAGGTGTGGATCCCAACCTAGAAATGTCGTAAAGGTGTCTGCAGAATCGATCCCCAAGTCGTGTGCCCGTTTGGCAGATATAAGTAATTTGCAACGTTTGCATATAATAGCATAAATGACGTTACGTGACTCGCATGTAAAGCCATTGGTGATAGTGAACATGGCTTTAGGAAATGACACTGTACGTGTCTGGATTACATAATGGCATGTCTTGCATCATGTCTGGTTACATGGTTGGGTACCAAAATGGCCATTGTTGACAGTTTTCACACGGCTGTGGACTAAGAGGTCCCTCAAATTTGTATCTCGTCTGTATGCCAACAATGGTGGCTCACTGAACACTTCCCGCGCCACTGGGTCAGCCTGGAGAAGAGGTAGGTGACGATAAAAGATCCTTTTAACACAGCGCTGTGGGGGATGATAGGCCAATATTTACTTGACTCTATCAGAGGAGGTTTTGTGGCGGGGTTTGAGGGCCTGAAGACGTGAGATTGGGAGAACACGCAATAGGGCAGAGGTAAGAACATCCTCCGGTTACTGTCTCCTACGGAAGAAGTCCAACATTTCCTGTGCACGGCATAGAAATTCGTCATCGTCTTGGCATAACCGACGGAGGTGGAGAAGTTGCGAGAAAGGGTGGGGGGGGGGAGTGACGGTGACAACAATGTCAAGGAAATTGACAGAGATAGGGGAGATGTGAGGGAAGAATTGGAAAGCTTGGTGGATGTGGTTGATGAAGTCGATGAACCAATATAGGTCAGCTTCTGGCATATCAGTGAAACCTATGCCATCATCGATGTATCTACGATACATAAATGGATAAGGTCCAGGATACTGCTGACACACCTGATACTCCACGTAGCTTATGAAGAGGCAGGCGTAGCTGGACCCATCTTGGTGCCCATAGCGACTCCACTGACTTGGTCAAAGAACTGTCCATTGAACTCAAAGGAATATAGTCGAAGGACCAGTTCTGCCAGACGGAGGAGAGACCCTGTAGCGATAGAGGGGTAGGTGCGCTTGTCCAGGAAAAACCGGAGAGCTTGGAGACCATCAGAGTGAGGAATGGAAGTGTTTAGAGAACAGACATCTAACAGAAATAAACGGTAAGTGCAGTCTTGGGAAAGCTGAATAGAGGAAAAAGTAGTCAGGGCAAGGTTGGTGTCCTTTAAATAGAAAGGAAGCTGCTCTACTATAGGCTGGAAGACGCTGTCTAGGAAGTCTGATATATCTTCGGTAGGGCAGGCACAGGCCGAAACAATGGGTCTACCAGGGTTGGAGGGTTTATGAATTTTCTGAAGAATTTTTTTTATAACCCTTTCCTCATCTTCTCTCTCCTCTTTTATTCCTCTCCGTTTATTTTCTTTAATATTACTGTTTCCTCAATCAGTTTTCCAGTCCTTGTTTTCGTTATTTGTTATTTATGCTTTGAATTTAGTATCCACTTCCGGTTTCCGGTTCAGTTGCAGACATTTTATTTCCAACATGTGACACACATCAGGGAGTGTTTTCTCTTATTTTTATAGTTTTATATTCTCTACTTAATTCTCACTTTCTTTCCCTTCTGTTTTTTGTTTGTCTGTACCTGACGAAGGCATTGTGTCCGCAACGTAGGTTTTTTCTTGTCCTTTCTCCCAGTAAGACGTATCACTATTTGTGTTGTTTTTTTTTTTTTTGGTGTTTTTTTATTCTACACTTTTACCAGCTTCTTACGGCAGTCAGCCTCATACTTGTATATCATACTGGCAGGTTCTACCAAGCTGGGCATGTCTCCGCGGGTAGGGGTCAGACTAAAGCTGGTGCTCTAGGTTGGGGGTTTTAGCACAGGGCCGACACCCCTGTCTATGTAAAATACAATCACGTCACGGAAACAGCAACAGATGAAAAAGCTTTGATGCGGGACGAACATCCGGAGTCTGAGGCTCGTATGAGTGACAGTGGTGAAAGCCGAAAGGAAGCTATTGGCATGACAACAGACGATTCGATCGCAAACCACGAAACCAGAATTGGATTCAAGAAGATCAGCACTGTGAATGAGGCAGGAAAATTGAGACAGATCACAAAGAAATGAGGAACTACAGATTACATATCCTGGAAATAAGAACTCCATGTAAATACGTTTATTAAACATTCCTAAACAGAAGACGCCTTGGGGTGAGTAGTCAAGACTAGCTAGCTCGTTTATTGGTGTGTTGTTGTGTAGTCTACGTCATCAACCTCATCGTTCATGTCAGGGGCAATAACCTGACAGCATTGATCACGTAAGCAAGTAAGCTTAATATGTGGATGACCTTCCAGAGGGTGCAGCCCTGATACAAAAGTAGCTTTTGCCATTTCTATTCGCTCGTTGATTCCTGTTTCACACCTACGATCGTCTGTTTCACGCCCTCTACGATCGTCTGTTTCACGCCCTCTACGATCGTCTGTTTTTACTTAACACAGACCTAAAGGTCTTCGATATTTGGACATGCGCCCTAATATAACCGACTAGGTTGAACGGGACGTGCCTCGCCAAAACGAGGCAAAATTTTATATTAAAAAAAAAAATATGAGAAACTTTTTTTAATGGCGCGTTTTTCGGGCGCGGAACTGAATTTCGCTCCTTTTGAAACGTCGCGTATTTTTGTTTCCATTCCTAATAATGGCGAATGTTTGTGTGATGGGGCCGAAAAGGAGACGCCCGCCCCCTACCTGTTTTTGGGCAGATTTATCGCCCATGTATTTTAGAAGTGCGCGAAGCATGCTGAGATGTAAATTCTTCAAGATTGATGAAGTAGAAGATATGTTATTAGGCCACAATAAAGCCTACATATAGTTGTGGTGTAGAATTGTGTTATTTGATAATAGCTGTAGGTTTTATTTGTGTTTTCGCTATTCCTAAAGCAATATATCGCGAGTGTTATTTAAGTAGCGCGATTACGGCGCGCGCGGACTAAGTTGAGTGTTTAGGCTTAGCAGTCTATATAAAGCATACGAAGGCCAGCAGCGACCTTTCAGAAGTATCAGTCCAGACAAGAGGGAATGAAACGAGGCGCGCTGTGTACCCACACAGAAGAACACAAAGACATGACATGTGAGTTAATTTAAATTAGCGTTAGTTTTATATAATTCTGAAATTATATTCAGCACGAGTCTGTTTTAATGTTTAGTGATATAGATAGATGTGTTTCCAAAGGAAATGTCTTTTTAGGACATTATGATTTAGTCTTAAAATATAATTGAGTGGAGATAATGTGTGGATATATTTCACTAGTGTTAAGACCAAATCACGTATGTAAGAGTTTAGTATCAAGTATTTCATCCATCAGACCGGGCAAATTTAGTAGGAGAGTGTTTTATAAATGAAACTGGACAGACAGAGAAGCATCTATTACTTGAATTTAGATGATATTGGCTTGTTAGCAAAATATCAAGATAGCCCCACGTGGTCATGAAAGGCGGCGCGTCACCACGCGTGTGTATAAAGAAAACGCCAGTTTTATATTGTGTGAATTGAGACGGGGGTGGGAAGCAGATTAAGATAATTTTCCCCAGTAAAGGAAAGAGATAGCTTTCGTGTTAATGCCAGTTTTGTTAAAGTCAAGAGTAATTATCTTATTTCTTTTATGTAAAAGTAATTGAGTGTATTTCACGATAGCCTACTTATCATAATTCTACTGTATATTTAATGGGTTACTGTGAGGTGAGAATATGTATTTAGATTTCTGGAGAGCGCGAGGCCACTCCTTTGTTGAGACATGTGTTTCTCTGGTTGCTCCCGGCGGAGCATGGAAACACCAATGTGGCTGGTGTCTATCACAAGCCGACAAGAAGCATTTTTATGCTATTGCAGTGGTTGTTTCGGTAACGATGTGTTTCATGTGATGAGATTCCCAGTCGCACCAGTGGTCATATACGACACGCTTGTTGCCAGGCGCACCAGTCGTCACATACGACATGCTTCAGAATGCAGTAACGAATACAGATGTGGATCGGTTACGAGATAGTAGCTTATTCTCATTACTGAGAGTATTTGTTGTACATATAGTTGAATATTATTTTATGTCCATTTTATGATTATTTAATTATGGTTATGTGAGGAATGGTTGTGAGAGCACGTGGGCTCACTTCAAGGTGTATACTTCTCTTCTCCGCTCCTGAGGGAGCATGGGGCCAACAGTGTGGTTTGCCTCCATATATAACCACTTAGCAAGAAACCTGTAGAATTTACATAAGTAAATAATTTGTTTACACTTAACCCAAAATTTTGGGAATACACACGTCTCCTGGCACAGATTTAGACCCACAGCCCTGTAGTTAAATGCTGTTCGAAAAACTTAATTCTGAGCAATTTCTCTTATGACGGGTAAAACACTTGGTCTGGAAATCTAAAATTCCTCTTATGACGAGTGAAACACTTGGCCTGGAAATCTATAATTCCTCTTATGACGGGTGAAACACTTGGCCTGGAAATCTATAATTTCTCTTATGACAGGTGAAACACTTGGTCTGGAAATCTATAATTCCTCTTATGACTTCTTGTGATAGAATTCTCAAGTTTCCAGTCTTGTATTAAAATGGCGGATTTACATGTGAATTCCAAAGTTACCCAATACTCGATCAGGTACTTATAGTTGTGGAATTGTAAGTCCTATCCTCTTTCTTCTGGCTTGTAGGAGGTGTTTAGTTGACGCTGCGATGCAGTCTGTCTGTGTTGTGTTCTGTGACTACGAGTTTGTTAGATTATATCTCACAATCCTTAGTTTAAAATCCCAGCTGCGTTCCCGCCGAAAGTTCCAATCAAATCATTGTGGATTCTGGCGAACCAATCCAATCTATCTAGCACTGTTTGGGTGGGAAAATTTAGCATTACGCATCCCACGCGTATTTGAAAATATTAAATTTAATATACACGCGTGGCCTCTTACACAGTGATGTCATATCGTTACCTAAGACTTCCGGAGCACCTCTGTTTATCAGAATAATCTGCGTGCCTACGCCAGACAGATGTCTGGACAGCCCGTGTGGTCTTCTTTCATCTGATCACAATACCGGCTTGTGTCAGCACGATCAGCCGCTTTTCAGTGGGGTCAAATGTTTGACGAACACGCTACCACAGGTGTTCAGACGGATTAAGCGATAAAATATTATCGCTGGCCGGGTCACCAAACCTGGCAGATCGTAACAACAGTATAGGAGTGGAATGTGAAACAATAAGATACGCATTAATTCTATAGCAAATACTGCCATAGTGGAGTGACGTGTTAGAGACTTTACCATGCTATGTCCAGCATAGAGCAAAATAGTGAAAATAACGAATGAAAAGGCATGATTAATGCCAAATAAAAGCGATGAGTGAGAAAAATGAAGAAAAAGAAAGGATACCGCCGGGGGTTGAAGGTGTTAGAGATCACACAAAAAGACACGTACAGACGTGTCATCACAGATTAGTTGTGCAAGGCGGAGCCGACTGTTGGCGTTCGAGGAACAGGATCTGATAGCTGTCACCTGGATGTCAGTGGCACCGTGGTGGTCAGGGCCATTGAAGTGGATGGCTCCAGGTGTGGATCCCAACCTAGAAATGTCGTAAAGGTGTCTGCAGAATCGATCCCCAAGTCGTGTGCCCGTTTGGCCGATATAAGTAATTTGCAACGTTTGCATATAATAGCATAAATGACGTTACGTGACTCGCATGTAAAGCCACTGGTGATAGTGAACATGGCTTTAGGAAATGACACTGTACGTGTCTGGATTACATAATGGCATGTCTTGCATCATGTCTGGTTACATGGTTGGGTACCAAAATGGCCATTGTTGACAGTTTTCACACGGCTGTGGACTAAGAGGTCCCTCAAATTTGTATCTCGTCTGTATGCCAACAATGGTGGCTCACTGAACACTTCCCGCGCCACTGGGTCAGCTTGGAGAAGAGGTAGGTGACGATAAAAGATCCTTTTAACACAGCGCTGTGGGGGATGATAGGCCAATATTTACTTGACTCTATCAGAGGAGGTTTTGTGTGCAGTCTTGGGAAAGCTGAATAGAGGAAAAAGTAGTCAGGGCAAGGTTGGTGTCCTTTAAATAGAAAGGAAGCTGCTCTTCTATAGGCTGGAAGACGCTGTCTAGGAAGTCTGATATATCTTCGGTAGGGCAGGCACAGGCCGAAACAATGGGTCTACCAGGGTTGGAGGGTTTATGAATTTTCTGAAGAATTTTTTTTATAACCCTTTCTTCATCTTCTCTCTCCTCTTTTATTCCTCTCCGTTTATTTTCTTTAATATTACTGTTTCCTCACTCAGTTTTCCAGTCCTTGTTTTCGTTATTTGTTATTTATGCTTTGAATTTAGTATCCACTTCCGGTTTCCGGTTCAGTATCAGACATGTTATTCCCAACATGTGACACACATCAGGGAGTGTGTTTCTCTTATTTTTATAGTTTTATGTTCTCTACTTAATTCTCACTTTCTTTCCCTTCTGTTTTTTGTTTGTCTGTACCTGACGAAGGCATTGTGTCCGCAACGTAGGTTTTTTCTTGTCCTTTCTCCCAGTAAGACGTATCACTATTTGTGTGTTTTTTTTTTTTGGTGTTTTTTTATTCTACACTTTTACCAGCTTCTTACGGCAGTCCGCCTCATACTTGTATATCATACTGGCAGGTTCTACCAAGCTGGGCATGTCTCCGCATATCTATCTATACATCTATCTATCTATCTATCTATCTATCTTTATTTATTTTAAAAACATACTTTAATTATGATGATTATTGCAAATGTTTGATGTTATATTACTTTTATGATGATAAATGCCTTAATAATGCTTAAAGTAAATGTGAGGATGAAAGGATACAGTATACATGATGAGAGAGAGAGGAAGGGCAGAATGTCAGACGGGCCTGCGTGCCCAATTCTTAACCCTTTGAAAATAAAGTTCGTTCGTTCGTTCGTTCGTTCGTTCGTTCGTTCGTTCCGCGGGTAGGGGTCAGACTAAAGCTGGTGCTCTAGGCTGGGGGTTTTAGCACAGGGCCGACACCCCTGTCTATGTAAAATACAATCACGTCACGGAAACAGCAACAGATGAAAAAGCTTTGATGCGGGACGAACATCCGGAGTCTGAGGCTCGTATGAGTGACAGTGGTGAAAGCCGAAAGGAAGCTATTGGCATGACAACAGACGATTCGATCGCAAACCACGAAACCAGAATTGGATTCAAGAAGATCAGCACTGTGAATGAGGCAGGAAAATTGAGACAGATCACAAAGAAATGAGGAACTACAGATTACATATCCTGGAAATAAGAACTCCATGTAAATACGTTTATTAAACATTCATAAACAGAAGACGCCTTGGGGTGAGTAGTCAAGACTAGCTAGCTCGTTTATTGGTGTGTTGTTGTGTAGTCTACGTCATCAACCTCATCGTTCATGTCAGGGGCAATAACCTGACAGCATTGATCACGTAAGCAAGTAAGCTTAATATGTGGATGACCTTCCAGAGGGTGCAGCCCTGATACAAAAGTAGCTTTTGCCATTTCTATTCGCTCGTTGATTCCTGTTTCACACCTACGATCGGCTGTTTCACACCTACGGTCGTCTGTTTCACACCTATGATCGTCTGTTTCACACCTACTACGATCGTCTGTTTCACGCCCTCTACGATCGTCTGTTTTTACTTAACACAGACCTAATTCATTCATTCATAACCCTCCACTCCCAAAGGAGCATAGGCCTTCAACAAACACATGCCAAGTCCTCTTTGATATTTGGACATGCGCCCTAATATAACCGACTAGGTTGAACGGGACGTGTCTCGCCAAAACGAGGCAAAATTTTATATTTAAAAAAAAAATATGAGAAACGTTTTTTTATAGCGCGTTTTTCGGGCGCGGAACTGAATTTCGCTCCTTTTGAAACGTCGCGTATTTTTGTTTCCATTCCTAATAATGGCGAATGTTTGGTTCTGGACACAATGTCTTAAATTGTTCCATTCGTGTGTTGTGTGAACATGAACAAGTATCTCATATTTATATTTTGCAGCAGATAATAAAGGGAGTTCGTTACATTTGCAATAACTGGGGTCGATGTAACCTTTCAAGTCGATATTCTCTTACATAAAAATTTGGAGACGGAGAAATAGAAAGTTTGTATTGGTTTTTTTTTAAATATTTACCAAGGCAAGATTTTTTTTTTTAAAGTAGCTGTTCTTTAATTAGTCAAATGTCAGTCCAATGGCTTCATTTTTTTCATTTAATTTAAGTTAATTTTCACTTCAAACACCCCCCCCCCCCCCTTTTCCATACCATTTTTGACTTGCTTCTCCATAGCTTTATTTTTAAAACGCATCCAGATAAATGACGACAGAAGAATTAATTCCGCCATCAGGTCATGCAGCAGACAGCGCATAATACAATTAATTCCCGCCATATTTTGGCGCTCACAGCGGGCTGATCACCCGCTTGCTAGTCACTCTGATTACGGAAACAACAATTAATTTTTTGTTGTACCAATAAACGCCACTAGGCGTAACGGAACAACAGTTAATTTCTTGTTGCCCTAAGACGCCACTAGGCGTATTGGCCACGGACTGCTTTGTCGGTCAGCGGCTAAGGACGGAAGAAGAAGATATTTTGGCGCTGCCATCAATGGTACCTATACCTTGTAGCGGTATGGCAGCTTGTGTACCCTGACAATCCCCAGAGCTATGCCAGTGGGAGATTTACTCCTGGTAGGTTCAACCAAGCTGGACTGGTCTGCGTGGGTAGGGGTCAGACAAAAGCTGGTACTCTGGTCCTTCAGGTTGGGGGTTTTAGCACAGGGTCGACACCCCTCTCTATGTAAATAAATCGCACGTTACGGAAACAACAATAAATGGAAAAACTTTGCTGCGGGACGGACATCCGGAGTCTCAGGCTCGTATGACTGACAGTGGTGAAAGCCGAAAGGAAGCCACTGGCATGAAAACGGATGCCCCAACCGCAAAACACGAAACCAGAATTGGTTTTTGGAACGTCAGAACTATGAATGAGGCAGGAAAGCTGAGACAAATCACAGCAGAGATGAGGAACTACAAGATACATATCCTGGGAATAAGCGAGAGCAGATGGACAGGGAGGGGGAGAATAAAAACAGCTACAGGGGAAACAGTACTTTATTCTGGCAGAGAGGATGGTCAGCACAACGAAGGTGTAGCCATTATCCTGAAGAAAGGAATGGAAAGGTCTTTACTGGAATGGAAACCCATCAACAACAGACTGATAAGAGCAAGACTAAGAGGGAGGTTCACCAACACCACAATTATACAATGCTATGCACCAACAAACGACAGCGATGAAGAGATCAAGGACGAGTTCTATCAACAGGTACAAAAAGAAATGGAAACTACACCCAGGTACGATCTCATTATAGTAATGGGTGACCTAAATGCGAAAGTGGGAGCACACAATAATTATAACGAAAGAGTAATGGGGAAATGCGGCAGTGGAACAGCAAATGAGAATGGGGACAAATTAATAAGCTTCTGCAGTATTAACAACCTGGTCATTGGAGGAACACTTTTTCCACACAAGGAAGTGCACAAGTTAACATGGGAATCACCAAACGGACGAGAAGAAACCAGATAGATCACATAATGATCAATGGCAGATGGAGACATGCACTACAGGACGTGAAAGTAAGAAGAGGCGCAGATGTGGGAAGTGATCATCACCTAGTAGTAGCAAGACTGAAAGTGAAACTCAGAGCTGCTGGACCAGTTGCAGTCAAACAGAAAAGATACAACATCACGAAATTGAAGGATCCCATCACCAGAAAAGCTTTCGTGGTCGACGTAAAGAGAAAATATGAGATTATCAAAAGCCAGGAAAGAACAGAGACCGATGATGTTGACCAGAGATTGAACACCATCTCAACAATATACAAGGAAAGCAGCAAGTCATGCTTCGGATTCCAGGAAAGAAAGAGCCAAGACTGGATAACACCAGATACGCTAAACACCATAGCGAAGAGAAAGGAAATGGAAAGAAAGAAAACAGAAGCTAAGTCTCCCAGATTAAAGGCAAATATATAGTGAACAGTACAGTCAGCTGGACAAGGAAGTTAAACGTCAAACCCGTGCTAACAAAAGGACATTTCTGGATCACATTGCAAGACAGGCAGAAGAGGCAGCACTGAGAAATGAACAAAGCACAGTATACAAAATAACTAAAATCATCAGTGGAAAACGAGGTGCAAACAATATTACATTAGTAAGAGATAAGCATGTCCTACGAATGCAAAACAACAGAATACCACTACAGGCGCTCACTTGGGTTCCTGAGGGTAAGCGGAAAAAAGGAAGACCAAAAGAAACACTCAGAAGAACAATAATAAGAGAAGGAAGAACGTTGGGCCTAAATAATGTGCAAGAGCTAAGAGGAGTGGCGTCACAACGAACAACCTGGAGAGCACTGGTTTCTGCCTTATGCGCCGTGTTTGGCGCTTAAAGAATTTATTATTATTAAGCAAGGAAATCTCATCACAACAGAAGAGAGACAGGAAACAAGATGGGCAGAGCATTTCAGAGAAACTCTGAATAAGGAACCACCAGAGACACAAATGAATGTTCCTGAGGCTGAAAATGATCTAGATGTTAATACAGACATCCCACGAAAAGAAGAAATCATCACAGCAATCAAAGGGTTAAAGAATGGAAAAGCTCCTGGTCACGATAACTTAAATGCAGAGCTATTTAAGACAGACCCAGAGCTAGCAGCAGAACTATTTGAACCACTATTTGCACAAGTCTGGAAAACAGGGACAACACCAACAGAGTGGAAACAAGGAATAATTGTCAAATTGCCCAAGAAGGGAGATCTTGCAGACTGCAATAATTGGAGAGGAATAACTCTTCTCTCAGTTCCCAGCAAAATACTAGGCAGGATAATTATACAGAGAATCTCAAAAGCAGTAGACCACAAACTGAGGAAAGAACAAGCAGGATTTAGAAAGAACAGAAGATGTGTAGATCATATATTTACCCTCAGGAACATTATAGAGCAGTGCTCAGAATGGCAAAGACAGTTGTACATTAATTTCGTTGATTTTGAAAAGGCTCTTGACAGTAGGCCTATACATAGGGACAGTTTATGGAAAATACTGAGGGCTTATGGAATTCCAAGCTGCATAGTGTCAATCATAAAAAGCCTTTATGCCAACTTTACGTGTAGTGTTGGGCAGAGCAACCTAACCTTTGAAGTGGAGACAGGAGTACGACAGGGATGCCCTTTATCAACCACTCTATTTTTAACAGTCACAGACTGGGTGTGCGCCAGACAACAGAGGGCAATCCAAGAGGAATAAGATGGACTACATTTTCTACATTGGAAGATCTGGAATATGCAGATAATATTGCACTGCTAGCTCATTCACATCAACACATCCAGGAAAAAACGGATAGACTTAATAAGTATAGCCAGCAGGTGGGCTTGAACATCAACCTAAAGAAGACAGAGGTCATGACGCTCAATGTAAGCAACCTTAAGCCCATATCAGTAAGGAATCAGCAACTGGAACAGACAGATGCCTTCACATACCTAGGATGCATAGTAACACCAGACGGCGGAGCAAGCAAAGACATCAACAACAGAATGAACAAAGCAAGAACAGCCTTTTTTAGTCTTAGCAACATCTGGAAGTCCTCTCAGTACAGCACAAGCACAAAATTAGGATTATATCAGAGCTGTGTGCTTTCTGTGCTTCTCTATGGCGCGGAGAGCTGGAGAGTTACAGAGAAGGAAATGTCGAAATTGTCCTCTTTTCACACAACATGCCTAAGAAAAATTCTCCGAATCTTTTGGCCGAAAATCATCACCAACCAAGATCTGCTTACTCGGAGCAAGCAAGAGGACATGCACACCATCATAGCTGGCAGACGCTGGAGCTGGGTTGGCCATGTCCTCAGAAGAGACCCCGATGCCATCACAAGAACAGCTATGCTTTGGACCCCTGAAGAAAAACGAAAGAGAGGCCGACCAAAAACAACTTGGCGGAGGACTGTGGAGGCTGAGATGCAAAGAATGAACCAGAGTTGGGGCACTGTACGAAGGATGGCCGCCGACCGAGCAAAGTGGAATCAATTTGTTGTTGCCCTACAAGACGCCAACAGGCGTAATGGCCACTGACTGCTTTGAAGGTCGGCGGCTAAGGAGCAAAGAAGAAGAAGAAGATATTTTGGCCGGCACGTCGCTCGTAATTTTTATATTTTTTATTTCATAAACAAACAAAACAAAACGACAAATCAACATCACCGTGGAGTCAAATTGCCGCCATTTTAAGGGACACATCTGCGAAAAACGGCGATCATTACTGTGTGCTATTTTTAATAATGCAGCTATTTCTCTTTGAATTGTTAAAACAAGTAGGACATATACAAGGTATACAACATGAAGAGACGGTCAGAACTATTATAGAGATGATAACATCAAGAGACGATCAGAGCTATAATAGAGATGATAACATTGTGACGAAACGGGGCGGCCTCTATCGATCTTTGTTTCTCTCCGGCAGTATCGGTACATTTGTGGTACTGCTTTTATTATTTGCTCGCAATTGGTGCACTTTTCTTACTTTTCTTTCCTTTCTTTCTTCGTTATTTTTCTGCTAAGTAGCAGATATTTGATTTTATCAAATCATTCGACACTTCTCTCTGTGATGTCACTTGTTTGTTACCCGGTCATCCTGGCTTGCGGTGAGCAACTGAGATAAGATAGTCGCCGGCGTATTAAGATTGAACCGCTGATAAGACGACTCGGTTGGTAACCCAGATGGGCAGACACGGAGATTTTGCGTACTCATACGACAGATAACGAGATTACTGTCTGTGTGACACATGTGGGCAGACAAGTGTGACATAATCGCTTTTGGGCCGACTTGTTATGGCAACATTACTTTCCAATAAAGTAATAAGTATTACAGCTTACACATGTTGTCATGTGATTTCCCCGATCTGTCTGTAAGTTTGTACACAAGGGCATCGGACATCTTATTGAAATATTTGAGAGACGTGACCTTTGCAAAAACTTTCCATGTCGGAAATATTTTGAAAGTACCACACCCGACCTGTTTGAATATGATTAGAGCGTTTATTTAACTCCATAACAAATGAAGGCATGGGAAGGTAGGGAATATAGTCTGACCATTTTCTCCGTTTTATTTCACTGTGAATTTCACGCTCGCCAAGACAGGATCAGACCTCGCCAGAGTGAAGACTAGATTCATAATTCCTTTTTGTTAATCGGACGTTTTATTGGAGAACCAAATAAGACTTACAAAGCACAGGAAATCTTTACATTTTAATAAGGAACACCGGAAATAGGAAACTGGAGAAACACACGGAGTCAGAGAGGGAATCTATTGTCAAATTAGAAACACGCCAGATGCGTGTATAAGACGGACTCATCTCTTTTATTCATCTGAGCAACAAGTTTGTAGCCAGAATTGAGTTATTGGTGGTACCAGCAGAAAGTACTATCTCTGGAACAAAAAGGGAACGTGGCCTAAGCTTTAAAACGAAGGACGCACGTCGTAGACTCTCCTTGACGTTTTACCTTGATCAGAGACAGAGAAAAAAAACCAACCTATAAATTAGTTTAAGCCAGAATTGAGTTATTGGTGGTACCAGCAGAAAGTACTATCTCTGGAACAAAAAGGGAACGTGGCCTAAGCTTTAAAACGAAGGACGCACGTCGTAGACTCTCCTTGACGTTTCTGGGAGGGACAAGATCAGAGGGTGCTCAAGTACAGCCATCATGCTGCCACTTGAACTTCTAGTAATATTTCACATTACCTAAAGACTGTGAAGATAACTTTTCTTGATTCATAACTATTCAAATTATTTCCAACTGTTAAAACCTAAAGTGATTATCAAATTTTGTTATTTGTAATGTTAAAAATTTAACTTCGATTTAATCATTTTAAAGTTACTGCATGTTTGTCTCAGTCAAATTATTACACACACTCTAAACAGAACTATACTCCCCATCAAGGCCAGCTCCTTGACGTGGAGATGGGGCTCAAGTACAGCCATCAGCGGCTGAAAAACCAAGACTGGCCAGGCCCTCCTAGACTCGAGCAAGACCACAGTCTGCCCTAGCAAGTCAAGGTGCTGAAGACGGAGGCAACCAGCCAAGAGGCGCACCACAGCAATCAGGATGCCACGCATTAGCGCTATGGGAAGTATGCCTATATCTGCAAAACGTTATGGCACTCGCCCTGTGACGGACACCCAGGCAGGCGCAGTGCCGGGCCCTCTGCCTCGGAAGGGCCCAACCCCTACTACTGGGGGTCCTTCTCAATTGCCCCGGGGAGCCAGGAGGCATGAGAATAGAGCTACTGGCCAAGCAAAGAAAAGACCATTTAAAATAATGCACTGGAATGCTGAAGGCGTCAATAGTAAAAAAGACGGCTACAGCAAAAAATTAGAGCTCGAAAATATCTTGAATGAAGAGCAAGTAAATGTATGTTGCTTGCAAGAAACCCACCTCAACAAAGACATAGCCTTCAAAATCAGAGGCTACCAGTGCTACCGATCTGACCGAATAGACAGGCGAAAAGGTGGAATACTGACACTCGTGAGGAATAACATCAGTGCATGTCAGCTTGAAACATATATGGAGGGGGCAGAATACCAGATGCTTCATCTCAGGACAGAAAGTTCAGAATTCCACCTGCTCAACTACTACTGTCCGAGCGACCGCCCACTGGCACTAGATACAATCCCAGCAAAAGAAAGACTGATTGTATGCGGAGACTTCAACAGCCACTCACAGAGCTGGGGCTATGATCACATGGACAGGAGAGGTGAGGAGCTTGAAAACTGGCAGGATGACAATGGGCTTATCCTGATTAACCAGCCAATCGACCCACCAACCTTCTACTCGAGATCATGGCACACCACCTCTACACCAGACCTGGCATTCCACTCACCCAGCTTGGAGTGGAACACCACACGCGTTGTAGGGAAACAACTTGGAGGCAGCGACCACCGGCCAGTCTTCCTAATTGTGGAAAATGAACTTGTCAAGGAGAGCAGCACTCTCTCTAGGTGGAACTACAAGAAGGCAGACTGGACAATGTACCAGCACCGTACTAGTATACTGGCTAGAGATCTGACTGTAGACAAAGACATCAATAAGCTAGTTGATGAATTCAGCAGATGCATATTACAGGCTGCTCGTGAAACAATACCTAGAGGGGCTCGTAAGCACTACAAACCATATTGGAATAGTGAACTAGAGCAGCTGCACAACGACGTGGAAACATCTCGAAAGCAGGCAGAGACCAGTCCATGCCAAGAACACCACAATAACTACCAGCAAGCTAAGGCCAAATTTCAAAGGGCCAAGTTGCAGGCCAGGCGAAGAAGCTGGAAGGAGAAAACAGAGTCCTTGAACTTTGAAAGAGATACGAGGAAACTGTGGAAGCTGGTAAAGCAACTTAACGATGAAGGTACAGAGAGAAACTCAAGGATTGCTCTGTACAAAGATGGAAACATCCTCATGGGAAAACAGGCAGCTGATCACTTTGCAGACTCCTTTGCTAAAGACAACAACATCGAAGTTAGCCCAGAGAAGCAACAGGAGACTCGTGAGAAACAACACGCAGGACGAGATGGAACCATACCTGAAGTTATGGAGGCACCAATCACATTCAGAGAACTGGAGCTTGCAATATCCAAATTGAAAATGAGAAAGTCGCCAGGAGTTGATGGAGTGTCCAATGAAATGATTAAGAACTTGGGAACCGCAGCAAAAACAAAGCTGCTGCAGATCTTCAATATCTGTTGGAACTCAGGCAGAGTTCCACAGACCTGGAGGGAAGCAATCATGATACCACTCCTAAAACCAGGAAAAGACAGTTCCACTGCCTCCAGCTACAGACCAATCAGCCTTACAAGCTGCCTCTGCAAAACAATGGAACGTATCATCAACCTCAGGCTACAGTGGTACCTTGAAAGTGAAAACCTTCTTGTACCACAGCAGGCGGGCTTTAGGCAGTGTTATTCCACCGAAGATCAGGCAACTTACCTTTCCCAAGAGATTGAGGATGCGTTCCAAGATAAGAAACTGGTACTAGCAGCATGGATAGATCTAAGAAAAGCATTTGACAAGGTTTGGAAAGAAGGGCTTCTGAAGAAACTGAGAAATTGTAGAGTGAATGGTAAGATGTACAAATGGGTGAAAGCATACTTGCATAACAGAAGAGCCCGAGTACAACTAGATGGCCTCAAGAGTAAGAAAATTCTACTGCGTCATGGCGTCCCTCAGGGAGGGGTTCTGTCCCCCACACTTTTCCTAGTCTACATCAATGACCTGGTTGCTGAACTACCACATGGAATGAAAGTGGCAATGTACGCTGATGACCTGGTAATATGGTGCACAGATGAGCATGCAACAGTGGCCACCAAACTGCTACAAAGAGCTATAGATGCCTTAACCTCATGGGCAAATAGATGGTGTGTCAGCATCAACACAGACAAGTGCAGCACTACGCTCTTCACCCTCTCTCCCAAACAAAAAGCTGGTGTCATCAAGATAAACAAAGAGCTCCTGAGAGAAGATAAACAACCCACCTATCTCGGAGTTACATTCGATGATAGGCTGACATGGAAGCAGCACATCAACAAGGCAGCAACAAAGGCCAGGAGGAAGCTAGCCATCCTGAGAAAACTAAGTGGAACCACATGGGGAGCCAGCGGGAAAATACTTAGTAAAGTTTACCAGCAGGGCATACGACCACACCTGGAATATGGGTCAGCTGCGTGGTGTCCAGCATCAAACACCACATTACAAGAGCTAGATAAGGTGCAAAACCAGGCGCTTAGGGTCATCACGGGGGCAATGAAATCAACGCCTATAGTGGAGATGGAGAAAATGGGGAGGATACAAGCACTGAGAGAACGCAGAGACACGAAAGTGCTAACACAGGCAGAAAAGTTCCTCTGTATGCCGAGCCATCCAATGAAGGACAGATTCCAAAACCTAGCAATGGGGCGACTGAAAAGAAGCAGCTTTATCCACCAGGCCAAACGATTTCGTAGACAAACCTCAGACCTGCCTGAAGTTAACAGCCCTCTAAAGTCTGTGCCAGAACAAACCCCTTGGAGAGAGGAGCATGGACTACCAGTACACATCCACACAAAAGTGAAAGGAATATTCGACAGGGATGAACAGAACAGCGTGCAACGTAGGACAGTCACTCTCAGTTTCCTGGATGATAAATACCCACAGGACCTCTGGGTCCGAGTATACACGGATGGGTCAGCACAGAATGCAGTAAAGAATGGAGGAGCAGGAGTGTACATAGAATACCCAAACAACACTAGGGATACGGTCAGAGTACCAACGGGGAAATTCTGTAACAACTATGATGCAGAAGTCCAGGCAATCAAGGTGGCAACTGAGAAACTACTGAACACCAATCTCGGTCCACAGCCTGTAGTATTCCTGACAGATGCAAGATCAGCACTCCAAGCACTTCAGTCCAGAAAATTGCCAGTTATACAGGCCCTACTTTCTGAACTGTGCAACCAGCGCAGGGTCGCCATGCAGTGGATACCGTCTCATTGTGGAATACCAGGAAACGAGAGAGCAGACGGACTGGCTAAAGAAGGTGCTGCAGACGAACAACCGGATGTACCAGTAACGTACCATCAGAAGAAAAAGATGATCAAATCTATCAGAAAGCCACCAACATCAACGCAGGATGACTACCAAGCTATGAACAGATCAGAACAAATAGTCATTCTGCGCCTCAGAACAGGACACAACCGCCTCCGCAGCCACATGTATACAAAATTCAAGATTGGCAATTCAGCCATGTGTACATGTGGACAGGCACCCCAGACAGCGGAGCACGTACTGCAAGATTGCCCCGAATATGATATATTGAGGCAAACCCACTGGCCCAGAGAAACAACACTGGAAGCAAAACTATATGGACCCCTGTATGAACTACAAAAGACAGTGAAGTTTATACAAGAAACAACATTGCAGATATAGACAATATATTTCAAGCGAACGAAAGAAGAAGAAGAAGAAGAAGAACTATACTAAAATAATAGAATTCCACTGAGCAAATCAGGGCGGCTTAAACGAGCTGAAAGTAATAAGTGCTTAAATCCTTCACAAAAATAGTCCGCAGATTACAGAATTAAAGTGCTCACAACAGCCAGCATTGTTTTCGCTTATCTAAATATCTTGTGAAGACTCCCATGTGATAGACGGAAATCGCATACTAATAAATATCATTAAAACAATATGTATGTTAATATCAACTCGACAAAAATTACAAAATTAAGAGAAAACAACACTTCAGATCTACATTGGTACCTCACTAACTGAAAACGTTAATGAACATAAAACTCTAGGTATAGTCGTTGACCTGCATCTAAATTGGAACTCACATGTACATGCACTGACCAAGCAAACGGCACAGAAAGTTTACCTGTTCGCTAAAATCAAACACTTCGTAGATGAAAACGCACGAAAATTGTTCTGTATATCTCACATAAAAGCAAACCTTGACTATTGCTCCATGTTAAGTTATTTTATATTCATAGATGGGGAGTTAAATGTTTGAGATCTTCACATGTGAGTCTAGTATTTTGTAGACGCACATTTGAGTGCATCTAAGTTAATTGTATGTTTAATTATTTGCGTACCACCGTGCACCATTCTTAAACGGGTATGGCGTGGTTTGTCGCGGTGATCTGTTGCTGTGCAGCAACCGTACTTGAGGCAGATCCCGATATTCTCCGTCTTGTATGGACGTGAAGTTTTTCGTGTGCTTATCCTTAGTTCATGAAAGACAAGGTCATAAAGTAATTATAATCATCTATAAGATGAAGATGTCGTTCTTGATGAGAAAATACCAAGACTTGCTTGATTTGAATATTTAGCCAGAAAACTGCTTATTGTTAAGTATCTTGCCTCCGATACTTCGTCTCCTGCACACGTTATGGTAGAGTTTCAGTTTGACCAGATATGTCAAATTGCTAGTGCGTCCACTCTAACGCTAGGAGCTGATTGAAGCGTAAAGGAATATATAACTACGTAAAGAATATGAACGGTCAATTCGAGAGAACCATGTATACTACCAAGCCGTTAACCTTGGCGTCGTAACGGCGAGTGCTGCCAATCAACGTCCATGTTGATTATTATATATGCCAATGCATATACTGTCAGAACCATATCGATGAACTATACTTGCACATGATGTCAACGTCTTTTCTGTAATAAATCGTATCGTCATTCACGTTCAACAATAGGTCCAGTATGCCTTACTTACCAGTTGGTCAGTCTTATGACCCAATCGTTACCGTTACGTTTGTCTTGTCATCATTATCCATAACGAAACGACGGCCCACAACAACATTCACACCATAAGTCACCAACATCAGAAACGCATCGGTAACACTCCACAATCTGGGATAGTTGCTCGGGACCCAAAGATGCAGCAAAAGAGAATGCAGTCAGCGACCCATAGCTTGACTGCTTGCGCCAGGGTCAGCGAACCAGATCTGACCAAGACCCTACTCCACCTCCACGTGGTGGTCCTGGAAACAGGCTGCATCACTGCAGTCTGGCTGACAGAGTAGGGATCGAAGAGGGAAGGCAAACCCGGTCCCAAAAAGTGCCGTGCTGAAGTCGGATGTGTCGGCCGAAAGGCGCAGATATCGCAGCTCCGTTGTAAACAGACACAACGCAACCAACGTCCTTTTCAGGACGAACGAGGAAGAAGGAAGAAGAAGGATAGTTGCTCAATGTCCTACACAAAAAGACTCCGTTCACTACAAAAGCGTGCAGTTCGTCTAGTCTCTGACAACTGCTTAACTCAGTGTGTAGATCTATATAAAAATCTTCAAATACTGCCCTTAAGAAAGCACCTTCTATTTAACAAAGCTAAATTTGTTCAAAAAATCTTATCACATACTGCTCCAGCATATCTGTGGCCAATGTTCAAATACAACGAAAGACGCAGTCAACGCTTAAACAAATTGCACGTACCCAAGCCTAGGCTTGACTTATTCAAGAAAAGCTTAGCTCTGCTAAGCTCATCTTTGGAATTGTCTTCCACATAATCTAAAATACAATCTCAGTCCCCATTCATACAATCGTAGACTTTTCGAATACTTTATGAGTTATTATTAAATTCGTTCCCCCCCCCCCCCCACCCCCCCCCCCCTTAATCGAATTATCCTTTCTTATAATGTCAACTGTAGGTTCTAATGACGATGTTTGAACTTTTCAATATCTTTTATGTCATGCTTATAAGTTGTTATGTTAATATGAGTGTGCTATTTTATTTTACTTTACAACGTTGAATACCTTGAAATTGATATGTAAAATGCATGTGAGAATAAATGAATTCACTATGAAAGGTGAGAGAAAGGAAGGGCAGATTGTCAGACGGGCCTGCGTGCCCAATTTTCAACCCTTTGAAAATAAAGTTCGTTCGTTCATTCGTTCTATCTATATTTCTACCAAAAGCAATCTTGTGTAAAGATAGACTTGTATTGAAGCCTATAATAGGGACTGAGTTTTAGCCACTGTTGGACCACCACTGCACAGCAGGGGAGGCAATGTCGTCATAATTAAAGTCTAGACTTGGGATTGAACGCGTTCGCACAAGCGTGATAATTCATAATGTGTCTTCTCTTTGTTACTTTCACAATAGCCTCGACGGCTGGCGGAGTTATGGACTTTAAAGTTGCTACCATAAGTGAAATGGGTTCATTTTCGATACAAGACAACAGGAGGCTGAGACGCTTGGGAGTCATGACCCAAGTGGGCCCGCCCCCCTTAGAGTGTAAAGGAGTATAGGGCCGAAACACTTGTTGGACGGGTGGCAACTTCTGAGGATCAGATTGCTTCCTGTTGTATCGCTCTGTAAAGAGCTTCCTATCATAGTTGAGCGACACGAGCCGGGCTTATAGAACTTGTTCAGTAATTCCCCTAGACGACTGACATAAATTTCAGATTGACTGAAAGAAATGTGTCAAGAGTGTGTTTAATTGTAAGACTGAGCATACATTGCATTCATAAATAACAGTAAAAGTAACTGTGTGAAGAATAATTGAATAAGTGAAAGAAACAAAATTTCTTGTAAACTAAAGTGAAAGTTAAAGAAATAAGAAGCTCAATTGGAGTGGCTAATTTAGTGTTGTAATTTGTTGTTTAGTGTTAGTAGCTGGTGTCCATTAGTGTAGCTTTGTAAACAGATTTTTTGCTCAGAATGGAAGAGTCCCAAAACCTCCATGCATTTTATCTTAATCTAGGTCGCAAACTAGGGTTTTCAGCCAAAGAACTTTCTGACTTCGTGCTTACGTCGGTGACAGAACAGAAATAAAACGATAAAGAGAAAAAAGGACAGGATAGAGGCAGAAAAAAGCCGTGGAGCGCCAGGACAGAAAACTGGCCAGAGAACACATCAAAGCCAAAGCAGAACACGAAGCCGCAGAGAGAGAAAAGGAAAGAGCGGAAAAGTCACAGGAACGGGCATTTGCTAAGGAGAAGGAACAGGCCGACAGAGCCCACGCCATTAGAATGAAGGAATTGGAAATCGAAGGAAAAAGAATGTATTCTATTCTAGTTCTAACAATGGCGGGTCTGTCAGTTCTTAAAATAGCGAGAGAGGAAACACCACTCAGGTGGTAGCACCTAGTGCCATATCCTTCCAACTAGATGTCTATTCTGAGGCTTCAGAAGAAATAGACATATACCTCTCTAGGTTTGAATCCTTAGCAGCTACATATGGCTTGGAGAGGGAGAGATAAAATATGAAGCTATCCCAGAGTCTTAAGGGATCTGCTTATGATGTGTTTCTCAAGATGCCTACGGAAGAACAGAACAACTACAACATGTTGAAGAAAGCTACGCGACAGCGTTTTATGCTTAACACAGAGACTTTTCTTGGTAAATTCCGTAAGGCGAAACGACAGAAAGATGAATCGTATAGACAATTTGCTACTCGACTAGAAACGTACTTGGAGAAGTGGGGATCTCTCAGCACATTTGATGAATCTTATGAAGGATTGCAGGAGATGATTGTCGTGAAACAGTTCAACGACTCGCTCACCCCTGACATGAGACGGTTCTTGGCGGAGCGAGGAGCCGAAACTCTTGAGCAGGTGGTACTTTTTGCCGATAGGTACCAGAGCGCGAAGTCGGAAGTGAATCCGTCTAAAAGGCGCCATCACGATAGTCACCCCAAACAGAATGATAACCCAGATGATAACTCCAAAAGTACGGAAAACACAACACACAAAACAGCCCACCAACTGCAACAACAACCACAAGATCACCGGAGGCAGAAAGAGAACAATTTAGCCCAGGGAACTGGAAGACGATACTGTAAATCGTGCAAAACTGACACGCATTTCACATCGGACTGTAAGAGGCCGAAATCCGGCCCTTATAGTGTCGCTTGCCTGATCAGGGGGCTGATAGGGAAACATAACCCCCAGGCATAAGAACAAAATCCTAGTTACCCTTCTATTACTGAGCAAGTAACCGTTGGCAACCAAACCATACTGTTCTTATCTGATTCGGGCCTCGAATACTCGGCTTTAGTTTGTCCATCTTTGGTAAAGGCCCATCAATATACCTGTGAAACTGTAGAAATACAGAGGCCTTGGAAGAGTATAAAGCCAATGCTACTTCCGGTCGCGGAAATTGATGTTTCAACCCGATATGTGCGGGGAAAAATCAATGCCGCAGTGTTAGACGATTTAGTCTATCCTCTCATTTTAGAGAGGAAATATGTGTTTCTTGGAGATCCCTCAGGTGACTCCATTCTGACACAAAAGATAGAGAACACAGGAAACGCCTCAACGGCCCCTGAGTTGTCATTTTTACACAGCCTGAATATTTCAGAGCTGAAGCAGGCACAAAGGGCAGATCAAACCCTAAAGCCTTGCTTTTCCAATTTGTATGGTAATTATACCCATACTCCGCAGGGAGCATATTACAGGGAGAAAGGTTTAGTTTATAGACGGGTGGGGAATAAGAGGCAGCTAGTTGTCCCATTACCCTACCGCACCCGCCTCATGCAGGAAACGCATTTAACCATGCCCCATCCCCTTAAAGGTTCATTTGCCCTGGTAAAACAGGCCTCCTTGAATTACATATGATCAGGTTTGCGACACGATGGTCGACAGTTTGTGCGAGATTGCTCTGTTAGCCAAAGCCTGGACAACCAGAAGGATGAAACTACGAAGAAAGAGTCTGAGCAGAGTAACCAACAACCAAAGTTGGATAACTCGCACCTCAACTCGACATTTCTATGTAGTAAAGCAGAGTTACGACGAGCGCAGATGGAAGGCATTACTTTAGCGCCATACTCTGAACAGTCAGCTCAAAATAAACCGTGCTTCAGCTGGAACGTTCAACACCAAAGATGGAATTTTTTTTTCGACGGACGAGGCAAGGGAAGCAACTCGTGGGGCCTCTCCGCTTATCATGAAAGCGGATCATGTATCATCATCAGAACATGTTTCAGTAGGGAATACCACGAGTAACCTTAAGGAGGATTACTTTTGGCCTAGACGCTGGTCAGATGTGCGTGAGTACAATGAAAACTGCACACACTGCCAAGCGAGAAACTCAGTCACTCGCCGCCGAAATAAAGGAAGAGAGGACACCTCTACGAGAGAGAGAGAGAGAGAGAGAGAGAGAGAGAGAGAGAACGAACGAACGAACGAACGAACGAACTTTATTTTCAAAGGGTTGAGAATTGGGCACGCAGGCCCGTCTGACATTCTGCCCTTCCTTTCTCTCACCTTTCATACTGAATTCATTTATTCCCATATGCATTTTACATATCAATGTCAAGGAATTCAACGTTGCAAAGTAAAATAAAATAGCACACTCATATTAACATTAACTACTTATAAACATGACAAAAAATATGTAGAAAAGTACAAACATCGTCATTAGAACCTACAATTAATATTATAAGAAAAGATAATCTGATTAGGGGGGCATGTAATCAAAACTAATAAAGTATTCGAAAAGTCTACGATTGTATGAATAGGGACTGAAAGAGAGCGAACGAACTTTATTTTCAAAGTGTTGAGGGAAAGGAACTTAGGCCCGTCTAAGAGAGAGAGAGAAAGAGAGAGAGAAAGAGAGAGAGAGAGAGCCAGCGAGAGAGCCAGCGAGAGAGCGAACGAACTTTGTTTTCAAAGTGTTGAGAATAGGAACATAGGTTCGTCTAAGAGAGAACGAACGAACGAACTTTATTTTCAAAGGGTTGAGAATTGGGCTCACAGGCCCGTCTGACATTCTGCCCTTCCGTTCTCTCGTCTTTTATACTGATTTCATTTATTCTCACATATTTTACCCATCAATTCAAGGAATTCAACGTTGTAAAGGTAAAATAATAGCATACTCAAATTCACAGTATCTAATTATAAACATGAAATAGAACATGTTGAAAAGTACAAACTAAGTATTACCATGAAACAAAATATGTTGAAAAGCACTAACATCATCATTAAACCTACACTCGATATTATACCATTTGTTCGGAGAGAGAAAGAGAGAGAGAGAGAGAGAGAGAGAGAGAGAGAGAGAGAGAGAGAGAGAGAGAACCCGATAGACAGTAGAACCCATGGAGAAGTGACCGCCCCATAGCAAGTATTCTACAAATCTCTTAGCAGAGGGGGTATGTGACAAAATGGGGCGGCCTATATCGATCTTTGTTTCTTTCCAGCAGTATCGGTACATTTGTGGTACTGATTTTTATTAGTTGCTCTCAATTGTCGCAATTTTCTTTCCGTTCTTTCTTCATTATTTTTCTGCTAAGTAGCAGATATTTGATTTTATCAAATCATTCGACACTCCTCTCTGTGATGTCACTTGTTTTTTACCCGGTCATCCTGGCTTGCGGTGAGCAACTGAGATAAGATAGTCGCCAGCGTGTTTAGATTGAACTGCTGATAAGACGACTCGGTTGGTAACCCAGATGGGCAGACACGGAGATTTTGCGTACTCATACGACAGATAACGAGATTACTGTCTGTGTGACACATGTGGGCAGACAAGTGTGACATAATCGCTTCCAGGCCGACTTGTTATGACAACATTACTTTCTAGTAAAGTAATATGTATTACAGCTTATACATGTTGTCATGTGAGTTCCCCGATCAGTCTGTAAGTTTGTACATAAGGGCATTGGACATCACATTGCCATATTTGGGCGACGTGACCTTTGCAAAATTTTTCCATGACGGAAATATTTTGAAAGTACCACACCAGACCTGTTTGAATATAATTGGAGCGTTTAATTAATTCCATAACAAACGAAGGCGTGGGAAGGTAGGGAATATAGTCTGACCATTTATTCAGTTTTATTTCACTATGAATTTTCATGCTCGCCAAGACAACATCAGACATCGCCAGAGTAAAGACTAGATTTATGATTCCTTTTTGTTAACCGGACTTTTTTTTTTTTGGAGAACCAAATAAAACTTACAAACCACAGGAAATCTTTACATTTTAATAAGGAACATCGGGACTAGAAACCTGAAGAAGAACACGGAGTCAGAGAGGGAATCTATTGTCAAATTAAAAACACCCCAGATGCGTGTAAGAGACCGACTCGTCTCTTTTATTCATCTGAGCAACAAGTCTGTAGCCAGGATTGGCTTATTGGTGGAACCAGCAGAAAGTACTATCTCTGGAACAAAAAGGGAACCGTGGCTTAAGCTTTAAGACGAAGGACGCACGTGGTAGACTCTCCTTTACGTTTCTGGGAAACAAGCTACCCACGACAACCTTGATCAGAGACGAGTGCGAGCAGAGTGAAAGGAACCAACCCATAAGAAGGAGCAGAATGGGTATTGGCAGCTAAGTTCAAATATATGCTGCCACTTGAACTTCTAGTAATATCTCACATTCCCTAAATACTGTGAAGATAACTTTTCTTGATCCATAACTATTCAAATTATTTTCCAACTGTTAAAACCTAAAGTGATTATTAAGTTTTGTTATTTGTAATGTTACAAATTTAACTTCGATTTAATCCTTTTAAAGTTACTACACGTTTGTCTCAGTCAAATTACTACACACACTCTAAACAGAGCTATTCTACAATAATAGAATTCCAATAAGTAAATCAGGAGTGGGAACTTAAACAAGCTGAAAGTAATAAGTGCTTAAATCCTTCATAAAAATTGTCGGCATATTACAGAATTAACGTGCCCAGCAACAGCCAGCATTGTTTTCGCTTATCTGAATATTTTGTGAAGACTCCCAAGCTTTACTACTCTTCTATCTACATTTCTGCCAAGAGTAATATTGTGCAAAGATAGACTCCATTGAAGCCTATAATAGATACTCTTGAGTTTTGGCCACTGTTGGACCACTACTGCAAAGCAGGGGGGGGGGCAATACCGTCACAAACATCAAGAGATGATAAGAGCTATAATAGAGATGAAAACATTGTCACATAAATATTGGGTTGATCTCTTTTCCTCTCCGGAAGTATTTAGTTACAATTTTGTGTGTGTACTAAATTACTTGCAACTTTCGTGGTCGCCTATTTCTTTCTCATCTATCAAGCAGATATTAGCTATTTTACACTCCTTTCAGCGATAACTGATCATGTTTGCTTTGCACTTCTTGGCTTTGCTAAGATTAAGACGCAGGTGAAACCAAGATGGGCCCGGTAAATTTTCGTATAGTGACTGCGTGTCATGTTTACCTAGGAGTGCCCCGCGATAAATTATCGATCTGTCGGCATGCACTCGGTGAAAACGAATGACATAATCATTTCCTATACACCTTGTTACAAAGACGTTACTTTAGATAAAAGTAATAATTTGCTGAGGAAAAAAACAGAGATGATAACATCAAGAGATGATCAGAGCTATAATAGAGATGATACCATCAGGAGACGATCAGAGAAATAAGAGAGATAATAACTTTAAGAGGTGATCATAGCTATAATAGAGATGATACCATCAAGAGATGATCAGAGCTATAATAGAGATGAGACCTTCAAGAGACAGACAGAGGGACAATTGAGAAGATAACATAAAGAAATGGACAGAGCTATAAGTGAGATGATAACATCCAGAGACGGTGTGACCGCGCCCTGCTCTGATGGATAGTTTTGCGAAGGTTTTAATATTACAATTAACATATAATAAAGTAATACTGGACACTGCAGCATCCCTGTGGCATTGCCTTTATATCGTATATAGTCAAATGTAATACGGTATAATTTAAAGCTAACAGATGGTAACCGTTAACGTTTCAATACTCACGTTTTTGGTGATATGAAAAATAACACTTAGTTCCCTTTAGATAACCCTGAGGTCAGCAGGGGTCACAATTATATAACCGATAGACAAACAAATGCATCATTCTCGATGTTTGGTAGAATTACGTGCAGATCACTTGGTGCTGCACATTGTATACTCCTGGCAACTTTTAGTGACAGTTATTTGAAGTTTTAAACAGTAGTTCTCACACTTTGGAGAGCATTCTAAAATAATTCTAAAAGCAAAGACACGGTAATGTAATTTTGAGTTACGATCTATTATATTTATAGGAAAAGGAATGTAATTGTTACTATAAACAGTGGACATCTGACCATGAGAACACTTGCAGTAGTACAGTTAAGTTGCTTAACTAGGAAGATATGTGCTGAAGTCAGTATTTGCTCTATCGTCAGTGATGATAGGATCATGAATTCCTGATACTTTCCTACAGAAATTAACAGCAGGGGAAACAGGTGCCATTTGCAAAATGTCAGCGTATAAATATTATTGTTGACACTGTCAACTTCAGAGAATTCGGATACAAGAATGTAGAAGTAGATTGCGGAAGTAAAAGTTGAAGTGCTAAATTAAGAGTTAGGAATAGCTAGTAGATGCAACAAAGATCTCACCAAGAATTGTTAGTCATTAACAGATATAACAGATATAACAGATATAACAGTAGTAGAGTATGTTGGAAACAGGTAGTATTCTGCAGGAGCGCTGCAGGAGCACCTGCAGGAGCATGACTTTTATATAGCAAAAATTCTGCAGGAGCGCTGCAGCGGCAAGATGGCGGACTTGAGCTAACAAGGGGAGGTTATTTGGGTCAAGATGGCGGACTTGAGCTAACAAGGGGGAGATAACAAGATGGCGGACTTGAGCTAACAAGGGGGAGATAATAGGAAGAGGAGGGGCAAAATGGCGTGTTTTAGATAACAAGAAGACGAGGTTAATATAAGGAAAATGTGGCAAGATGGCGGATTTGAGCTAACAAGGGGGAGATAATAGGAAGAGGAGGGACAAGATGGCGGATTTGAGCTAACAAGGGGGAGATTATTTGGGACAAGATGGCGGATTTGAGCTAACAAGGGGAGATAATAGGAAGACGATGTTAATATAAGGAAAATGTGGCAAGATGGCGGATTTGAGATAACAAGAAGAGGGGTATATTTTTTTTAAATATATTATTAGTATAGCCAAATTAGGTAGTGTTAGACAAACAACATTTAGACTTTTAGATAATAGGAAAATATATATTTAGACAATATGTATACGTTAGATATAGACATATATTGAGACATACATATTTTACAACATTTATACAAACATTTAGACGAACAGTTAGACGATATATAGGAAACAAAAAAAGCGTTTTAGTTAATATAGTTTTTTTATTTTTTCAAATACTAAAGGGCAACTCTCAGCCGCTTGGTAGGTTTCTTCTTCTTCTGTGGTGGATTAGGGACATCGGTCAGGTCTGTGGTAGGAAACCCACTAGGATCTGGGGATACTGGACAGCTAGACTTCATGATTTCGTCAAACAGGTTAGTGGTAGGCTTCTTCGGTGGTAGGACATCGGCCAGGTCTGTGGTAGGAAACCAACTCGGTTCTGTTGGTTGGTAACAGCTGGAATTGATGTACTGATCAAACGTGGTAGTGTTAGTAGGATAGGTATCCGTGCTTGGTGGTTGTAATCGGTCAAATTCGGCGAGGATTTCGTTCTGTAATGTCAAGAAATGTTCAAACTCGGGTCGAGTTAACGTAATGCCGTGTTTGGTAGGAAATTTGAGGTGGGATTCACCAAAATATCTTCGCACGTGTAGTAAAGGTTGGCCTCGGTAAACACTTACAGACGCAGCCTTCAGACCACTAGCCAAAGGTTTAAGCATTTCATCACTTCTCTTGATGTAGACCCAGTTGGTGGGAGCAGTCATTTTCAACGAGATGTATCTAGTGTGTTAATAAAGTGTCTTCCAAGTGTTTATATCGTATAATCTGGGTTTTTTAAGCGTGCCCTAGCTAGGATTTGATTCGTCGAACATCGAGCGTGTGTTAGGCAGGACGTGATTCGTCGATGTATTGCGTGGGAACAATGACACATGGCTGTATTGTCGTGAGGGAAAAAATACACCTGTCTATTGATTTCGTCTCTTGTTTATCAAAGTGGGGTTGAGTTTCACTAGCCAGGGTTTGACTAAGCGCGTAATTAATCGATCGTTGGCGTGTTGTCTAGCCGAAAATGGTAGTAGGACCCGCTGCATAGTACCACCTCGTGTTTTGATCAAGATGAAATAAATGGCGTAGAGCCCGCAAACGTTGGTGACTACATCTTGTAAATGTCTGGCGTTGTAGTTAACAGGTCGAGTAGAGTTTCTGGTTATAAAATTAACCAGGTCCGAGTGTGTAGGTGGTAGGCCAAAAGAATCAAAATATTCAAAAGTACCAAGTCCATTATAATATAGGGCGACCCAGTGGTCACCGGGGCGATAGCTAGGGTCAGTGTTGATGACGAAAGCAGCCGTCTTGGTCGGATCGATGCGTAGAGGTAATTGGTCACGAGCTAACACTTTAACGAGCCCAGTTCGTTTAACAAATATGTCCGACAGGAGGATGGTGCGTATCTCGTCTGTGTTCATTGTTTAAGTGGTGTAGTCTGTCAAAACTTGGCGCGATTTCGAGATCTCCAAGATCGAGTCTTGCTCGGCGTAGACGAGAACCTGTAATGGTTCGGGTGTGACCTCGGCGAATTTAAGTTCTACTGAGACTGGGCCCGATTTGGCCATCTCAAACTGGTCACCGTCTAGTAGACTGGGGGTGAGGTCAAAGGCGTATAAGGCGTAACCGTGCTTAAAATGTCTATACTCGAGATCGTTGCCGGCGTCTTTTCCAATCAGTCCCATAGCTAGATTCGTCCCGAAGAAGGCTCTCACGTACTGGTTGTGTTCATAATCCATGGACAAAGGCTTGCCACTGACGGTTCTGCCGTCCGCGCTGACGTTCAAATATATCAGACCAAAGGTAGCGAAATTGAACGGATTAGCCGTGTACGACCCGTTAAAAGCGGACGAAGTGACTAGTCCAATCACGATCCGTGTAGGTGTTTGACTGAGAAATAGATTATCCTGCATGTGCGATAGCATACCTCTAGGGATAGAGAAAGTTTTTAGCACAACGCGTTTCAAGGGGTACTTGGCATTACCTCGCACCAAGGCTTTCTCGTGGGCTAGCGAGACGGCGGGATTTAATTTAGCTTTCCGGACAACCAATGCCGCATAAGTTATAATAGATTTATATCCAGCGGTAGGGTCGTGTCCCAGCACGTTGAAGGCATCTTTAGACGGGGTGAGTTTTACTTTAACTGTCACACCATTTAACAGGTAACGATCTTGAGCAAAGATATCTGAATGTAAACGACCCATCATATCAATCTCCCGAGAACCAGCCGCTATATGTCGACGCAGTCTTAACCCATTGTTATTGTCACCAATTGTGTCCGTAATAAAATTTGGGGTGTCTTTGTAAAACAGAGCCGATGTCAGATGACCTCGTTTGGGTTCCTCCCCGTAATTCAACGTGGCTTCGATGTAAGCTCTATAAGGGTAGGTGTTCTCGCTGGGTGTAATCAGCGTATCGTTCAGTGAAACGTCGACTTGGGAGAATAAACTGTGCAGGTAATAGTTGACCGGGGCCACCTCTGCGTCAGCGGGTAATGCGCCGCCATTAGCTAACATAACTTTGGCGCGCACGTGTAGAAAAGTATTGAACAAATCTAGATATTCTTCACCGTTTCCCGAAATTACAAATTCCACCGGGGCTCCGGGGGCTAAGGCGGCCAACGGATGTATCTCCACAAATTGTCCCTCTTCTACGGCTGTCTGCGTTGGTGGTACGCTAAACAAATCTAGACCACTGTGAAGACACTCGCACGACTCACCAATGTTTAATTACTGTGCAGGTGTTATGAAACAGCCTGTTTCACCTGGTAATACGATACCTAAACAAACAGCACTGTTGCTCATTCGTCGTTCGTTTGGGCACGGACAATTATTGATGAATATCGACAATTCGTTTACACAGGGAACAGCTGTTTTATAACTTGACTCGAGTTGTACCATAAGCAAACATTTGTGACATGTACCAACATAAAATTCCGAGCATTTGTTTAGCACAGATGTATCGAGAAAGAAAAGGCATTAGCCATTTTAACATCGGTTTATAAAAAATATCTAAGTAGTTTGAAATAAATTGAGACACATTTCTTCTTATCTAAATCATATATTAAAAGAGAAAGGTATTTGGCACATTTTATCAAATGTTTTCGAAACACCAATGTCCCTCTGTATATCTTCTTCTTCTTCTTCTTGCGATCGCATCTTTGATGATTACACCGTCAGACGAGTTCTCATGATGAATTCGACTGTTGTTTGAAGTTCCTCTTTAACTCCATATAGCTTTGAGTTTAGTGTTGAGTCATTGGGCCAGTATATCTTTCTTAACTGGTCATACAGAGGACAGTCCTGTAGAACATGCTCAGCAGTTTGTTCGTTTAATCCACATGTGCACAGTGGTGAAGCAGACAATCGTAGCTTGTGCATGTGTTTATTCAGTTTGTTATGCCCTGTCCTGAGTCGAAAAATAGTTGTCTGTCCCTGCCGGTCGAGAGTGTGATAGTCGTCTTTGGGTTGGTTCTGTTCTCTTCTGATAGTCTGGATAGCTCTCTTTTTCTCAAAGTATGTGACTTCATTATCTTCTTGTTCACATTCTCCTCCCTTTTTTGCAAGTTTATCTGCCTTTTCATTTCCGGGTACACCACAATGAGATGGTACCCACTGAAGTATGGTTCTCTTTTTGGCAGCTACCTTGTTTAGTTCATTTCTCAGATGCGGGAGTTTACCACCCTTGAGAGCTTGCAGGACAGACAGTGCATCTGTGAGGATGACTACCTGGTGGCAGTCAGAGTTGGTGTTATAAATCATATTTGCAGCTTGCTCTAGAGCTTGAACCTCAGCTGTATAGTTGGAACAGAATTTACCAGTGGGAATGTGCCTAGTCTCATAGTGGTTGTCAGGATATGAGATAAAGATACCGGCACCTCCATTCCTAACAGCATTAGTTGCTGATCCATCTGTATAGGCATGTATCCATGATTGATCGGGATAGCTTTCTTGGATCATACTCAATGTAGCAGTTCGTTTTTGCAGATCATTATACTCACATCCACTTGTGAGACCACTGACTGTTGTATTAATTTGGAGGGCACTGCTGGCCTGCTCCCATGGTACAGGGTATAGGGTGGGCTTCAGTGGTGTTGTCTTCATGGATAGGTCTTCTTGATGCTGTCTTATAAGTCTTTTCCCCCGATGCACAAAGCTGCTACGCTTTAGACGTCCCAATGCCAGATCATCTAGTCTTGCCTTCATTGGGTGCATTGGCATACTGTTGTACTTTTCCATCTGGATCATGGTTTTTGTGTCTCTTCTATGGGACAATGTCTGTAATCCAGCAACCTTCTGCATCTCTGTTATTGGTGTAGTTTTCATGGCTCCTGTAATGAGCCTGAGAGCTTGATTTTGCACCTTGTCCAAAGACTGCAGATGTGAGTTAGCAGCTGATGACCATGCTGCTGAGCCAAACTCCAAGTGTGGTCTTATTACTCCATTATAAATCTTCTTTAGATTTCGTTCATTTGCTCCCCAGTTTGGTACCTGCTAATTTTCTGAGTATGCCTAGTCGTCTTCGGGCCTTTCCTTCTGCATTTTCAATATGCTTATTCCATGTAAGCCTTTGGTCAAATGTCACCCCAAGATAGGTGGGGTAGCTTTCTTCCTTGATCACGGTTGTCCCTAGGTGTATGTTAGCTGATTTGTCCTTGGGGGCGAGGGAGAACAGTGTTGTGGAGGTTTTGTCTGTGTTTATTGTGATAAGCCATTTCTCTGCCCATGACACTAGCATGTCTGCTGCCCGCTGCATTCTATAATTTGCTGTGGTGACATTTTCATCAGCGCACCAGAGTACTAGGTCATCTGCATATAAGGCAGCTTTAACTCCTGCAGGGAGATCTTTCACCAGGTCATTGATGTAAACAAGGAAGAGTGTTGGGGAAATTACTCCTCCTTGAGGTACCCCCTGATGGAGCAACACTTTTCTGCTCTGCAGACCGTCAAGAGTGACTCTAGTTCTCCTGTTATGCAAGTATGACTGGATCCATTTCATCATGTTGCCTTGGATTCCACTTCTCCTAAGTTTTGCAATGAGGCCATCTTTCCACACCTTGTCAAAGGCCTGCTTGAAGTCGACCCAGATCGTTAGGACCTTTTTCTTCTCCTGGAAGGCATCTTCTATTGCTTGAGACAAGTAAGTAACTTGGTCTTCTATACTGTAGCATTATCTAAATCCAGCTTGTTCCGGCACCAGGATCTGCTCAGACTCTAAATACCATTTCAATCTGTGGTTGACTATTCGCTCCATAGTCTTCCCAACACAGCTTGTGAGACTGATTGGCCGGTAACTTGCAGCCTCAGTCTTACATTTCCCTTTCTTTAGTATGGGTATTGTGATGGCTTCTCTCCATACTTGGGGTACCGTTCCTTTCAACCAGCTGTGGTTGAATATCTCAAGCAGTTTTGTCTTTGCTGCTGAGCTCAGATTTACTAGCATTTCGTTGCTGATTTTGTCTGGGCCGGGTGACTTTTGAAGCTTAAGCTTGGAAATAGCCTTCTGTAGTTCTCCTAGTGTGATGGGTTCCCTCATTGGGGCAGGAGTATCTGTCTGTCCCATGGTTGCCAGTATTTCTTTTCTTATCTCTCTCTGATGGTCTATGTTAATGGGTAAGTTGCTTTCTGAACTGTATCTTCTAGCAAACAAGTCTGCAGCTTGTTTTCCTCTGAAAAGTTTGCCACCTTCATCCAATGTGATAGTCTGCCTTGGTGAGGAATGCTCTTCATTTAGAGACTTGACTAATCTCCAAAGTTTCCTGCCGTCTTTCTCAAGGTTCAGCGATGCCGTTTTAGTTCTCCAGCTTTTCCGCTTTTCTTCTAGCTTTGTTCTCTGAAACTCTGCTACAGCCTTTTTCCATTTGTTGTGAGTTTCAAGTGAAGGCTGAGACTCTGCGTCCTTTCTAGCCTTGTCCATAGCTTCCTGACGTTCTTGGAGTGTGCTGGACCAGTATGGTATGTAGTTACGCCGGCATCCTTTGGGAATGGTTTCTTTTGCAGCTTGTAGTATGCATCTGTTGAAGTCTTTTACCACTTCATTAATGTCTCTGTTCTGTACCTTGAGGGTAGACAGCAGCGTGTTCACCTGATGCCTGAATAAACCCCAGTTGGCTTTTTTGTAGTTCCATCTTGTAATGGCTGGGCCTGTACTGAGAGTTGCACTCTGGACAGTAAGGAAGATTGGGCGATGGTCGCTTCCCCCTAGTTGGTCTCCTACTTCTCTACTAATAGATCCAGCTATATCTGGTGTGGAGAAGGCAAGATCTGGTGTTGAGGTTGTGTGCCATCCTCTGGAGTAGAAGGTAGGAGTATCTGTGGCATTATTGACTAGGATTAGGGAGTGATCATCTTGCCAAGTTTCAACCTCTTCACCTCTGTGATCCAGATGGTTATAGCCCCAGCTCTGGGAGTGGCTATTAAAGTCTCCAACTGCTATAAAGTTGGTGGCTGGTACCTGTATAGAGCTGAGACTCAGGGGTTTGTTGTTCGGACAGTAATAGTTCAGGAGTTCTATTTCCATCTTGTCTACCTTTATCTGCAGCAGCTGATATTCTGCTCCATCCATGAAGGTTTTCCTTTCGTGTGCAGGAATGTTATTCCTTACAAGAGTAAGTACTCCTCCTTTTCGTCTATCTTGTCTGTCGGATCTGAAGCATTGATATCCCCTTATTTTAAAGGTTTGATCTGCTTTCAAGTGAGTCTCTTGGATACAGCAAACACTGACTTGCTTCTCATACAAGATGTTTTCCAGCTCTGTCTTTTTGCTGTATCCAGCCTGCTTGCTGTTCACTCCCTCTGCATTCCAGTGCATCATGACAAGTGGCACTCTGGGTTTCTCTTTTTCTGTTTTGTTTTGGTCAGTAGTTCTCCTCCGCCGTCTGTTGACTCCACAAGACGGTCTAGAGGGTCCTCCAGTAGCTGAGGGTGGGCTCTGTCGAGGCTCAGAGCCCGGCACTGCACCTGCCTGGTGGAGCTCCACAGGGCGAGCACCAGAACGAGATTTATTTGACGGTGTACTCTCCATAGAAAAAAAAAGCGAGTTGCATGATACTGTGGTTTCCGGTGCGCCTTCTGGCCCAGTATCTACGACTTTAGCACCTGTTCAACGGGAGAGTGGGCTCATCCCTAATCTGTTTATGTTCCCAGTAGTAGACTATTCGCAAGCAGCCTGGGGGTGTCACTGCTCTGCGCGGACCTTGTTTACCGAGGCGGCGTCCGAGCTCGTATGGTGAAAATATGGTTGCTTTATCTTCAAAATAGCCCTGTCTTTCCCGTGGCTTTTCTGCCATCCTGCAACTTTGAGTTAGGGAGTTCTGAGCTCCAGTCTCTTTCCCAGGCATTTTATCCTGGCCTGGCACGCATACAGAGGACCCCACTTCTGGTTCTAAGTTAGCAGTTGGGGATAGGTGGGGTAGCACACTGTGCATTCCCCGTCATCCAGGGGGCTCTCCAACTATGCAGAGCTTGCACAATGCTGTGCTCTGGTTCGGGGCTCTCCCAAGGAATCCTCACGTCCTGCACAGAGCCACTTCCCGATACCCACCACCTGCCAACCCTCCATTGTAGAAATCTCCTGCATGCGGCCATCCAGTCAAGAGCCAGTATTAAGTCTGGTGCCCAAGTGATCCCCCCAAGCTCAGTGTGCAATGCTGGGTTCTCATCATGCTGCAACACAGGAGGGATTGTGATGCTCAGCCATCTCTCTCAATTCTGCACCGATAAGTGACATCGGGGACTTAACTTTGCCTCAGTACTGGGAGGCCCCGTTTCCGGGTACACCACACACAGCCAATTGAGGCAACGGTCGCCATGGGCGTGATAGACGACAAACAGTGAAGAATGAGGCAAGAAAGCATTTAACCCATGAAGTGGGGGTGGATTGGTGCAGACCAGAGCATGTACCACTCGCCGGTGGGTTCTGCATCTACACCTATAGGGTTCCACCCACTCCTCAGCCCATTTAGTCTGGCCCCTCACCCAGGACCTGTCCGGCTTGGGTGACCCTGCCAGGAGTAAAACTCCCGCCGGCATAGCTCCCGGGATCATTGAGGCGCTCAAGCTCTCCAACCACGGCAAGGTAGGCTTACATGTGGAGAGTCCTCTGTATATAAAAATATATATTATTTCAAAATACGGGTGTTGAATATAAAAATATATCCAGAACTTAATTAGATACAAATGATATCTTAAAAAGCAAGCTTTAAAATAACTAAAAAGAGAGACAGAGAGAGAGAGAGAGAGAGAGAGAGAGAGAGAGAGAGAGAGAGACATAGAGAGAGACAGAGAGAGACAGAGAGAGATAGAGAGATAGAGAGAGAGAAAGACAGAGAGAGCGATAGAGAGAGAGACAGAGAGAGAAAGACAGAGAGAGAGAGGGAGACAGAGCGAGATAGATAGAGAGAGAAAGACAGAGAGAGAGGGAGAGAGAGCGAGATAGAGAGAGAAAGACAGAGAGAGAGAGAGAGAGAGAGAGAAAGACAGAGAGAGAAAGACAGAGAGAGAGACAGAGAGAGAGAGACAGATAGAGAGAGAGAGACATTTTTAGATTAAAACATTAAAGGAGAGAGAGAGAGAGAGAGATAGACTAAAACATTAAAAGATGATGCTAACTTTTAACACACGAATTTGTTTAAAAGTGTATGTTTTAAATTCCACTGATTCCCAAATTCTTGAACAGTGGTTCTCAATACATGTTGGTTGAGTTCTTATTTTATTTTCACAATGATTCTCAATACATGTTGGTTGAGTTCTTATTTTATTTTCACAATGATTCTCAATACATATCGGTGTCTGGGGTTCTTACATTTTTTACTCCAGTGATTCTCAATGTGATTCTCAATACATGTTGGTTGAGTTCTTATTTTATTTTCACAATGATTCTCAATACATATCGGTGTCTGGGGTTCTTACATTTTTTACTCCAGTGATTCTCAATGTGATTCTCAATACATGTTGGTTGAGTTCTTATTTTATTTTCACAATGATTCTCAATACATATCGGTGTCTGGGGTTCTTACATTTTTTTATTTTATTTTCACAATGTTTTACACTTCCCAAATTCTTGAACAGTGGTTCTCAATACATGTTGGTTGAGTTCTTATTTTATTTTCACAATGATTCTCAATACATATCGGTGTCTGGGGTTCTTACATTTTTTTATTTTATTTTCACAATGTTTTACACTTCCCACCTTGTAGATCAGAGATTCTCAATTCTTACGTTACTCCAAAGGTTCTTACAATGTTTTACACTTCCCACCTT
Source organism: Oreohelix idahoensis (assembly GCA_024509875.1). Taxonomy (NCBI): domain Eukaryota; kingdom Metazoa; phylum Mollusca; class Gastropoda; order Stylommatophora; family Oreohelicidae; genus Oreohelix; species Oreohelix idahoensis. The sequence goes on from JAMPIV010010159.1 coordinate 821,280, forward strand.
GTAGATCAGGGATTCTCAATTCTTACGTTACTCCAAAGGTTCTCACAATGTTTTACACTTCCCACCTTGTAGATCAGGGATTCTCAATTCTCACGTTACTCCAAAGGTTCTCAAATTCTTGATCAGTGGTTCTCACAATGCTTGATTGTCACATTTTTTTTATTCCCACAATGCTTGATTTTCACGTTTTGTTGGAATCTCACAATGTTTGTGTCTTTTGATATAAAATAACTGGTTGTAAGTGAAAGTTATCATTATTAAATATGGACACGAGGTTTGTACATCCTTTTACAGCGTTAATTTCAGGCCCTAGTTCTTGTGGAAAGACTGTTTTTGTCCAGCGTTTCCTGACACATATCAAGGATATGGTCACAGTCATAACTGAAGAGATTATTTGGTGTTACGGGGAATGGCAACCTTTATACGATTCAATGACTGGAGTTCAGTTTATTGAAGGACTGCCCGATATTGAGCAGTGGACAGGTGATAAGAGACGGTTGGTAATTATCGATGACCTCATGAACGAAACAGACGAACGTGTAACTAGTTTATTTACAAAAAAGTCTCATCATAAAAATATAAGCGTATTTTATCTCGTGCAAAATTTATTTGGCAACGTCGTTACAAAAACATCCTGCGATCCCTTACCAAGAAGAAAGTCTCGCTCAAAAGACGGAAACAATTTTTACAAACTGGAGGTTTTTTAAGTGTGCTGTTAAAACCTTTACTAACTGTACTAAAAGGTTTTTTTGTAAAATGGCTAAGAAAATGATTTTGATGGATCCTCGTTTGTTAGAAAAACCTTATAGACCACCCGATGCTCTAAGAGATAACTTGGGAGAATTGGACACTCAAATGCAACTAGTCTTGGCGAGAGAAGATTTACCAATCGGTGACAAGGCTAGACTCTACCAACAAACATTACAGCGTTATTTGACTCGACTAGAACAGTACAGCCACGTACCTCTAGGTCTCGTCGATATTAAACAACCACCACAAACCAGCGAACAACCCACTGTACTTAAAGAGGAGATCGTGGACAAAACGCCTCAGTCACCACCCGTCACACCCACTAATCGAAAAAAGGTGGCTAGTAAAGTGCGAGAAACATCATCGTATTCGCTCAGAAGAAGGAAAAAGACGCCAAAGTGGGAACCATGGCCAAAGAAGTGATTTTAAAACGACATTACTACGACCCAAAACGAGCCGGATCTTATGGCGGAATCGCCCCCTTACAACGTGCAACCAAACTTAGTCGTAAGAAAATTGAAGAGTGGTTAGGTCATCAAGACACCTACACCCTACACAAGCCGGTGCGCAGAAAATTTAAACGACGCACTACCATTGCAGGTGGTATCGACCAACAGTTCCAGGCTGATTTAATTGACTTGCGTGGTTTAAAGAGATTCAACGATGGGTATCCGTATCTAGTAACGTGTATCGATGTCTTTAGTAAATTTGCTTGGGCTGTTCCTCTGAAAAACAAGACTGGGACAGCTTTAGTAGCAGCGGTAAAGACAATTTTTAACAATCGCAAACCGATAAATTTTCAAACAGACAAAGGCAGTGAGTTTGTCAACAAAACATTCTTAAAGTTTCTTAAAAACGAAAAGGTCCATTTCTTCACTACGGAGAATGAAGACACCAAAGCAGCTATTGTCGAACGGTTTAATCGAACCCTCAAAGAAAAAAACGTGGCGTTACTTTACCAAAACCAACAGTCTTCGCTACGTCGACGTGATACAACAACTGGTCCACAACTACAACAATTCGTATCATCGGAGTATTAAGATGACGCCGGTGGAAGTTACCCCGAACAATCAAGAAGAAGTGTGGCGTACTTTGTATTCGACCCCTGACGTCGTCGGTAGAAAAGTCTATTTTAAACCTGGTGATCGCGTGCGGATCGCCCAAGCCAGACAAACTTTTAAAAAGGGTTATACGCCGGCTTGGACAGAAGAGTTGTTTACGATCAGTCGACTAAACCAAACAAGACTGGTTACGTACATCCTTAAAGATGATTCGGGTGAGGAATTGAAAGGTTCTTTTTACCAAGAAGAACTGCAACGAGTCGGTGACAAGATAGTTTATCGAATCGAGTCCATTTTGGAGGAACGGCGAGGTGTCAGGGGTATAAAAGAATATTTAGTCAAATGGTTCGGATATAACTCGTCATTCAACAGCTGGATTTCAGCCAAACAGCTAGCGAGATATCGAGACTGATGGATATTGAAGAAGACGTGAGCACCCCAGTTTTGAGGCCACCCCCTCCCAAGACCGCGAGAACCTCGTTCTGGCCTTTTTTTTGGGAAACTAGTCCCGCGACTAGAGATCGTTTTCATCTGTCAGATGATCGTTATATATGTCGTCATCGGTGTCTCATTATTCAATCTGAGTCGGAGCAACGCAGAGGGACCAGACGGCAAGTTTTGGATCGCTTTAATGAGCAGTTGTTTGGGTTACATGTTACCTAACCCCAAGATAGGATGAGTTTTTACGTGACTTTACCCAGCAATGCCTCGATGAAAATGTACCCAAACAATAACGCCGGTCACTTTTTCGTCAAATTGCCACAGACTATAGACTTGACTTCACGTTATGAGGTTGGTTTGGTTGAGATTCAATTTCCCAAAAGTTATTTTAACGTGCTAGAGGGTGATGTATGGGTACATTATTTTCCCAACAAAGAAGATGAGTCTATACTACTCACGTTACCAGCTGGTCTATACACGTCACCCGACACGCTGATCGACGAGTTGAATCGTTTGCTTTTAGCCACGGATGTGGATGAAAAAGCCCGAGTTAGATTCCATTTTAACAATAATAAGGCCACCTTGAATCTGTATGATCCGGAGGTTGAAGTTAGAATTAGCGAGACGTTGAAACACATGTTAGGTTTTCCTGCCTCGCTCGCCACAGACATTGACCCAATACTACGAGGTGAGACTGAAGTGCAAATGGATAGCGACATGAAAAATGTATACGTGTACTGCGATCTCGTAACGGCGAGACCGGTTGGAGATGCCTCTGTCCCTTTGTTACGGATTGTGCCTATTTTGGATAGGACTACCGCTTCTGTTTTCAGGATTTACGACAAACCCCACTACGTACCCCTGAGCCGTTTTTCGTTTGACGCGGTGGAAATCCTTTTAACTAACGATCAGGGTAAGACTATCCCATTCACTAGCGGAGCTTCGGTGTTGACACTACACTTCCGAACTCACAGACGGTTTGATTTTGACTAGAAAAATGGTGAGACACGTACCCATCCGACGAAACCCCAAGATGTATGAGGAGTTTTACTGCAACCAAGCTGGCCATGGGATGCCAGTGTTTATCGGAGGCAGAAGTCAAAGAGGACATGGTTTGGGTAGTTTTTGGGTAGTTTTTTTTTTTCGGCGGGCTCGGTCGTATGGTTCTCCCGTGGTTAAAAACTGGAGGCAAAGCTTTACTCAGAGAAGGGCTTGGGACCGGTCTACAGGTCGCGAGCGATGCGTTAGCCGGCAGAAATGTTGGCGAGGCATTTCGTGAACGAGCGAAAGAATCCGGTCGACGTTTATTACAGGGAGCGGTTGAACACCTCACCACTAACCAATCGGGTAGCGGGCTTAGAAGAAGAAAAAGAAAAACGGGAGCTGCCCCACCTGGCGAGCCGAAACGCATAAAACGCAGTAACCGAGCTCGACCTTCTCATTCTCACCAGAAGAAGCGAAGGTACTCTGATATATTTGAATGATGGAGCTTATTCACCCCAACTCGTGCGAGTGTCTTCACAGTGGTCTAGATTTGTTTAGCGTACCACCAACGCAGACAGCCGTAGAAGAGGGACAATTTGTGGAGATACATCCGTTGGCCGCCTTAGCCCCCGGAGCCCCGGTGGAATTTGTAATTTCGGGAAACGGTGAAGAATATCTAGATTTGTTCAATACTTTTCTACACGTGCGCGCCAAAGTTACGTTAGCTAATGGCGGCGCATTACCCGCTGACGCAGAGGTGGCCCCGATCAACTATTACCTGCACAGTTTATTCTCCCAAGTCGACGTTTCACTGAACGATACGCTGATTACACTAACGAGAACACCTACCCTTATAGAGCTTACATCGAAGCCACGTTGAATTACGGGGAGGAACCCAAACGAGGTCATCTGACATCGGCTCTGTTTTACAAAGACACCCCAAATTTTATTACGGACACAATTGGTGACAATAACAATGGGTTAAGACTGCGTCGACATATAGCGGCTGGTTCTCGGGAGATTGATATGATGGGTCGTTTACATTCAGATATCTTTGCTCAAGATCGTTACCTGTTAAATGGTATGACAGTTAAAGTAAAACTCACCCCGTCTAAAGATGCCTTCAACGTGCTGGGACACGACCCTACCGCTGGATATAAATCTATTATAACTTATGCGGCCTTGGTTGTCCGGAAAGCTAAATTAAATCCCGCCGTCTCGCTAGCCCACGAGAAAGCCTTGGTGCGAGGTAATGCCAAGTACCCCTTGAAACGCGTTGTGCTAAAAACTTTCTCTATCCCTAGAGGTATGCTATCGCACATGCAGGATAATCTATTTCTCAGTCAAACACCTACACGGATCGTGATTGGACTAGTCACTTCGTCCGCTTTTAACGGGTCGTACACGGCTAATCCGTTCAATTTCGCTACCTTTGGTCTGATATATTTGAACGTCAGCGCGGACGGCAGAACCGTCAGTGGCAAGCCTTTGTCCATGGATTATGAACACAACCAGTACGTGAGAGCCTTCTTCGGGACGAATCTAGCTATGGGACTGATTGGAAAAGACGCCGGCAACGATCTCGAGTATAGACATTTTAAGCACGGTTACGCCTTATACGCCTTTGACCTCACCCCCAGTCTACTAGACGGTGACCAGTTTGAGATGGCCAAATCGGGCCCAGTCTCAGTAGAACTTAAATTCGCCGAGGTCACACCCGAACCATTACAGGTTCTCGTCTACGCCGAGCAAGACTCGATCTTGGAGATCTCGAAATCGCGCCAAGTTTTGACAGACTACACCACTTAAACAATGAACACAGACGAGATACGCACCATCCTCCTGTCGGACATATTTGTTAAACGAACTGGGCTCGTTAAAGTGTTAGCTCGTGACCAATTACCTCTACGCATCGATCCGACCAAGACGGCTGCTTTCGTCATCAACACTGACCCTAGCTATCGCCCCGGTGACCACTGGGTCGCCCTATATTATAATGGACTTGGTACTTTTGAATATTTTGATTCTTTTGGCCTACCACCTACACACTCGGACCTGGTTAATTTTATAACCAGAAACTCTACTCGACCTGTTAACTACAACGCCAGACATTTACAAGATGTAGTCACCAACGTTTGCGGGCTCTACGCCATTTATTTCATCTTGATCAAAACACGAGGTGGTACTATGCAGCGGGTCCTACTACCATTTTCGGCTAGACAACACGCCAACGATCGATTAATTACGCGCTTAGTCAAACCCTGGCTAGTGAAACTCAACCCCACTTTGATAAACAAGAGACGAAATCAATAGACAGGTGTATTTTTTCCCTCACGACAATACAGCCATGTGTCATTGTTCCCACGCAATACATCGACGAATCACGTCCTGCCTAACACACGCTCGATGTTCGACGAATCAAATCCTAGCTAGGGCACGCTTAAAAAACCCAGATTATACGATATAAACACTTGGAAGACACTTTATTAACACACTAGATACATCTCGTTGAAAATGACTGCTCCCACCAACTGGGTCTACATCAAGAGAAGTGATGAAATGCTTAAACCTTTGGCTAGTGGTCTGAAGGCTGCGTCTGTAAGTGTTTACCGAGGCCAACCTTTACTACACGTGCGAAGATATTTTGGTGAATCCTACCTCAAATTTCCTACCAAACACGGCATTACGTTAACTCGACCCGAGTTTGAACATTTCTTGACATTACAGAACGAAATCCTCGCCGAATTTGACCGATTACAACCACCAAGCACGGATACCTATCCTACTAACACTACCACGTTTGATCAGTACATCAATTCCAGCTGTTACCAACCAACAGAACCGAGTTGGTTTCCTACCACAGACCTGGCCGATGTCCTACCACCGAAGAAGCCTACCACTAACCTGTTTGACGAAATCATGAAGTCTAGCTGTCCAGTATCCCCAGATCCTAGTGGGTTTCCTACCACAGACCTGACCGATGTCCCTAATCCACCACAGAAGAAGAAGAAACCTACCAAGCGGCTGAGAGTTGCCCTTTAGTATTTGAAAAAATAAAAAAAACTATATTAACTAAAACGCTTTTTTTGTTTCCTATATATCGTCTAACTGTTCGTCTAAATGTTTGTATAAATGTTGTAAAATATGTATGTCTCAATATATGTCTATATCTAACGTATACATATTGTCTAAATATATATTTTCCTATTATCTAAAAGTCTAAATGTTGTTTGTCTAACACTACCTAATTTGGCTATACTAATAATATATAATAAAAAAAATATATACCCATCTTCTTGTTATCTCAAATCCGCCATCTTGCCACATTTTCCTTATATTAACATCGTCTTCCTATTATCTCCCCCTTGTTAGCTCAAATCCGCCATCTTGTCCCAAATAATCTCCCCCTTGTTAGCTCAAATCCGCCATCTTGTCCCTCCTCTTCCTATTATCTCCCCCTTGTTAGCTCAAATCCGCCATCTTGCCACATTTTCCTTATATTAACATCGTCTTCTTGTTATCTAAAACACGCCATCTTGCCCCTCCTCTTCCTATTATCTCCCCCTTGTTAGCTCAAGTCCGCCATCTTGTTATCTCCCCCTTGTTAGCTCAAGTCCGCCATCTTGACCCAAATAACCTCCCCTTGTTAGCTCAAGTCCGCCATCTTGCCCCTGCAGCGCTCCTGCAGAATTTTTGCTATATAAAAGTCATGCTCCTGCAGGTGCTCCTGCAGCGCTCCTGCAGAATACTACCTGTTTCCAACATGCTCTACTACTTATAACAACAGATATAACAGATATTACAGATATAACAGATATAACAGATTAACAGATATTACAGATATTACAGATATAACAGATATTACTAAAGTAGTTCATTATATTCTGAAACAGAGACCCCCCAGTACTACCTACAACATCTTCAGTGAGACGCTTCCAGCACAACGAGGTAACAAACGTTTACGTTCTAATAACTAGTGACGATGCGAGATAAGACGAAAGTAAACTTACCAGTCATCAAGATATTTTTCTAAGAGTTTCCAATAATCTCAGCTTTACGCTGCGGTTTAATGCTGATCATTTAGCAAGAGAACATTTTAGTAAAAATAATTGTGCAGACTTTAAGAGAGCGCTTCTAAAATTAGTAAAGTGGACGGGACGTGCCATTACAACTTTCAACTTGCAGATGTCAATATGATGACAAGATGAGAACCGTTGTAGTACTCGTATCATTATCATTTTGGAATAAGAACAACTACGTTTAATACAGATTGCTATTGAGACTTTAGATCAGTGATTCTTAAGCAGGGGATATTTTGATACAAACATTAAATCAGCGATAGAACTTCCATGTGAGAATTTTAGAACAGGGATTCCCAAACATTTGATAGCAGCACTTAAAGACGACCAAGGACACGCCAAAGCTTTGTTTAGATGAAATTGTTGTTCAATGTCAAACAAAAGATGTGTTCTGGAATCTTCAACATTAAAGATAAGAAAACGCTGCATCAGTCGTATATATATATATATATATATATATATATATATATATATATATATATATATATATATATATATATATATATATATATATATATATATATATATATATATATATATATATATATATATATATATACCTGTCACAAAAAGTAGGGGATATTTTAAGATGGTATGTATTATTTTACAAAAGAGTGGATTTCGTGTTTTAATGGTTGTACGGACATATCGAGCACGCTCTTCTCCACTCTCACGTGCAATATCATGTTGACCTGGTGACTCGTGATGAGTAAGCCAATCCCAAGAACAGAGGTGGGCCCATCCGTAAAGTTCACACATTATTCTTTTTCACAAAAATGCGTGTATCTCGGGTTTGATGAACACTACTCACCATGGACAGGTATAAAAGGACTCTGCAACAGATAAAATTTCTTTTCTTCGTCATGGAACGTTTGACAGAACAGCAGAGATGGATAGGCATAGGCATGTTGCAAACCGGAAGTCGGCAAGTGGATGCTGCTCGGAACCTCACTGTTTCACAATCAGTTGTCAGCAGACTGTGGAACAGGTATCAAAATTTCCGCACAGTGGCTGATCTGCCTCGGACTGGCCGCCCAAGAGTCACTACACGCCGCCAAGATAACCTTCTTGTTACTCGGGCCCTCAGAACTCGGACTCTAAATGCTACTCAACTTCAGCAACACCTTCAACAGACCACTGGGATCCGGGTCTCAACTCAGACAGTACGAAACCGTTTGCACCAAGTGCAACTGGCCTCACGCAGACAGTTTGTAGCTTTGCCCATGTCACCACAACACAGGCAAGCAAGAATGGATTGGTGCCAACGTCATCATCGGTGGACCAATCAACAGTGGGCATCAGTGATGTTTTCTGATGAGTCCCGTTTCGTTTTGGATTTTCATGATCGTCGAATACGTGTCTGGCGACGGCGAGGTTAGCGTTATCAGCCTCCTGCAACTGTTGCACACAACCGTTATGAAGGTGGCAGTGTAATGGTGTGGGCAGGCATCTGTATGAATGACAGGACCGACCTTCACATATGCCAGGTCAATATCACAGGGCTTTACTACCGTGACAACATCATCGAGGCTATCGTTGTGCGATCTGCTCAACGGCATGGACCAGATTTCATCTTCCGGGATGACAATGTACGTGTTCACCGTGCTCGCGTCGTCCAAGATCACCTTCAGATGCAGCATATCCGAGCGTTACCGTGGTCGCCGATGTCCCCCGACCTGTCTCCTATTGAGCATTTGTGGGACCTCCTGAATAGACGCGTCCAACAACGTCCAGCCGCTCCACAGACTCTTCAGCAGTTAGCCCAGGCCCTCCAGCAGGAGTGGCAGAGAATTCCTCAAGACAACATCAGAAGGCTTATTTGCAGTATGAGACGTCGTTGCAATGCATGTTTAGCGGCAAACGGGGGCCCTACACGTTTTTATAAATATTGGAATATTTTTGTGAAAAATTAAGTACCAACCCCGCCTTGGTTGCCAGTGCGACTAAAATCATGTGAGTAAAGCCATAACTTTTCTTATACCGCAAATTTCTTGTTATGATGCTCAAGTTTACTTGTACGAAGGAATAAATGAACTAATTTGAAATATATTGTCTTTGGATAACTTTTAAATTCAATATCCCCTACTTTTTGTGACAGGTATATATATGAGTATTTACTGTGATGATGAAAAATGTTGCTGTCCAATAACACTGTGTACATTTGTGGTGGTGGTAATGGCCTATACAATTCTGCAAACAGCAGCGGGGGGTTAGTCAGAGAACCTGGTGATTGAGGTTTTCACTCGTCTCAATGGATTAGTGGCAATTTTAATGTGAGGCGTATAGCCTTTCATTTCACTGTAACATAAACAATTGAACATTTGAATAGTTTAACATTAAACAGGTGAGCAAGAAACATACCACGGTCAATGGACTGTCAGAACGGACACAGATTCACAAGTCAGAATATAAAATCAAGTAATGGACACAGCTCTATAAGTTAGAAGATAACATCAACATACACTTAATGCTACTATAAGATAGATGACCTTCTGCCATCTTGGATGATTCGGTTAAAATCTTTCGCTGTAGACGTTGCTAATATTGATTGTTTTTTTTTTTTTAGGCTTAAAGCTTGTGTGTGAAAGTTAACCGGCCCTGTGCTCAACTGTCAGTAGTGGCCTTAAACAAAATGACGAGGTGGGTACACATTTACTATTCTTTGGGCCCTTTTTAGAACTGATAACACATGGGCGACGGTAAAGATACGGGGACACACATTTCATTCTTCAGTAGTCCCTCCCCTTTCTAATCCATGTTCTCTGGTAATCTACTGATCTTGTGTTCCGTATGTGCACTGACGCGACACAAACAGCGATAAGACTATCAAAGTCGTTGTAACTGTGGTATGTTGAAAAAGCTACGTCACACGGTAACTTCCATCGTTGTCGCCATAGCAGGCCACAGAGTTCATGAGTTGATGATTATTGACAGAATAGTTCAGTTGGGATCGTCATCAAAGGCGTGGACTCATCCATTTTGATCAGTTGTGTACAAGATGTACGTCAGACCGGCTTTAAGTCTTACTGTCGTCCTCTTGTGCACGTTTCTGGGTGAGTAAGTGTAGCTACGTCAGACAATCGTGGTTTTACGTTTGCATGATAACGTGCCTGCAATTATCACCACGTATCTCTTTACTGGTTAGAGTTATCAACTTAGTGATAACACTAGAAATGAATTGTTTCCGCAACATATACATACTTGTGTGCGCTAATTACGTGATATTTACTTTATACTTGTACATTTTTCATTAACGCTTGCGTGATTCATAAATCGCATGTTAACACCGTCAAACGGCAGTTTTTCTTTATAATTTATAGCCAATTTTAAACATTGCATTATCATCATCAGTTGCCTTCTCTTCAACGAAGGTCGGTTGCAATGGATCTGCAACGTCTTCTATCTCTGTCTTGCGTCTTCTCTCCTGTCCATCTGTTGATGTTATCTTCCCACTTATAGCGCTGTCTTTCCCATTGTACGTTTGCTTTCAACCTTGCCTTCTATTGGTCTTCTGCAAGGGGTTATATCTGTTGACATGGCCAAAATATTCTAGCTGTCTAATGTTGATCTCTTTCATTAATTCTCTTTTCACTCCTAGGTTTTTTTATGACCTCTTTATTTGTTTTCTTCTCTTTCCATCAGACGTGGCCCATTCTTTTATTTATCTATACTGTTCAAAAAAAAGAAACGCATAGCTACTGAAGGCACACACATAGCCATAATTTTGACATTCAATAACTTTTTTAATTTAATGAGTTAATTGTTCAAATTGCACACAAGAATACCTTAGGGCTCAACCAATCATTTCACAGTTGTTTTGCATCTGGGTCACGAGAGTTTTTTGGCGTACGGGCTTTCCCGTTAGTATGGTGTGTGGCCTCCTCTTGCATCGATCAGCGACTGGTATGTCCTGGGCATGGATGCGATCAGACGTCTGATGTGGGCCTGTGGGATGGCTGCCTACTCTTCCTGGAATGCCTGGAACAGATCACGACGATTGGCTGGAGCAACGTCTCGGCGACAAACACGTCTATACAGCTCATCCCACATGTGCTCAATCGGAGTCATGTCTGGAGACAGGGATGGCCAGGGAAGGGTGAGAATGTTGTTGGCAGTCAGGAACTGCGTGGTCAACCGTGCACAATGGGGTCTGGCGTTGTCCTGTTGAAACATAGACCTTTGGGCAGCCAAAAGTGGAAGGACATGGGGTCGAAGAATTTCATTGACGTATCGTTGCGCATTCAAGCCTCCTTCAATGTGCACCAATTGACTCCTTCCATTGTAACTGATCATTCCCCACACCATTGCACCTCCACCACCGTGCGGCGGAGCTTCATCAACGCAATTTTGAGCAAAACGTTCATTTCGCCTACGGTAGACCCTACGCCGTCTATCATGACGCTGCAAAAAAAAAAAAGAAAGATTCGTCACTAAACCAGACACGTCTCCATTGATTGTCAGCTGCCCAGGGACGATGCTGGTTGGCCCAAATAAGTAGATTTTGGCGATGGCGGCGCGTAAGGACAGGTCCTCGGTGAGGTCGTTGTGCCCAAAGTCCAGCGTCATGCAGTCTATTCCGGACAGTTTGATCAGACAAATGACGTCCTGCAGGCAATGACTGGGCAGTTGAGGAAGCTGTTGTAAACCTGTCTCTGAGGTGACGAAGCCGAATAAAGCGATCATCCGCTGCTGTTGTCACTCTGGGTCGTCCACTGCGATGCCGGTCTTCAACTGAGCCAGTGGCTTGGAACCGGTGCCAAAGTCGACTGATGGTACTCTGATGCACGTTTAGATGCCTGGCAACCTGACTTTGACTTTCGCCTGCATGCAGTCGGCCAATAGCAATGTTCCTTAAATTTATCGATAGAGACGCCATAAATGTCTGCTTGAAAATGAACTGAATTTTTTTTGCGTAGCGTTATCCTTTTATAGGGTTTCAGTTGCGTTGTCACTGAATAGTGTTCACCCCAAATTTTGTTGCTTTCACGTGCGCGCAACATGAGCTGTGGTCAAAAATTGCGTCATAAACACTATTGACCACTGCGTTGTAACGATTACAAAAACGAACGCAATTCAGGTCAACATATGACACTGTAAAAAACATTTGAGGCTGGTTTTTATATACCCTAGCACCAAATTTTACTTACAAACTCATAAAAACGCGCCTATTTAAAAGGCCTCAATTATTTACTCTAATTGTTTGTTCATTGTCCATGTTCCTATACCATACAATAATGGAGAATATATATAGCCTTTGATGATTCTCAGCTTGAAATTTGTGGGTTAGTTGTTTATATGTTAGTATCTGTCTCATGTTTTTGAATGTAGCTCAGGCCATTGCTATTCTCTTCTTGATTTCTGTTTCACATCTGCCATCTTCTGTTATTATATGACCAAGATATGAGAAACTTATTATATGACCAAGATATGAGAAACTTATTATATGACCAAGATATGAGAAACTTATTATATGACCAAGATATGAGAAACTTATTATATGACCAAGATATGAGAAACTTATTATATGACCAAGATATGAGAAACTTATTATATGACCAAGATATGAGAAACTTATTATATGACCAAGATATGAGAAACTTATTATATGACCAAGATATGAGAAACTTATTATATGACCAAGATATGAGAAACTTATTATATGACCAAGATATGAGAAACTTATTATATGACCAAGATATGAGAAACTTATTATATGACCAAGATATGAGAAACTTATTATATGACCAAGATATGAGAAACTTATTATATGACCAAGATATGAGAAACTTATTATATGACCAAGATATGAGAAACTTATTATATGACCAAGATATGAGAAGTTCTTGACTTATTCTAGGATTTTCCCATTTATGTTTATCTTTAAAGTTGGCTTGTTGACTACTATGTTAATTATCATAGTTTTCGTGTGTATACATTTAGATTAAATCTTTCTTTATGTTTGTCGACTGTCGTGAAACATTCTAAATTCACATATATAAATTAAAAAGTAAATGTAAAGCCAAACGCATTAATTCAATAAAAGGGAAAGAAGAATGGTTAAAGACCCGTGCTTTCCAATAGCGTACGCCTGTGTTAATAGAACGTCATGCTAGTTGAACAAGAAAACCCCTTTTTATGCTCCGTCTGCATAAAACTACACACGTTCGAAAAATACACTTAGTACTGTGTTTCTTAGAAAACCTTGAGATACGCAAGCTGCTTAATGACCTAGATTAAAACTAGCATTAATTTCATTTTATACACTGCGTAATGAAAAGACAGATGGAATTAGGATAGAGAGAGAGAGGGCTGAACGGACGAACGCAGGCAACACTAACACGCGTCTCGCGATATAAAATTAATGCCACCCCCAAGCGTAAGGCATGAAGCACTAACTTTTTTTTTTTTTTCAAATCGACAGTGATAAAAAACACTACCAATACGAGGGTTAGGTTTTAAAAACCTGTTTAATGCTTATTAGTAAACATGACATTATACTGTTTTATGTCTGAAAGCCTGACAGTACAGAAGACACCACATCGTATCGAAGTAAATGGGAGGTAGAAGAAAATGCATATTTTGAACGCAGCCACTTAGCCCCATTAAATTTATATATTTGGGTTCCTTAGGACTTGCTGACAAAGAATATGTTAAGTGTTACGCAAATAGTCTAGGAATTAACAAATTATAGCCAAAAGAAAATAGTGAGGTTGTCTGACAGCACCAAATCATAATCGCTCAGTGGCAAGTTTTAGAACCACCATTTTACGGGAAATAGGCCAACAAGTTAAATCCTATTTGATTGGCTAGAAGTATATGTAAGGCGAAACACGATTAGTCGGACTGCAAATACTATTTTTGGTTGTTAGGGGAAACGTAGGAAGGGTAAATTTTTTCAAAACTTTTTGTAAACATGGTCCTATTGGCTAGACCATTTGATATAGTCAATTAGGAGCGTCTGTTCAGTGCCACATTTTAAAATAAACTTACTAAGAAACAGTGCGTTGAGAACCAGCTCATATTTTTTCTAAATAAAAGCCTGAGACAGAGGCAGATCGGAATTGTGCCATATTCATCGCCAGTCAACGTATTTGTTTATTATTTCCATGAATTGTGGTAAGATTGACATATTTCATATCTTTTTGATGAAAATTGAATGTGAATTGATAATTTATGTCTGTATATGTGTGTGGTTCAGTAGCAAACATGAGGCAAAGCCTAGATATTGCTCCAACCTGAACAAAACTTGTCGGAGAAAAGTATAACTGCATGGAATTGCCAAATAGTACTGTGACACCTATCTTATTGACTAGAAGGAAATAATGCTGGAATTGCAGAGGCGTAGTAACCATTACTGCCATCAATGGTACCTATACCTTGTAGCGGTATGGCAGCTTGTGTACCCTGACAATCCCCAGAGCTATGCCAGTGGGAGTTTTACTCCTGGTAGGTTCAACCATGCTGGACTGGTCTGCGTGGGTAGGGGTCAGACAAAAGCTGGTACCCTGGTCCTCCAGGTTGGGGGTTTTAGCACAGGACCGACACCCCTGTCTGTGTAAAAAATCACACACGTTACGGAAACAGCAATAAATGGAAATACTTTGATGCGGGACGGACATCCGGAGTCTCAGGCTCGTATGACTGACAGTGGTGAAAGCCGAAAGGAAGCCACTGGCATGAAAACGGATGCCCAGACCGCAAAACACGAAACCAGAATTGGTTTTTGGAATGTCAGAACTATGAACGAGGCAGGAAAGCTGAGACAGATTACAGCAGAGATGAGGAATTACAAACTACATATCCTGGGAATAAGCGAGAGCAGATGGACAGGGATGGGGAGAATAAAAACAGCTACAGGGGAAACAGTACTTTATTCTGGTAGAGAGGACGGTCAGCACAACGAAGGTGTAGCCATTATCCTTAAGAAAGGAATGGAAAGGTCTCTACTGGAATGGAAACCCATTAACAACAGACTAATAAGAGCAAGACTGAGAGGGAGATTCACCAACACCACAATTATACAATGTTATGCACCAACAAATGACAGCGACGAAGAGATCAAGGACGAGTTCTATCAACAGGTACAAAAGGAAATGGAAACTGTACCCAGGTACGATCTTATTATAGTAATGGGAGACCTAAATGCGAAAGTTGGAACACACAATAATTATAACGAAAGAGTAATGGGGAAATGCGGCAGTGGAACAGTAAATGAGAATGGGGACAAATTAATAAGCTTCTGCAGTATTAACAACCTGGTCATCGGAGGAACACTTTTTCAACACAAAGAAGTGCACAAGTTAACATGGGAATCACCAAACGGACGAGACAAAAACCAGATAGATCACATAATGATCAATGGCAGATGGAGACATGCACTACAAGACGTGAAAGTAAGAAGAGGCGCAGATGTGGGAAGTGATCATCACCTAGTAGTAGCAAGACTGAAGGTGAAACTCAGAGCTGCTGGACCAGTTGCAGTCAAACAGAAAAGATACAACATCACGAAACTTAAGGACCCCCTCACCAGAAAAGCGTTTGTGGTCGACGTAAAGAGACGATATCTGATTACCAAAAGCCAGGAAAGAACAGAGACAAATGATGTGGACCAGAAATTCAACACCATCTCAACAATATATAAAGAAAGCAGCAAGTCATGCTTGGGATTCCAGGAAAGAAAGAGCCAAGACTGGATAACACCAGAAACGCTAAACACCATAGCGAAGAGAAAGGAAATGAAAAGGAAGAAAACAGAAGCTAAGTCTCCCAGGTTAAAGGCAATATATAGTGAACAGTACAGTCAGCTGGACAAGGAAGTAAAACGTCAAACCCGTGCTAACAAAAGGACATTTCTGGATGACCTTGCAAGACAGGCAGAAGAGGCAGCACTGAGAAATGAACAAAGC